>JAPQVY010000089.1:39519417-40119417 GCA_028535165.1 Quercus tomentella
TCAACGGGAAATTGGGTAGGTTAAGTTTATGGAAAGTCTAGATTGGCGAAGAAATTGAATATCCAGAATTTCGTACATACAACCCGAAATCGTGTCCGTTATATATGTACGAAATGTCTTGATTTGCAGAGTAATTTAATATCCAGAAGCTTCTAAATTCAACGAGAACGTACACAATTTCCCGTTGAATTTAAAAACTTCTGGATATTTAATTTCTCTGCAAATCTAGGCATTCCGAACATATATAATGTACACAATTTTAGGCTGAGTTTACGAAATTCTGGATATTGAATTTCTCTGCAAATCCAGACATTCAGTAAACTTAACCGACACAATTTCCTGTTAAATTTACACACCCCTAGATATTCAATTTCTTTGTAAATTCAGACATTCCGTACATATATAACTTACACAATTTCAGGCTGAAATTACGAAATTCGGGAAATTCAATTTCTCTACAAATCCAGATATTCCGTAAACTTAACCTACCCAATTTCCTGTAGAATTTACACACATCTGGATATTCAATTTCTCTGCAAATCCAGACATTCTGAACATATATAATGTACCTGATTTCAGGCTGAATGTACGAAATTCTGGATATTCAATTTCTCCGCAAATCTAGTCATTCCGTAGACTTAACCTACCCAATTTCCCGTTAAATTCTGCATATTCAATTTCTTTGTAAATCCAGACATTCCGCACAATTAATGTACACAATTTCTCGTCGAATTAGAAGCTTCTGGATATTAAATTACTTTGCAAATCCAGACATTTCGTACATATATAACGGACACGATTTCGGGTTGTATGTACGAAATTCTGGATATTCAATTTCTCCGCCAATCTAGAATTTCCATAAACTTAACCCACCCAATTTCTCGTTGAATTCTGGATATTCATTTTCTCTGCAAATCCAGACATTCCGTGCAATTAATGTACACAATTTCCCGTAGAATTTAAAAACTTCTTGATATTTAATTTCTCTGCAAATCCAGACATTCCGTACAAATATAATGTCCACAATTTCAGGCTGAATTTACGAAATTTTGGATATTCACTTTCTCTGCAAACCCAGACATTCCGTACATTTAATGTACCCAATTTGCCGTTGAATTTTGATAATTCCTGATATTCAATTTTTTCTGCAAATCCAGACATTCCGTACATATATAGTGTACACAATTTCAAGATGATTTTACGAAATTCTGGATATTCGATTTCTCTGCAAATCCAGACATTCCGTAAAGTTAACCAACCCAATTTCCTGTTGAATTTACACACCCCTAGATATTCAATTTCTCTGAAAATCTAGACATTCCGTACAATTAATGTACACAGTTTCCCGTTGAATTCAAAAACTTCTGGATATTTAATTTCTCTGCAAATCCAGACATTCCGTACATATATAATGTACACAATTTCAGGCGGAATTTACGAAATTCTGGATATTCAAATTCTCTGCAAATCCATACATTCCGTAAACATAACCAACCCAATTTCCTGTTTAATTTACACAACCCTAGATATTCAATTTCTCTACAAATCTAGACATTCCGCACATATAAAATTTACACAATGTTAGGCAGAATTTACGAAATTCTGGATATTCTATTTCTCTGCAAATCCAGACATTCCGTACATATATAATGTACCCGATTTCAGCCTGAATGTACGAAATTCTGGATATTCAATTTCACCGCAAATCTAGTTATTCCTTAAACTTCACATACCCAATTTCCCGTTGAATTTTGGATATTCAATTTCTCTACAAACCCAGACATTCGGTATAATTAATGTACACAATTTCCCGTTGAATATAAAAACTTCTGGATAATTAATTTCTCAGCAAATCCAGACATTCCGTCCATATATAATGTACACAATCTCAAGCTGAATTTACAAAATTCTAGTTATTCAATTTATCTGCAAATCCAGACATTCCGTAAACTTAACCGACCCAATTTCCAGTTGAATTTACACACCTCTAGATATTCAATTTCTCCGCAAATCCAGACATTCTGTGCATGTATAATGTACCCGATTTCAGGCAGAATGTACGAAATTCTGGATATTCAATTTCTCCGCAAATCTAGTAATTCCGTAAACATAACCTACCCAATTTCCCGTTAAGTTCTGGATATTCAATTTCTCTGCAAATCCAGATATTCCTTACAATTAATGTACACAATTTCCCATTAAATTTAAAAACTTCTGGATATTTAATTTCTCTGCAAATCCAAGCATTCCGTACATATATAATATACGCAATTTCAGGCTCAGTTTACGAAATTCTGGATATTGAATTTCTCTGCAAATCCAGACATTCGGTAAACTTAACCGACCCAATTTCCTGTTAAATTTACACACCCCTAGATATTCAATTTCTCTGCAAATTCAGACATTCCGTACATATATAATGTACACAATTTCAGGCTGAAATTACGAAATTCGGGAAATTCAATTTCTCTACAAATCCAGATATTCCGTAAACTTAACCTACCCAATTTCCTGTAGAATTTACACACATCTGGATATTCAATTTCTCTGCAAATCCAGACATTCTGTACATATATAATGTACCCGATTTCAGGCTGAATGTACGAAATTCTGGATATTCAATTTCTCCGAAAATCTAGTCATTCCGTAAACTTAATCTACCCAATTTCCCGTTAAATTCTGCATATTCAATTTCTTTGCAAATCCAGACATTGCGTACAATTAATGTACACAATTTCCCGTTGAATTTAAAAACTTGTGGATATTTAATTTCTCTGCAAATCCAGACATTCCGTACATATATAATGTACACAATTTCAGGCTGAATTTACGAAATTCTGGATATTGAATTTCTCTGCAAATCCAGACATTTTGTAAACTTAACCGTCCCAATTTCTTGTTGAATTTACACACCCCTAGATATTCAATTTCTCTGCAAATCCAGACATTCCGTACATATATAATGTACACAATTTCAGGCTTAATTTACGAAATTGGGGATATTCAATTTCTCTACAAATCCAGATATTCCGTAAACTTAGCCTACCCAATTTCCTGTTGAATTTACACAGCTCTGGATATTCAATTTCTCTGCAAATCCAGACATTCCGTGCAATTAATGTACACAATTTCCCATTGAATTTACAAGCTTCTGGATATTAAATTACTCTACAAATCCAAACTTTCCGTACATATATAATGGACACGATTTCAGGCTGAATGTACGAAATTCTGGATATTCAATTTCTCTGCCAATCTAGACATTCCGTCAACTTAACCTACCCAATTTCCCGTTGAATTCTAGATATTCAATTTCTTTGCAAATCCAGACATTCCGTACAATTAATGTACACAATTTTCCATAGAATTTAAATACTTCTGGATGTTTAATTTCTCTGCAAATCTAGACATTCCATACGTATATAATGTGCACAATTTCAGGCCAAATTTACGAAATTCTGGATATTCAATTTCTCCGTAAATCTAGTCATTCCGTAAACTTAACCTATCTAATTTCCAGTTGAATTCTGGACATTCAATTTCTCTACAGATCCAAACATTTCGTACAATTAATGTACACAATTTCCCGTTGAATTTAAAAACTTCTGGATATTTAATTTCTCTGCGAATCCAGACATTCCATACGTATATAATGGACACGATTTCGGGCTGTATGTACGAAATTTTGGATATTCAATTTCTAGGCCAATCTTGACTTTCCATAAACTTAACCTAACCAATTTCCTGTTGAATTCTGGATATTCAATTTCTCTGCAAATCCAGACTTTCCGTGCAATTAATGTACACAATTTCCCGTAGAATTTAAAAACTTCTGGATATTTAATTTTCTGCAAATCCAGACATTCCGTAAATATATAATGTCCACAATTTCAGGCTGAATTTACGAAATTCTGGATATTCAATTTCTTTGGAAATCCAGACATTCCGTAAACTTAACCGACCCAATTTCCTGTCGAATTTACAAAGCCCCAAATATTCAATTTCTTTGCAAATCCAGACATTCTGCACATATATAATGTTCACAATTTCAGTCTGAATTTACGAAATTTTGGATATTCAATTTCTTTGCAAATCCAGACATTTCGTAAACTTAACCTACCCAATTTCCTGTTGAATTCTGGATATTCAATTTCTCTGCAAATACAGACATTTCGTACAATTAATTTACACAATTTGCCGTTGAATTTACAAAATTCTTGATATTCAATTTTTTCTATAAATCCAGACATTCCGTATATATATAGTGTGCACAATTTCAGGATGAATTTACGAAATTCCGGATATTCGATTTCTCTGCAAATCCAGACATTCCGTAAACTTAACCAACCCATTTTCCTGTTGAATTTACACGCCCCTAGATATTCAATTTCTCAGCAAATCTAGACATTCCATACAATTAATGTACACAGTTTCCCATTGAATTCAAAAACTTCTGGATATTTAATTTCCCTATAAATTCAGACATTCCGTACATATATAATGTACGCATTTTAAGGCTGAATTTACGAAATTCTAGATATTCAAATTCTCTGCAAATCCAGCCATTCCGTACACTTAACCAATCCAATTTCCTGTTGAATTTACACACCCCTATATATTCAATTTCTCTGCAAATCTAGACATTCTGTACATATATAATTTACACAATGTTAGGATGACTTTACGAAATTCTGGATATTTAATTTCTCTGCAAATCCAGACATTCCGTACATGTATAATGTACACAACTTCAGGCCAAATTGACGAAATTCTGCATATTGAATTTCTCTGCAAATCTAGACATTCCGTAAACTTAACCGACCGAATTTCCAATTGAATTTACAAACCTCTATATATTCAATTTCTCTGCAAATCCAGACATTCCGTACATATATAATGTACCCGATTTCAGGCTGAATGTACGAAATTCTTGATATTCAATTTCTCCGCAAATCTTGTCATTCCGTAAACTTAACCTACCCAATTTCCCAGTAAATTCTGGATATTCAACTTCTCTACAAATCTAAACATTCCGTACAATTCATGTACACAATTTCCCGTTTAATTTCAAAAACTTCTGGATATTTAATTTCTCTGCGAATTTAGACATTCCGTACATATAGAATGTTCTCAATTTCAGGCTAAATTTACGAAATTCTGGATATTGAATTTCTCTGCAAATCCAGACAATCCGTAAACCTAACTGACCCAATTTCCTGTTGAATTTACACACCCCTAGATACATAATTTCTCTGCAAATCCAGACATTCCGTACATATATAATGTACACAATTTCAAGCTGAATTTTTGAAATTCTGGTTATTCAATTTCTCTACAAATCCAGATATTCCATAAACTTAACCTACCCAATTTCCTGTTGAATTTACACACCTCGGGATATTCAATTTCTCTGTAAATCCAGACATTCCGTGCAATTAATGTACACAATATCCCGTTGAATTTACAAACTTCTGGATATTAAATTACTCTGCAAATCTAGAGATTCCGTACAAATATAATGGACACGATTTCGTGCTGTATGTACGAAATTCTGGATATTCAATTTCTCCGCCAATCTAGACTTTCCGTAAACTTAACCTACCCAATTTCCCGTTGAATTCTGGATATTCATTTTCTCTACAAATCCAGACATTCCATACAATTAATGTACACAATTTTCTGTAGAATTTAAAAACTTCTGGATATTTAATTTCTCTGCAAATCCAGACATTACGTACATATATAATGTCCATAATTTCAGGCTGAATTTACGAAATTTTGGATATTCACTTTCTCTGCAAATCCAAACATTCCGAAAACTTATCCGACCCAATTTCCTGTTGAATTCTGGATATTCAATTTCTCTGCAAATCCAGACATTCCGTACAATTAATGTACACAATTTGTCGTTGAATTTACATAATTCTTGATATTCAATTTTTTCTGCAAATCCAGACATTCCGTATATATATAGTGTACACAATTTCAGAATGATTTTACGAAATTCTGGATATTCGATTTCCCTGCAAATCCAGACATTCCGTATACTTAACCAACCCAATTTCCTGTTGAATTTACACACCCCTAGATATTCAATTTCTCTGCAAATTCAGACATTCCGTACATATATATTATATACAATTTCTGGTTGAATTTACGAAATTCGGGATATTCAATTTCTCTACAAATCCAGATATTCCGTAAACTTAACCTACCCAATTTCCGGTAGAATTTACACAGATCTGGATATTCAATTTCTCTGCAAATCCAGACATTTTGTACATATATAATGTACCCGATTTCAGGCTGAATGTACGAAATTCTGGATATTCAATTTCCGTAAATCTAGTCATTTCGTAAACTTAACCTACCCAATTTCCCCTTAAATTCTGCATATTCAATATCTCTGCAAATCCAGACATTGAGTACAATTAATGTACACAATTTCCCGATGATTTTAAAAAATTTTGGATATTTAATTTCTCTTCAACTCCAGACATTTCGTACATATATAATATACAAAATTTCTGGCTGAATTTACGAAATTCTGGATATTGAATTTCTCTGCAAATCCAGACATTCTGTAAACTTAACCGACCCAATTTCTTGTTGAATTTACACACCCCTAGATATTCAATTTCCCTGCAAATCCAGACATTCCGTACATATATAATGTACACAATTTCAGGCTGAATTTACGAAATTCGGGATATTCAATTTCTCTACAAATCCAGATATTCCGTAAACTTAGCCTACCCAATTTCCTGTTGAATTTACACACCTCTGGATATTAAATTTCTCTGCAAATCCATACATTCCGTACGATTAATGTACACAATTTCCCGTTACATTTACAAGCTTCTGGATATTAAATTACTCTGCAAATCCAGACATTCCGAAAACTTTAACCTTCCAATTTCCCGTTGAATTTACACACCTCTGGATATTCAATTTTTCTACAAATCTAAACATTCAGTACAATTAATGTACACAATTTTTGTTGAATTTACATAGTTCTAGATATCTAATTTCTCTACAAATCCAGACATACCGTACATGTATAATGTACACAATTTCTGGCCAAATTTACGAAATTCTGGATATTCAATTTCTCTACAAATCCAGACAATCCGTACATATATAATGTACCCGATTTCAGGCTGAATGTTCGAAATTCTGGATATTCAATTTCCCGCAAATCTAGTCATTCCGTAAACTTAACCTACCCAATTTCCAGTTGAATTTTGGACATTCAATTTATCTACAAATCCAAACATTCCGTACAATTAACGGACACAATTTCCCGTAGAATTTAAAAACTTCTGGATATTTAATTTCTCTGCAAATCCAGACATTCCGTACATATATAACGGACACAAGTTCAGGCTGTATCTACGAAATTCTGGATAACCAATTTCTCCGCCAATCTAGACATTCCGTCAACTTAACCTACCCAATTTCCCGTTGAATTCTAGATATTCAATTTCTCTGCAAATCCAGACATTCCGTACAATTAATGTACACAATTTTTCGTAGAATTTAAAAACTTCTGGATGTTTAATTTCTCTGCAAATCCAGACATTCCGAAAACTTTACCGTCCCAATTTCCCTTTGAATTTACACAGCTCTGGATATTCAATTTCTCTACAAATCTGGTTATTCTGTACAATTAATGTACACAATTTCCGTTGAATTTACATAGTTCTAGATATCTAATTTCTTTACAAATACAGACATACCGTACACGTATAATGTACACAATTTCAGGCCAAATTTACGAAATTCTAGATATTCAATTTCTCCGCAAATCCAGACAATCCGTACATATATAATGTACCCGATTTCAGGCTGAATGTACTAAATTCAGGATATTCAATTTCTCCGCAAATCTAGACATTCCGTAAACTTAACCTACCCAATTCCCAGTTGAATTCTGGACATTCAATTTATCTACAAATCCAAACATTCCGTACAATTAATGTACACAATTTCCAGTTGAATTTAAAAACTTATGGATATTTAATTTCTTTGCAAATCCAGACATTTCGTACATATATAACAGACATGAGTTCAGGTTGTATGTACGAAATTCTGGGTATTCAATTTCTCCGCCAATCTAGACTTTCCGTAAACTTAACCTACCCAATTTCCCATTGAATTCTGGATATTCAATTTCTCTGCAAATCCAGACAATCCGTGCAATTAATGTACACAATTTCCCGTAGAATTTAAAAACTTCTGGATATTCAATTTCTCTACAAATCCAGATATTTCGTAAACTTAACCTACCCAATTTCCAGTTGAATTTACACACCTCTGGATATTCAATTTCTCTGCAAATCCAGACATTCCGTACATATATAATGTACACTATTTCAGGCTGAATTTTCGATATTCTGGATATTCAATTTCTCTACAAATCCAGTTATTTCGTAAACTTAACCTAACCGATTTCCTGATGAATTTACACACCTCCGGATATTCAATTTCTCTATAAATCCAGACATTACGTACAATTAATGTACACAATTTCCAGTTGAATTTACATGCTTCTGGATATTAAATTACTCTGCAAATCCAGACATTCCGTACATATATAATGGACACTATTTCAGGCTGAATATACGAAATTCTGGATATTCAATTTCTCCGCCAATCTAGACTTTCCGTAAACTTAACCTACCCAATTTCCCGTTGAATTCTGGATATTCAATTTCTCTGCAAATCCAGACATTCCGTGCAATTAATGTACACAATTTCCCGTAGAATTTAAAAACTTCTGGATATTTAATTTCTCTGCAAATCCAGACATTCCGAACAGATATAATGTCCACAATTTCAGGCTTAATTTACGAAATTCTAGACATTCAACTTCTTTGGAAATCCAGACATTACGTAAACCTAACCGACCCAATTTCCTGTTGAATTTACACAACCCTAGATATTCAATTTCTTTGCAAATCCAGACATTCCGCACATATATAATGTTCTCAATTTCAGTCTGAATTTATGAAATTTTGGTTATTCACTTTCTCTGCAAATCCAGACATTCTGTAAACTTAACCGACCCAATTTCCTGTTGAATTTACACACGCCTAGATATTCAATTTCTCTGCAAATCCAGACATTCCGCACATATAAAATGTACACAATTTCAGGCTGAATTTACGAAATTCAGGATATTCAATTTCTCTACAAATCCAGATATTCCGTAAACTTAACCTACCCAATTTCCTGTTGAATTCACACAGTTCAAGATATTCCATTTCTCTGCAAATCCAAACATTCTGTACAATTAATGTACATAATTTCCCGTTGAATTTACAAGCTTCTGGATATTAAATTACTCTGCAAATCCAGACATTACGTACATATATAATGGACACGATTTCGGGCTATGTGTACGAAATTCTGGATATTCAATTTCTCCGCCAATTTAGACTTTCCGTAAACTTAACCGACCCAATTTCCCGTCGAATTTACACACCTCTGGATATTCAATTTCTCCACAAATCTAAACATTCAGTACAATTAATGTACACAATTTCTGTTGAATTTACATAGTTCTAGATATCTAATTTCTCTGCAAATCCCGACATACCGTACATGTATAATGTACACAATTTCTGGCCAAATTTACGAAATTCTGGATATTCAATTTCTCTACAAATCCAGACAATCCGTACATATATAATGTACCCGATTTCAGGCTGAATGTACGAAATTCTGGATATTCAATTTCCCGCAAATCTAGTCATTCCGTAAACTTAACCTACCCAATTTCCAGTTGAATTTTGGACATTCAATTTATCTACAAATCCAAACATTCCGTACAATTAACGGACACAATTTCCCGTAGAATTTAAAAACTTCTGGATATTTAATTTCTCTGCAAATCCAGACATTCCGTACATATATAACGGACACAAGTTCAGGCTGTATCTTCGAAATTCTGGATAACCAATTTCTCCGCCTATCTAGACATTCCGTCAACTTAACCTACCCAATTTCCCGTTGAATTCTGGATATTCAATTTCTCTGCAAATCCAGACATTCCGTACAATTAATGTACACAATTTTCCGTAGAATTTAAAAACTTCTGGATGTTTAATTTCTCTGCAAATCCAGACATTCTGAAAACTTTACCGTCCCAATTTCCCTTTGAATTTACACAGCTCTGGATATTCAATTTCTCTACAAATCTGGTTATTCTGTACAATTAATGTACACAATTTCCGTTGAATTTACATAGTTCTAGATATCTAATTTCTTTACAAATCCAGACATACCGTACACGTATAATGTACACAATTTTAGGCCAAATTTACGAAATTCTAGATATTCAATTTCTCCGCAAATCCAGACAATCCGTACATATATAATGTACCCGATTTCAGTCATAATGTACTAAATTCAGGATATTCAATTTCTCCGCAAATCTAGACATTCCGTAAACTTAACCTACCCAATTCCCAGTTGAATTCTGGACATTCAATTTATCTACAAATCCAAACATTCCGTACAATTAATGTACACAATTTCCAGTTGAATTTAAAAACTTATGGATATTTAATTTCTCTGCAAATCCAGACATTTCGTACATATATAACGGACATGAGTTCAGGCTGTATGTACGAAATTCTGGGTATTCAATTTCTCCGCCAATCTAGACTTTCCGTAAACTTAACCTACCCAATTTCCCATTGAATTCTGGATATTCAATTTCTCTGCAAATCCAGACATTCCGTGCAATTAATGTACACAATTTCCCGTAGAATTTAAAAACTTCTGGATATTCAATTTCTCTACAAATCCAGATATTTCGTAAACTTAACCTACCCAATTTCCAGTTGAATTTACACACCTCTGGATATTCAATTTCTCTGCAAATCCAGACATTCCGTACATATATGATGGACACTATTTCAGGCTGAATGTATGAAATTCTGGATATTCAATTTCTCCGCCAATCTAGACTTTCCGTAAACTTAACCTACCCAATTTCCCGTTGAATTCTGGATATTCAATTTCTCTGCATATCCAGACATTCCGTGCAATTAATGTACACAATTTCCCGTAGAATTTAAAAACTTCTGGATATTTAATTTCTCTGCAAATCCAGACATTCCGAACAAATATAATGTCCACAATTTCAGGCTTAATTTACGAAATTCAAGACATTCAATTTCTCTTGAAATCCAGACATTACGTAAACCTAACCGACCCAATTTCCTGTTGAATTTACACAACCCTAGATATTCAATTTCTTTGCAAATCCAGACATTCCGCTCATATATAATGTTCTCAATTTCAGTCTGAATTTATGAAATTTTGGTTATTCACTTTCTCTGCAAATCCAGACATTCTGTAAACTTAACCAACCCAATTTCCTGTTGAATTTACACACCCCTAGATATTCAATTTCTCTGCAAATCCAGACATTCCGAACAAATAAAATGTACACAATTTCAGGCTGAATTTACGAAATTCAGGATATTCAATTTCTCTACAAATCCAGATATTCCGTAAACTTAACCTACCCAATTTCCTGTTGAATTCACACAGTTCAGGATATTCCATTTCTCTGCAAGTCCAAACATTCTGTACAATTAATGTACATAATTTCCCGTTGAATTTACAAACTTCTGGATATTAAATTACTCTGCAAATCCAGACATTCCGTACATATATAATGGAAACGATTTCGGGCAATATGTACGAAATTCTGGATATTCAATTTCTCCGACAATTTAGACTTTCCGTAAACTTAACCGACCCAATTTCCCGTCGCATTTACACACCTCTGGATATTCAATTTCTCTACAAATCTAAACATTCAGTACAATTAATGTACACAATTTCTGTTGAATTTACATAGTTCTAGATATCTAATTTCTCTGCAAATCCAGACATACCGTACATGTATAATGTACACAATTTCTGGCCAAATTTACGAAATTCTGGATATTCAATTTCTCTGCAAATCCAGACAATCCGTTCATATATAATGTACCCGATTTTAGGCTGAACGTACGAAATTCTGGATATTCAATTTCCCGCAAATCTAGTCATTCCGTAAACTTAACCTACCCAATTTCCAGTTGAATTTTGGACATTCAATTTATCTACAAATCCAAACATTCCGTACAATTAACGGACACAATTTCCCGTAGAATTTAAAAACTTCTGGATATTTAATTTCTCTGCAAATCCAGACATTCCGTACATATATAACGGACACAAGTTCAGGCAGTATCTACGAAATTCTGGGTAACCAATTTCTCCGCCAATCTAGACATTCCGTCAACTTAACCTACCCAATTTCCCGTTGAATTCTGGATATTCAATTTCTCTGCAAATCCAGACATTCCGTACAATTAATGTACACAATTTTCCGTAGAATTTAAAATTTCTGGATGTTTAATTTCTCTGCAAATCCAGACATTCCGAAAACTTTACCGTCCCAATTTCCCTTTGAATTTACACACCTCTGGATATTCAATTTCTCTACAAATCTGGATATTCAGTACAATTAATGTACACAATTTCCGTTGAATTTACATAGTTCTAGATATCTAATTTCTTTACAAATCCAGACATACCGTACACGTATAACGTACACAATTTCAGGCCAAATTTACGAAATTCTAGATATTCAATTTCTCCGCAAATCCAGACAATCCTTACATATATAATGTACCCGATTTCAGGCTGAATGTACTAAATTCAGGATATTCAATTTCTCCGCAAATCTAGACATTCCGTAAACTTAACCTACCCAATTCCCAGTTGAATTCTGGACATTCAATTTATCTACAAATCCAAACATTCCGTACAATTATTGTACACAATTTCCAGTTGAATTTAAAAACTTATGGATATTTAATTTCTATGCAAATCCAGACATTTCGTACATATATAACGGACATGAGTTCAGGCTGTATGTACGAAATTCTGGGTATTCAATTTCTCCGCCAATCTAGACTTTCCGTAAACTTAACCTACCCAATTTCCCATTGAATTCTGGATATTCAATTTCTCTGCAAATCCAGACATTCCGTGCAATTAATGTACACAATTTCCCGTAGAATTTAAAAACTTCTGGATATTCAATTTCTCTACAAATCCAGATATTTCGTAAACTTAACCTACCCAATTTCCAGTTGAATTTACACACCTCTGGATATTCAATTTCTCTGCAAATCCAGACATTCTGTACATATATAATGTACACTATTTCAGGCTGAATTTTCGATATTCTGGATATTCAATTTCTCTACAAATCCAGATATTTCGTAAACTTAACCTAACCGATTTCCTGATGAATTTACACACCTCCGGATATTCAATTTCTCTATAAATCCAGACATTACGTACAATTAATGTACACAATTTCCAGTTGAATTTACATGCTTCTGGATATTAAATTACTCTGCAAATCCAGACATTCCGTACATATATAATGGACACTATTTCAGGCTGAATGTACGAAATTCTGGATATTCAATTTCTCCGCCAATCTAGACTTTCCGTAAACTTAACCTACCCAATTTCCCGTTGAATTCTGGATATTCAATTTCTCTGCAAATCCAGACATTTCGTGCAATTAATGTACACAATTTCCCGTAGAATTTAAAAACTTCTGGATATTTAATTTCTCTGCAAATCCAGACATTCCGAACAGATATAATGTCCACAATTTCAAGCTTAATTTACGAAATTCTAGACATTCAATTTCTCTGGAAATCCAGACATTCCGTAAACCTAACCGACCCAATTTCTTGTTGAATTTACACAACCCTAGATATTCAATTTCTTTGCAAATCCAGACATTCCGCACATATATAATGTTCTCAATTTCAGTCTGAATTTATGAAATTTTGGTTATTCACTTTCTCTACAAATCCAGACATTCTGTAAACTTAACCGACCCAATTTCCGGTTGAATTTACACACGCCTAGATATTCAATTTCTCTGCAAATCCAGACATTCCGCACATATAAAATGTACACAATTTCAGGCTAAATTTACGAAATTCAGGATATTCAATTTCTCTACAAATCCAGATATTCCGTAAACTTAACCTACCCAATTTCCTGTTGAATTCACACAGTTCAGGATATTCCATTTCTCTACAAATCCAAACATTCTGTACAATTAATGTACATAATTTCCCGTTGAATTTACAAGCTTCTGGATATTAAATTACTCTGCAAATCCAGACATTCCGTACATATATAATGGACACGATTTCGGACTATATGTACGAAATTCTGGATATTCAATTTCTCCGCCAATTTAGACTTTCCGTAAACTTAACCGACCCAATTTCCCGCCGAATTTACACACCTCTGGATATTCAATTTCTCTACAAATCTAAACATTCAGTACAATTAATGTACACAATTTCTGTTGAATTTACATAGTTCTAGATATCTAATTTCTCTGCAAATCCAGACATACCGTACATGTATAATGTACACAATTTCTGGCCAAATTTACGAAATTCTGGATATTCAATTTCTCTACAAATCCAGACAATCCGTACATATATAATGTACCCGATTTCAGGCTGAATGTACGAAGTTCTGGATATTCAATTTCCCGCAAATCTAGTCATTCCGTAAACTTAACCTACCCAATTTCCAGTTGAATTTTGGACATTCAATTTATCTACAAATCCAAACATTCCGTACAATTAACGGACACAATTTCCCGTAGAATTTAAAAACTTCTGGATATTTAATTTCTCTGCAAATCCAGACATTCCGTACATATATAACGGACACAAGTTCAGGCTGTATCTACGAAATTCTGGATAACCAATTTCTCCGCCAATCTAGACATTCCGTCAACTTAACCTACCCAATTTCCCGTTGAATTCTGGATATTCAATTTCTCTGCAAATCCAGACATTTCGTACAATTAATGTACACAATTTTCCGTAGAATTTAAAAACTTCTGGATGTTTAATTTCTCTGCAAATCCAGACATTCCGAAAACTTTACCGTCCCAATTTCCCTTTGAATTTACACACCTCTGGATATTCAATTTCTCTACAAATCTGGATATTCAGTACAATTAATGTACACAATTTCCGTTGAATTTACATAGTTCTAGATATCTAATTTCTTTACAAATACAGACATACCGTACACGTATAATGTACACAATTTCAGGCCAAATTTACGAAATTCTAGATATTCAATTTCTCCGTAAATCCAGACAATCCGTACATATATAATGTACCCGATTTCAGGCTGAATGTACTAAATTCAGGATATTCAATTTCTCCGCAAATCTAGACATTCCGTAAACTTAACCTACCCAATTCCCAGTTGAATTCTGGACATTCAATTTATCTACAAATCCAAACATTCCGTATAATTAATGTACACAATTTCCAGTTGAATTTAAAAACTTATGGATATTTAATTTCTTTGCAAATCCAGACATTTCGTACATATATAACGGACATGAGTTCAGGCTGTATGTACGAAATTCTGGGTATTCAATTTCTCCGCCAATCTGGACTTTCCGTAAACTTAACCTACCCAATTTCCCATTGAATTCTGGATATTCAATTTCTCTGCAAATCCAGACATTCCGTGCAATTAATGTACACAATTTCCCGTAGAATTTAAAAACTTCTGGATATTCAATTTCTCTACAAATCCAGATATTTCGTAAACTTAACCTACCCAATTTCCAGTTGAATTTACACACCTCTGGATATTCAATTTCTCTGCAAATCCAGACATTCCGTACATATATAATGTACACTATTTCAGGCTGAATTTTCGATATTCTGGATATTCAATTTCTCTACAAATCCAGATATTTCGTAAACTTAACCTAACCGATTTCCTGATGAATTTACACACCTCCGGATATTCAATTTCTCTATAAATCCAGACATTACGTACAATTAATGTACACAATTTCCAGTTGAATTTACATGCTTCTGGATATTAAATTACTCTGCAAATCCAGACATTCCGTACATATATAATGGACACTATTTCAGGCTGAATGTACGAAATTCTGGATATTCAATTTCTCCGCCAATCTAGACTTTCCGTAAACTTAACCTACCCAATTTCCCGTTGAATTCTGGATATTCAATTTCTCTGCAAATCCAGACATTCCGTGCAATTAATGTACACAATTTCCCGTAGAATTTAAAAACTTCTGGATATTCAATTTCTCTACAAATCCAGATATTTCGTAAACTTAACCTACCCAATTTCCAGTTGAATTTACACACCTCTGGATATTCAATTTCTCTGCAAATCCAGACATTCCGTACATATATAATGTACACTATTTCAGGCTGAATTTTCGATATTCTGGATATTCATTTTCTCTACAAATCCAGATATTTCGTAAACTTAACCTAACCGATTTCCTGATGAATTTACACACCTCCGGATATTCAATTTCTCTATAAATCCAGACATTACGTACAATTAATGTACACAATTTCCAGTTGAATTTACATGCTTCTGGATATTAAATTACTCTGCAAATCCAGACATTCCGTACATATATAATGGACACTATTTCAGGCTGAATGTACGAAATTCTGGATATTCAATTTCTCCGCCAATCTAGACTTTCCGTAAACTTAACCTACCCAATTTCCCGTTGAATTCTGGATATTCAATTTCTCTGCAAATCCAGACATTCCGTGCAATTAATGTACACAATTTCCCGTAGAATTTAAAAACTTCTGGATATTTAATTTCTCTGCAAATCCAGACATTCCGAACAGATATAATGTCCACAATTTCAGGCTTAATTTACGAAATTCTAGACATTCAATTTCTCTGGAAATCCAGACATTACGTAAACCTAACCGACCCAATTTCCTGTTGAATTTACACAACCCTAGATATTCAATTTCTTTGCAAATCCAGACATTCCGCACATATATAATGTTCTCAATTTCAGTCTGAATTTATGAAATTTTGGTTATTCACTTTCTCTACAAATCCAGACATTCTGTAAACTTAACCGACCCAATTTCCGGTTGAATTTACACACGCCTAGATATTCAATTTCTCCGCAAATCCAGACATTCCGCACATATAAAATGTACACAATTTCAGGCTAAATTTACGAAATTCAGGATATTCAATTTCTCTACAAATCCAGATATTCCGTAAACTTAACCTACCCAATTTCCTGTTGAATTCACACAGTTCAGGATATTCCATTTCTCTGCAAATCCAAACATTCTGTACAATTAATGTACATAATTTCCCGTTGAATTTACAAGCTTCTGGATATTAAATTACTCTGCAAATCCAGACATTCCGTACATATATAATGGACACGATTTCGGACTATATGTACGAAATTCTGGATATTCAATTTCTCCGCCAATTTAGACTTTCCGTAAACTTAACCGACCCAATTTCCCGTCGAATTTACACACCTCTGGATATTCAATTTCTCTACAAATCTAAACATTCAGTACAATTAATGTACACAATTTCTGTTGAATTTACATAGTTCTAGATATCTAATTTCTCTACAAATCCAGACATACCGTACATGTATAATGTACACAATTTCTGGCCAAATTTACGAAATTCTGGATATTCAATTTCTCTACAAATCCAGACAATCCGTACATATATAATGTACCCGATTTCAGGCTGAATGTACGAAATTCTGGATATTCAATTTCCCGCAAATCTAGTCATTCCGTAAACTTAACCTACCCAATTTCCAGTTGAATTTTGGACATTCAATTTATCTACAAATCCAAACATTCCGTACAATTAACGGACACAATTTCCCGTAGAATTTAAAAACTTCTGGATATTTAATTGCTCTGCAAATCCAGACATTCCGTACATATATAACGGACACAAGTTCAGGCTGTATCTACGAAATTCTGGATAACCAATTTCTCCGCCAATCTAGACATTCCGTCAACTTAACCTACCCAATTTCCCGTTGAATTCTGGATATTCAATTTCTCTGCAAATCCAGACATTCCGTACAATTAATGTACACAATTTTCCGTAGAATTTAAAAACTTCTGGATGTTTAATTTCTCTGCAAATCCAGACATTCCGAAAACTTTACCGTCCCAATTTCCCTTTGAATTTACACACCACTGGATATTCAATTTCTCTACAAATCTGGATATTCAGTACAATTAATGTACACAATTTCCGTTGAATTTACATAGTTCTAGATATCTAATTTCTTTACAAATCCAGACATACCGTACACGTATAACGTACACAATTTCAGGCCAAATTTACGAAATTCTAGATATTCAATTTCTCCGCAAATCCAGACAATCCGTACATATATAATGTACCCGATTTCAGGCTGAATGTACTAAATTCAGGATATTCAATTTCTCCGCAAATCTAGACATTCCGTAAACTTAACCTACCCAATTCCCAGTTGAATTCTGGACATTCAATTTATCTACAAATCCAAACATTCCGTACAATTATTGTACACAATTTCCAGTTGAATTTAAAAACTTATGGATATTTAATTTCTTTGCAAATCCAGACATTTCGTACATATATAACGGACATGAGTTCAGGCTGTATGTACGAAATTCTGGGTATTCAATTTCTCCGCCAATCTAGACTTTCCGTAAACTTAACCTACCCAATTTCCCATTGAATTCTGGATATTCAATTTCTCTGCAAATCCAGACATTCCGTGCAATTAATGTACACAATTTCCCGTAGAATTTAAAAACTTCTGGATATTCAATTTCTCTACAAATCCAGATATTTCGTAAACTTAACCTACCCAATTTCCAGTTGAATTTACACACCTCTGGATATTCAATTTCTCTGCAAATCCAGACATTCTGTACATATATAATGTACACTATTTCAGGCTGAATTTTCGATATTCTGGATATTCAATTTCTCTAAAAATCCAGATATTTCGTAAACTTAACCTAACCGATTTCCTGATGAATTTACACACCTCCGGATATTCAATTTCTCTATAAATCCAGACATTACGTACAATTAATGTACACAATTTCCAGTTGAATTTACATGCTTCTGGATATTAAATTACTCTGCAAATCCAGACATTCCATACATATATAATGGACACTATTTCAGGCTGAATGTACGAAATTCTGGATATTCAATTTCTCCGCCAATATAGACTTTCCGTAAACTTAACCTACCCAATTTCCCGTTGAATTCTGGATATTCAATTTCTCTACAAATCCAGACATTCCGCGCAATTAATGTACACAATTTCCCGTAGAATTTAAAAACTTCTGGATATTTAATTTCTCTGCAAATCCAGACATTCCGAACAGATATAATGTCCACAATTTCAGGCTTAATTTACGAAATTCTAGACATTCAATTTCTCTGGAAATCCAGACATTACGTAAACCTAACCGACCCAATTTCCTGTTGAATTTACACAACCCTAGATATTCAATTTCTTTGCAAATCCAGACATTCCGCACATATATAATGTTCTCAATTTCAGTCTGAATTTATGAAATTTTGGTTATTCACTTTCTCTACAAATCCAGACATTCTGTAAACTTAACCGACCCAATTTCCGGTTGAATTTACACACGCCTAGATATTCAATTTCTCCGCAAATCCAGACATTCCGCACATATAAAATGTACACAATTTCAGGCTAAATTTACGAAATTCAGGATATTCAATTTCTCTACAAATCCAGATATTCCGTAAACTTAACCTACCCAATTTCCTGTTGAATTCACACAGTTCAGGATATTCCATTTCTCTGCAAATCCAAACATTCTGTACAATTAATGTACATAATTTCCCGTTGAATTTACAAGCTTCTGGATATTAAATTACTCTGCAAATCCAGACATTCCGTACATATATAATGGACACGATTTCGGACTATATGTACGAAATTCTGGATATTCAATTTCTCCGCCAATTTAGACTTTCCGTAAACTTAACCGACCCAATTTCCCGTCGAATTTACACACCTCTGGATATTCAATTTCTCTACAAATCTAAACATTCAGTACAATTAATGTACACAATTTCTGTTGAATTTACATAGTTCTAGATATCTAATTTCTCTGCAAATCCAGACATACCGTACATGTATAATGTACACAATTTCTGGCCAAATTTACGAAATTCTGGATATTCAATTTCTCTACAAATCCAGACAATCCGTACATATATAATGTACCCGATTTCAGGCTGAATGTACGAAATTCTGGATATTCAATTTCCCGCAAATCTAGTCATTCCGAAAACTTAACCTACCCAATTTCCAGTTGAATTTTGGACATTCAATTTATCTACAAATCCAAACATTCCGTACAATTAACGGACACAATTTCCCGTAGAATTTAAAAACTTCTGGTTATTTAATTTCTCTGCAAATCCAGACATTCCGTACATATATAACGGACACAAGTTCAGGCTGTATCTACGAAATTCTGGATAACCAATTTCTCCGCCAATCTAGACATTCCGTCAACTTAACCTACCCAATTTCCCGTTGAATTCTGGATATTCAATTTCTCTGCAAATCCAGACATTTCGTACAATTAATGTACACAATTTTCCGTAGAATTTAAAAACTTCTGGATGTTTAATTTCTCTGCAAATCCAGACATTCCGAAAACTTTACCGTCCCAATTTCCCTTTGAATTTACACACCTCTGGATATTCAATTTCTCTACAAATCTGGATATTCAGTACAATTAATGTACACAATTTCCGTTGAATTTACATAGTTCTAGATATCTAATTTCTTTACAAATACAGACATACCGTACACGTATAATGTACACAATTTCAGGCCAAATTTATGAAATTCTAGATATTCAATTTCTCCGTAAATCCAGACAATCCGTACATATATAATGTACCCGATTTCAGGCTGAATGTACTAAATTCAGGATATTCAATTTCTCCGCAAATCTAGACATTCCGTAAACTTAACCTACCCAATTCCCAGTTGAATTCTGGACATTCAATTTATCTACAAATCCAAACATTCCGTACAATTAATGTACACAATTTCCAGTTGAATTTAAAAACTTATGGATATTTAATTTCTTTGCAAATCCAGACATTTCGTACATATATAACGGACATGAGTTCAGGCTGTATGTACGAAATTCTGGGTATTCAATTTCTCCGCCAATCTAGACTTTCCGTAAACTTAACCTACCCAATTTCCCATTGAATTCTGGATATTCAATTTCTCTGCAAATCCAGACATTCCGTGCAATTAATGTACACAATTTCCCGTAGAATTTAAAAACTTCTGGATATTCAATTTCTCTACAAATCCAGATATTTCGTAAACTTAACCTACCCAATTTCCAGTTGAATTTACACACCTCTGGATATTCAATTTCTCTGCAAATCCAGACATTCCGTACATATATAATGTACACTATTTCAGGCTGAATTTTCGATATTCTGGATATTCAATTTCTCTACAAATCCAGATATTTCGTAAACTTAACCTAACCGATTTCCTGATGAATTTACACACCTCCGGATATTCAATTTCTCTATAAATCCAGACATTACGTACAATTAATGTACACAATTTCCAGTTGAATTTACATGCTTCTGGATATTAAATTACTCTGCAAATCCAGACATTCCGTACATATATAATGGACACTATTTCAGGCTGAATGTACGAAATTCTGGATATTCAATTTCTCCGCCAATATAGACTTTCCGTAAACTTAACCTACCCAATTTCCCGTTTAATTCTGGATATTCAATTTCTCTACAAATCCAGACATTCCGCGCAATTAATGTACACAATTTCCCGTAGAATTTAAAAACTTCTGGATATTTAATTTCTCTGCAAATCCAGACATTCCGAACAGATATAATGTCCACAATTTCAGGCTTAATTTACGAAATTCTAGACATTCAATTTCTCTGGAAATCCAGACATTCCGTAAACCTAACCGACCCAATTTCCTGTTGAATTTACACAACCCTAGATATTCAATTTCTCTGCAAATCCAGACATTCCGCACATATAAAATGTACACAATTTCAGGCTGAATTTACGAAATTCAGGATATTCAATTTCTCTACAAATCCAGATATTCCGTAAACTTAACCTACCCAATTTCCTGTTCAATTCACACAGTTCAGGATATTCCATTTCTCTGCAAATCCAAAAATTCTGTACAATTAATGTACATAATTTCCCGTTGAATTTACAAGCTTCTGGATATTAAATTACTCTGCAAATCCAGACATTCCGTACATATATAATGGACACGATTTCGGGCTATATGTACGAAATTCTGGATATTCAATTTCTCCGCCAATTTAGACTTTCCGTAAATTAACCGACCCAATTTCCCGTCGAATTTACACACCTCTGGATATTCAATTTCTCTACAAATCTAAACATTCAGTACAATTAATGTACACAATTTCTGTTGAATTTACATAGTTCTAGATATCTAATTTCTCTGCAAATCCAGACATACCGTACATGTATAATGTACACAATTTCTGGCCAAATTTACGAAATTCTGGATATTCAATTTCTCTACAAATCCAGACAATCCGTACATATATAATGTACCCCGATTTCCAATTTTCCGTAGAATTTAAAAACTTCTGGATGTTTAATTTCTCTGCAAATCCAGACATTCCGAAAACTTTACCGTCCCAATTTCCCTTTGAATTTACACACCTCTGGATATTCAATTTCTCTACAAATATGGATATTCAGTACAATTAATGTACACAATTTCCGTTGAATTTACATAGTTCTAGATATCTAATTTCTTTACAAATCCAGACATACCGTACACGTATAATGTACACAATTTCAGGCCAAATTTACGAAATTCTAGATATTCAATTTCTCCGTAAATCCAGACAATCCGTACATATATAATGTACCCGATTTCAGGCTGAATGTACTAAATTCAGGATATTCAATTTCTCCGCAAATCTAGACATTCCGTAAACTTAACCTACCCAATTCCCAGTTGAATTCTGGACATTCAATTTATCTACAAATCCAAACATTCCGTACAATTAATGTACACAATTTCCAGTTGAATTTAAAAACTTATGGATATTTAATTTCTTTGCAAATCCAGACATTTCGTACATATATAACGGACATGAGTTCAGGCTGTATGTACGAAATTCTGGGTATTCAGTTTCTCCGCCAATCTAGACTTTCCGTAAACTTAACCTACCCAATTTCCCATTGAATTCTGGATATTCAATTTCTCTGCAAATCCAGACATTCCGTGCAATTAATGTACACAATTTCCCGTAGAATTTAAAAACTTCTGGATATTCAATTTCTCTACAAATCCAGATATTTCGTAAACTTAACCTACCCAATTTCCAGTTGAATTTACACACCTCTGGATATTCAATTTCTCTGCAAATCCAGACATTCCGTACATATATAATGTACACTATTTCTGGCTGAATTTTCGATATTCTGGATATTCAATTTCTCTACAAATCCAGATATTTCGTAAACTTAACCTAACCGATTTCCTGATGAATTTACACACCTCCGGATATTCAATTTCTCTATAAATCCAGACATTATTTACAATTAATGTACACAATTTCCAGTTGAATTTACATGCTTCTGGATATTAAATTACTCTGCAAATCCAGACATTCCGTACATATATAATGGACACTATTTCAGGCTGAATGTACGAAATTCTGGATATTCAATTTCTCCGCCAATATAGACTTTCCGTAAACTTAACCTACCCAATTTCCCGTTGAATTCTGGATATTCAATTTCTCTACAAATCCAGACATTCCGCGCAATTAATGTACACAATTTCCCGTAGAATTTAAAAACTTCTGGATATTTAATTTCTCTGCATATCCAGACATTCCGAACAGATATAATGTCCACAATTTCAGGCTTAATTTACGAAATTCTAGACATTCAATTTCTCTGGAAATCCAGACATTCCGTAAACCTAACCGACCCAATTTCCTGTTGAATTTACACAACCCTAGATATTCAATTTCTTTGCAAATCCAGACATTCCGCACATATATAATGTTCTCAATTTCAGTCTGAATTTATGAAATTTTGGTTATTCACTTTCTCTGCAAATCCAGACATTCTGTAAACTTAACCGACCCAATTTCCTGTTGAATTTACACACCCCTAGATATTCAATTTCTTTGCAAATCCAGACATTCCGCACATATAAAATGTACACAATTTCAGGCTGAATTTACGAAATTCAGGATATTCAATTTCTCTACAAATCCAGATATTCCGTAAACTTAACCTACCCATTTTCCTGTTCAATTCACACAGTTCAGGATATTCCATTTCTCTGCAAATCCAAACATTCTGTACAATTAATGTACATAATTTCCCGTTGAATTTACAAGCTTCTGGATATTAAATTACTCTGCAAATCCAGACATTCCGTACATATATAATGGACACGATTTCGGGCTATATGTACGAAATTCTGGATATTCAATTTCTCCGCCAATTTAGACTTTCCGTAAATTAACCGACCCAATTTCCCGTCGAATTTACACACCTCTGGATATTCAATTTCTCTACAAATCTAAACATTCAGTACAATTAATGTACACAATTTCTGTTGAATTTACATAGTTCTAGATATCAAATTTCTCTGCAAATCCAGACATACCGTACATGTATAATGTACACAATTTCTGGCCAAATTTACGAAATTCTGGATATTCAATTTCTCTACAAATCCAGACAATCCGTACATATATAATGTACCCCGATTTCAGGCTGAATGTACGAAATTCTGGATATTCAATTTCCCGCAAATCTAGTCATTCCGTAAACTTAACCTACCCAATTTCCAGTTGAATTTTGGAAATTCAATTTATCTACAAATCCAAACATTCCGTACAATTAACGGACACAATTTCCCGTAGAATTTAAAAACTTCTGGATATTTAATTTCTCTGCAAATCCAGACATTCCGTACATATATAACGGACACAAGTTCTGGCTGTATCTACGAAATTCTGGATAACCAATTTCTCCGCCAATCTAGACATTCCGTCAACTTAACCTACCCAATTTCCCGTTGAATTCTGGATATTCAATTTCTCTGCAAATCCAGACATTCCGTACAATTAATGTACACAATTTTCCGTAGAATTTAAAAACTTCTGGATGTTTAATTTCTCTACAAATCCAGACATTCCGAAAACTTTACCGTCCCAATTTCCCTTTGAATTTACACACCTCTGGATATTCAATTTCTCTACAAATCTGGATATTCAGTACAATTAATGTACACAATTTCCGTTGAATTTACATAGTTCTAGATATCTAATTTCTTTACAAATCCAGACATACCGTACATGTATAATGTGCACAATTTCAGGCCAAATTTACGAAATTCTAGATATTCAATTTCTCCGCAAATCCAGACAATCCGTACATATATAATGTACCCGATTTCAGGCTGAATGTACTAAATTCTGGATATTCAATTTCTCCGCAAATCTAGACATTCCGTAAACTTAACCAACCCAATTCCCAGTTGAATTCTGGATATTCAATTTATCTACAAATCCAAACATTCCGTACAATTAATGTACACAATTTCCAGTTGAATTTAAAAACTTATGGATATTTAATTTCTCTGCAAATCCAGACATTTCGTACATATATAACGGACATGAGTTCAGGCTGTATGTACGAAATTCTGTGTATTCAATTTCTCCGCCAATCTAGACTTTCTGTAAACTTAACCTACCCAATTTCCCATTGAATTCTAGATATTCAATTTCTCTGCAAATCCAGACATTCCGTGCAATTAATGTACACAATTTCCCGTAGAATTTAAAAACTTCTGGATATTCAATTTCTCTACAAATCCAGATATTTCGTAAACTTAACCTAAACAATTTCCAGTTGAATTTACACACCTCTGGATATTCAATTTCTCTGCAAATCCAGACATTCCGTACATATATAATGTACACTATTTCAGGCTGAATTTTCGATATTCTGGATATTCAATTTCTCTACAAATCCAGATATTTCGTAAACTTAACCTAACCGATTTCCTGATGAACTTACACACCTCCGGATATTCAATTTCTCTATAAATCCAGACATTACGTACAATTAATGTACACAATTTCCAGTTGAATTTACATGCTTCTGGATATTAAATTACTCTGCAAATCCAGACATTCCGTACATATATAATGGACACTATTTCAGGCTGAATGTACGAAATTCTGGATATTCAATTTCTCCGCCAATCTAGACTTTCCGTAAACTTAACCTACCCAATTTCCCGTTGAATTCTGGATATTCAATTTCTCTACAAATCCAGACATTCCGTGCAATTAATGTACACAATTTCCCGTAGAATATAAAAACTTCTGGATATTTAATTTCTCTGCAAATCCAGACATTCCGAACAGATATAATGTCCAGAATTTCAGGCTTAATTTACGAAATTCTAGACATTCAATTTCTCTGGAAATCCAGACATTCCGTAAACCTAACCGACCCAATTTCCTGTTGAATTTACACAACCCTAGATATTCAATTTCTTTGCAAATCCAGACATTCCGCACATATATAATGTTCTCAATTTCAGTCTGAATTTATGAAATTTTGGTTATTCACTTTCTCTGCAAATCCAGACATTCTGTAAACTTAACCGACCCAATTTCCTGTTGAATTTACACAGACCTAGATATTCAATTTCTCTGCAAATCCAGACATTCCGCACAAATAAAATGTACACAATTTCAGGCTGAATTTACGAAATTCAGGATATTCAATTTCTCTACAAATCCGGATATTCCGTAAACTTAACCTACCCAATTTCCTGTTGAATTCACACACTTCAGGATATTCCATTTCTCTGCAAATCCAAACATTCTGTACAATTAATGTACATAATTTCCCGTTGAATTTACAAGCTTCTGGATATTAAATTACTCTTCAAATCCAGACATTCCGTACATATATAATGGACACGATTTCGGGCTATATGTACTAAATTCTGGATATTCAATTTCTCCGCCAATTTAGACTTTCCGTAAACTTAACCGACCCAATTTCCCGTCGAATTTAGGATATTCAATTTCTCTGCAAATCCAAACATTCCGTGAAATTAATGTACACAATTTCCCGTAGAATTTAAAAACTTCTGGATATTTAATTTCTCTGTAAATCCAGACATTCCGTACATATATAATGTCCACAATTTCAGGCTGAATTTACGAAATTCGGGATATTCAATTTCTCTGGAAATCCAGACATTCCGTAAATTTAACCGACCCAATTTCCTGTTGAATTTACACAGCCCTAGATATTGAATTTCTTTGCAAATCCAGACATTCTGCACATATATAATGTTCAAAATTTCAGGCTGAATTTACGAAATTTTGGATATTCACTTTCTCTGCAAATCCAGACATTCCGTAAACTTAACCTACCAAATTTCCTGTTGAATTCTGGATATTCAATTTCTCTGCAAATCCAGACATTCCGTACAACTAATGTACACAATTTGCCGTTGAATTTACATAATTCTTGATATTCAATTTTTTCTACAAATCCAGAAATTCCATACGTATATAGTGTGCACAATTTCAGGATGAATTTACGAAATTCTGGATATTCGATTTCTCTACAAATCCAGACATTCCGTAAACTTAACCAACCCATTTTCCTGTTGAATTTACACACCCCTAGATATTCAATTTCTCAGCAAATCTAGACATTCCGTACAATTAATGTACACAGTTTCCCGTTGAATTTAAAAACTTTTGGATATTTAATTTCTCTGTAAATTCAGACATTGCGTACATATATAATGTACGCATTTTAAGGCTGAATTTACGAAATTCTAGATATTCAAATTCTCTGCAAATACAGACATTCCGTAAACTTAACCCACCCAATTTCCTGTTGAATTTACACACCCCTAGATATTCAATTTCTCTGCAAATCTAGACATTCCGTACATATATAATTTACACAATGTTAGGATGAATTTACGAAATTCTGGATATTTAATTTCTCTGCAAATCCAAACATTCCGTACATATATAATGTCCACAATTTCAGGATGAATTTACAAAATTTTTGATATTCAATTTCTCAGGAAATACAGACATTCCGTAAACTTAACCGACCAAATTTCCTGTTGAATTTACACAAACCTAGATATTTATTTTCTTTGCAAATCCAGACATTCCGTACATATATAATGTTCACAATTTCAGACTGAATTTACGAAATTTTGGATATTCACTTTCTCCGCAAATCCAGACATTCCATAAACTTAACCTACCAAATTTCCTGCTGAATTCTGGATATTCAATTTCTCTACAAATCCATACATTCCGTACAATTATTGTACACAATTTGCCGTTGAATTTACATAATTCTTTATATTCAATTTTTTCTATAAATCCAGAAATTCCGTACGTATATAGTGTGCACAATTTCAGGATGAATTTACGAAATTCTGGATATTCGATTTCTCTGCAAATCCAGACATTCCGTAAACTTAACCAACCCATTTTCCTGTTGAATTTACACCCCCTAGATATTCAATTTCTCAGCAAATCTAGGCTTTCCGTACAATTAATGTACACAGTTTCCCGTTGAATTTAAAAACTTTTGGATATTTAATTTCCCTGTAAATTCAGACATTGCGTACATATATAATGTACACATTTTAAGGCTGAATTTACGAAATTCTAGATATTCAAATTCTCTACAAATACAGACATTCCGTAAACTTAACCAACCCAATTTCGTGTTGAATTTACACAACCCTAGATATTCAATTTCTCTGCAAATCTAGACATTTCGTACATATTTATTTTACACAATGTTAGGATGAATTTACGAAATTCTGGATATTTAATTTCTCTGCAAATCCAGACATTCCGTACATCTATAATGTTCTCAATTTCGGGCTGAATTTATGAAATTCTGGATATTCACTTTCTCTGCAAATCCAGACATTCTGTAAGCTTAACCTTCCCAATTTCCTGTTGAATTCTGGATATTCAATTTCACTGCAAATCCAGACATTCCGCACAATTAATGTAAACAATTTGCCGTTGAATTTACATAATTCTTGATATTCAATTTTGTCTGCAAATCCAGACATTCCGTACATATATAGTGTACACAATTTCCGTCTGAATTTACAGAATTCTGGATATTCGATTTCTCTGCAAATCCAGACAATCCGTAAAATTAACCTACCCAATTTTCCTTTGAATTTGCACACCTCTGGATATTCAATTTACCTGCAAATCCAGACATTCCGTACAATTACTATACACAATTTCCCGTTGAATTTGAAAACTTGTGGATATTTAATTTCTCTGCAAATCCAGACATTCCGTACATATATAATGTACACAATTTCAGGCAGAATTTACGAAATTCTGGATATGCAAATTCTCTACAAAACCAGACATTCCGTAAACTTAACCAACCCAATTTCCTGTTGAATTTACACACCCCTAGATATTCAATTTCAATTCAAATCTAGACATTCCGTACATATATAATGTACACAATTTTAGACTGAATTTACGAAATTCTGGATATTCAATTTTTCTACAAATCCAGACATTCCGTAAATTTAACCTACCCAATGTCCCGTTGAATTTGCACACCTCTACATATTCAAGTTCTCTGCAAATCCAAACATTTCGTACAATTAATGTACACAATTTCCGTTGAATTTACATAGTTCTGGATATCTAATTTCTTTGCAAAACCAGACATTCCGTACATGTATAATGACACAATTTTAGGCTAAATTTTTGAAATTCTGGACATTCAAATTCTCTGCAAATCCAGACATTCCGTACATATATAATGCACACAATTTCAAACTGAATTTGCAAAATTCTGGATATTGAATTTCTCTGCAAATCCAGACATTCCATAAACTTAACCGACCGAATTTCCAATTGAATTTACACACCTCTATATATTCAATTGCTCTGCAAATCCAGACATTCCGTACATATATAATGTACACGATTTCTGGCTGAATGTACGAAATTCTGGATATTCAATTTCTCTGCAAATCCAGACATTTCATACAATTAATGTACACAATTTCCCTTTGAATTTAAGAAGTTCTAGATATTCAATTTCTCTGCAAATCCAAACATTTCGTACATATGTAATGTACACAATTTCGAGCTGAATTTACGAAATTCTGGATATTGAATTTCTCTGCAAATTCAGACATTCCGTAAACATAACCGACCCAATTTCCTATTGAATTTACACACTCCTAGATACTCAACTTCTCTGCAAATCCAGACATTCCGAACATATATAATGTACACAATTTGAAGCTGAATTTTCGATATTCAGGTTATTCAATTTCTCTACAAATCCAGATATTCTGTAAACTTAACCTATCCAATTTCCTGTTGAATTTACACACCTCTGGATATTCAATTTCTCTGCAAATCCAGACATTCCGTACAATTAATGTACACAATTTTCCATTGAATTTTCAAGCTTCTGGATAATAAATTACTCTGCAAATCCAGACATTCCGTACATATATCATGGACACGATTTTGGGCTGTATGTACGAAATTCTGAATATTCAATTTCTCCGCCAATCTAGACTTTTCGTAAACTTAACCTACCCAATTTCCCGTTGAATTCTGGATATTCAATTTCTCTGCAAATCTAGACATTTCGTGCAATTAATGTACATAATTTCCCGTAGAATTTAAAAACTTCTAGATATTTACCTTCTCTGCAAATCCAGACATTCCGTACATATATAATGTCCACAATTTCAGGCTGAATTTATGAAATTTTGGATATTCACTTTCTCTGCAAATCCAGACATTCGGTAAACTTATCCGACCCAATTTCCAGTTGAATTCTGGATATTCAATTTCACCGCAAAACCAGACATTCCGTACAATTAATGTACACAATTTGCCGTTGAATTTACATGATTCTTGATATTCAATTTTTTCTGCAAATCCAGACATTCCGTACATATATAGTGTACACAATTTCAGGATGATTTTACGAAATTCTGGATATTCGATTTCTCTGCAAATCCAGACATTCCGTAAACTTAAACAACCCAATTTCCTGTTGAATTTACACACCCCCAGATATTCAATTTCTCTGCAAATCTAGACATTCCGTACAATTAATGTACGCAGTTTCCCGTTGTATTCAAAAACTTCTGGATATTTAATTTCTCTGCAAATCCAGACATTCCGTACATATATAATGTACACAATTTCAGTCTGAATTTAAGAAATTCTGGATATTCAAATTCTCTGCAAATCCAGACACTCCGTAAACTTAACCAACCCAATTTCCTGTTGAATTTACACACCCCTAGATATTCAATTTCTCTTCAAATCTAGACATTCCGTACATATATAATTTACTCAATGTGAGGCTGAATTTACGAAATTCTGGATATTCAATTTCTCTGCAAATCCACACATTCCGTACATATATAATGTACCCGATTTCAGGATGAATGTATGAAATTCTGGATATTCAATTTCTCCGCGAATCTAGTCATTCTGTAAACGTAAACTACCCAATTTCCAGTTGAATTCTGGATATTCAATTGCTCTACAAATCCAGACATTCCGTACAAATAATGTACATAAATACCTATTGAATTTAAAATCTTCTGGATATTTAATTTCTCTGCAAATCCAGACATTCCGTACACGTATAATGTACACAATTTCAGGTAAAATTTACGAAATTCTGGATATTCAATTTCAATACAAATCCAAAAAATCCGTACATATATAATGTACCCGATTTCAGGCTGAATGTACGAAATTCTTGATATTCAATTTCTCCGCAAGTCAAGTCATTCCGTAAACTTAACCTACCCAATTTCCAGTTGAATTCTGGACATTCAATTTCTCTACAAATCCAGATATTCCGTAAACTAACCCAACCCATTTTCCTGTTGAATTTACACACCCCTAGATATTCAATTTCTAAGCAAATCTAGACATTCCGTACATCTAATGTACACAGTTTCCCGTTGAATTCAAAAACTTCTGGATAATTAAATTCTTTGTAAATTCAGACATTTCCTACGTGTATAATGTACGCATTTTCTGGCTAAATTTACGAAATTCTACTTATTGAAATTCTCTGCAAATCCAGGCATTCCGTAAACGTAACCAACCCAATTTCCTGTTGAATTTACACACCCCTAGATATTCAATTTCTTTACAAATCTAGACATTCCGTACATATATAATTTACACAATGTTAGGCAGAATTTACGAAATTCTGGATATTCAATATCTCTGCAAATCCAGACATTCCGTACATATGTAATGTACCCGATTTCAGGCTGAATGTACGAAATTCTAGATATTCAATTTCACCGCAAATCTAGTTATTCCGTAAACTTAACCTACCCAATTTCCCGCTGAATTCTTGATATTCAATTTCTCTACAAATCCAGACATTCGGTATAATTAATGTACACAATTTACCGTTGAATATAAAAACTTCTGGATAATTAATTTCTCTGCAAATCCAGACATTCCGTCCATATATAATGTACACAATTTCAAGTTGAATTTACAAAATTCTAGTTATTCAATTTCTCTGCAAATCCAGACATTCCGTAAACTTAACCAACCCAATTTCCAGTTGAATTTACACACCTCTAGATATTCAATTTCTATGCAAATCCAGACATTCTGTGCATGTATAATGTATCCGATTTCAGGCTGAATGTACGAAATTCTGGATATTAAATTTCTCCGCAAATCTAGTAGTTCCGTAAACTTAACCTACCCAATTTCCCGTTAAGTTCTGGATATTTAATTTCTTTGCAAATCCAGATATTCCTTACAATTAATGTACACAATTTCCCGTTGAATTTAAAAACTTCAGGATATTTAATTTCTCTGCAAATCCAGGCATTCCGTACATATATAATGTACACAATTTCAGGCTGAGTTTACGAAATTCTGGATATTGAATTTCTCTGCAAATCCAGACATTCAGTAAACTTAACCGACCTAATTTCCTGTTAAATTTACACACCCTTAGATATTCAATTTCTCTGTAAATTCAGACATTCCGTACATATATAACGTACACAATTTCAGGCTGAAATTACGAAATTTGGGAAATTCAATTTTTTACAAATCTAGATATTCCGTAAACTTAACCTACCTAATTTCCTGTAGAATTTACACACATCTGGATATTCAATTTCTCTGCAAATACAGACATTCTGTACATATATAATGTACCCGATTTCAGGCTAAATGTACAAAATTCTGGATATTCAATTTCTCCGCAAATCTAGTCATTCCGTAAACTTAATCTACCCAATTTCCCGTTAAATTCTGCATATTCAATTTCTTTGCAAATACAGACATTGCATACAATTAATGTACACAATTTCCCGTTGAATTTAAAAACTTGTGGATATTTAATTTCTCTGCAAATCCAGACATTCGGTACATATATAATGTACACAATTTACAGCTGAATTTTCGAAATTCTGGTTATTCAATTTCTCTACAAATTCAGATATTCCGTAAAATTAACCCACCCAATTTCCTGTTGAATTTACACACCTTTGGATATTCGCTTTCTCTGTAAATTCAGACATTCCGTACAATGAATGTACACAATTTCTCGTTGAATTTAGAAGCTTCTGCATATTAAATTACTCTGCTAATCCAGACATTTCGTACATATATAACGGACACGATTTCGGGTTGTATGTACGAAATTCTGGATATTCAATTTCTCCGCCAATCTAGACTTTCCATAAACTTAACCTACCCAATTTGCAGTTGAATTCTGGATATTCAATTTCTCTGCAAATCTAGACATTCCGTGCAATTAATGTACACAATTTCCCATAGAATTTAAAAAGCTTCTGGATATTTAATTTCTCTGCAAATCCAGACATTTCATACATATATAATGCACACAATTTCAAGCGGAATTTACAAAATTCTGGATATTCAAATTCTCTGCAAATCCAGACATTCCGTAAACTTAGCCAACCCAATTTCCTGTTGAATTTACACAACCCTAGATATTCAATTTCTCTACAAATCTAGACATTCCGTACATATATAATTTACACAATGTTTGGCAGAATTTACGAAATTCTGGATATTCAATTTCTCTGCAAATCCAGACAATCTGTACATATATAATATACTCGATTTCAGGCTGAATGTACGAAATTCTAGATATTCAATTTCACCGCAAATATAGTTATTTCGTAAACTTAACCTACCCAATTTCCCGTTGAATTCTGGACATTCAATTTCTCTACAAATCCAGACATTCGGTATAATTAATGTACACAATTTCCCGTTGAATATAAAAACTTCTGGATAATTAATTTCTCTACAAATCCAGACATTCCGTCCATATATGATGTACACAATTTCAAGCTGAATTTACAAAATTCTAGTTATTCAATTTCTCTGCAAATCCAGACATTCCGTAAACATAACCGACCCAATTTCCAGTTGAATTTACACACCTCTAGATATTCAATTTCTCTGCAAATCCAGACATTCTGTACATGTATAATGTACCTGATTTCAGGCTGAATGTACGAAATTCTAGATATTCAATTTCTCCGCAAATCTAATAATTCCGTAAACATAACCTACCCAATTTCCCGTTAAGTTCTGGATATTCAATTTCTCTGCAAATCCAGATATTCCTTATAATTAATGTACACAATTTCCCGTTGAATTTAAAAACTTCTGGATATTTAATTTCTCTGCAAATCCAGGCATTCCGTACATATATAATGTACACAATTTCAGGCTGAGACTATGAAATTCTAGATATTGAATTTCTCTGCAAATCCAGACATTCGGTAAACTTAACCGACCCAATTTCCTGTTAAATTTACACACCCCTAGATATTCAATTTCTCTGCAAATTCAGACATTCCGTACATATATAATGTACACAATTTAAGGCTGAAATTACGAAATTCGGGAAATTCAATTTCTCTACAAATCCAGATATTCCGTAAACTCAACCTACCCAATTTCCTGTAGAATTTACACACCTCTGGATATTCAATTTCTCTGCAAATCCAGACATTCCGTGCAATTAATGTACACAATTTCCCATAGAATTTACAAGGTTCTGGATATTAAATTACTCTGCAAATCCAGACTTTCCGTACATATATAATGGACACGATTTCAGGATGAATGTACAAAATTCTGGATATTCAATTTCTCTGCCAATCTAGACATTCCGTCAACTTAACCTACCCAATTTCCCGTTGAATTCTGGATATTCAATTTCTCTGCACATCCAGACATTCCGTACAATTAATGTACACAATTTTCCGTAGAATTTAAAAACTTCTGGATGTTTAATTTCTCTGCAAATCTAGACATTCCGTACGTATATAATGTGCACAATTTCAGGCCAAATTTACGAAATTCTGGATATTCAATTTCTCCGCAAATCAATTGATTCCGTAAACTTAACCTACCCAATTTCCAGTTGAATTCTGGACATTCAATTTCTCTACAGATCCAAACATTCCTTACAATTAATGTACACAATTTCCCGTTGAATTTAAAAACTTCTGGATATTTAATTTCTCTGCGAATCCAGACATTCCGTACGTATATAATGTGCACAATTTGAAACTGAATTTACAAAATTCTGGAAATTCAATTTCTCTACAAATCCAAATATTTCGTAAACTTAACCTACCCAATTTCCTGTTGAATTTACACACCTCTGGATATTCAATTTCTCAGCAAATCCAGACATTCCGTACATATATAATGTACACAATTTCAGGCTGAATTTTTGAAATTCTGGATATTCAATTTCTCTACAAATCCAGATATTTCGTAAACTTAACCTACCGATTTTCCTGTTGAATTTACACACCTCTGGATATTCAATTTCTCTGCAATTCAAGACATTCTGTACAATTATTGTACCAAATTTCCCGTTGAATTTACAAGCTTCTGGATAATAAATTACTCTGCAAATCCAGACATTCCGTACATAGATAATGGACACGATTTCAGGCTGTATGTACGAAATTCTGGATATTCAATTTCTCTGCCAATCTAGACTTTCCGTAAACTTAACTTACCCAATTTCGCGTTGAATTCTGGATATTCAATTTCTCTGCAAATCCAAACATTCCGTGGAATTAATGTACACAATTTCCCGTAGAATTTAAAAACTTCTGGATATTTAATTTCACTGCAAATCCAGACATTCCGAACATATATAATGTCCACAATTTCAGGCTGAATTTTCGAAATTCTAGATATTTAATTTCTCTGGAAATCCAGACATTCCGTAAACTTAACCGACCGAATTTCCAATTGAATTTACAAACCTCTATATATTCAATTTCTCTGCAAATCCAGACATTCCGTACATATATAATGTACCCGATTTCAGGCTGAACGTACGAAATTCTTGATATTCAATTTCTACGTAAATCTTGTCATTCCGTAAACTTAACCTACCTAATTTCCCAGTAAATTCTGGATATTCAATTTCTCTACAAATCTAAACTTTCCGTACAATTAATGTACACAATTTCCCGTTTAATTTCAAGAACTTCTGGATATTTAATTTCTCTGCGAATCCAGACATTCCGTACATATAGAATGTACTCAATTTCAGGCTAAATTTACGAAATTCTGGATATTGAATTTCTCTGCAAATCCAGACATTCCGTAAACTTAACAGACCCAATTTCCTGTTGAATTTACACACCCCTAGATATATAATTTCTCTGCAAATCCATACATTCCGTACATATATAATGTACACTATTTCAAGCCGAATTTTTGAAATTCTGGTTATTCAATTTCTCTACAAATCCAGATATTCCGTAAACTTAACCTACCCAATTTCCTGTTGAATTTACACACCTCGGGATATTCAATTTCTCTGTAAATCCAGAAATTCCGTGCAATTAATGTACACAATTTCCTGTTGTATTTACAAGCTTCTGGATATTAAATTACTCAGCAAATCCAGAGATTCCGTACATATATAATGGACACGATTTCGTGCTGTATGTACGAAATTCTGGATATTCAATTTCTCCGCCAATCTAGACTTTCCGTAAACTTAACCTACCCAATTTCCCGTTGAATTCTGGATATTCATTTTCTCTGCAAATCCTGACATTCCGTGCAATTAATGTACACAATTTCCTGTAGAATTTAAAAACTTCTGGATATTTAATTTCTCTGCAAATCCAAACATTCCGTACGTATATAATGTCCACAATTTCAGGTTGAATTTACGAAATTTTGGATATTAACTTTCTCTGCAAATCCAGACTTTCCGTAAACTTATCCGACCCAAGTTCCTGTTGAGTTCTGGATATTCAATTTCTCTGCAAATCCAGACATTCCGTACAGTTAATGTACACAATTTGTCGTTGAATTTACATAATTCTTGATATTCAATTTTTTCTGCAAATCCAGACATTCCGTATATATATAGTGTACACAATTTCAAGATGATTTTACGAAATTCTGGATATTCGATTTCTCTGCAATTCCAGACATTCCGTAAACTTAACCAACCCAATTTCCTGTTGAATTTACACACCCCAAGATATGCAATTTCTCTGCAAATTCAGACATTCCGTACATATATATTATATACAATTTCAGGTTGAATTTACGAAATTCGGGATATTCAATTTCTCTACAAATCCAGATATTCCGTAAACTTAACCTACCCAATTTCCTGTAGAATTTACACACATCTGGATATTCAATTTCTCTGCAAATCCAGACATTCTATACATATATAATGTACCCGATTTCCGGCTGAATGTACGAAATTCTGGATATTCAATTTCCGCAAATCTAGTCATTTCGTAAACTTAACCTACACAATTTCCCGTTAAATTCTGCATATTCAATTTCTCTGCAGATCCAGACATTGAGTACAATTAATGTACACAATTTCCCGATGACTTTAAAAACTTGTGGATATTTAATTTCTCTACAAATCCAGACATTTCGTACATATATAATATACAAAATTTCAGGCTGAAATTACGAAATTCTGGATATTGAATTTCACTGCAAATCCAGACATTCTGTAAACTTAACCGACCCAATTTCTTGTTGAATTTACACACCCCTAGATATTCAATTTCTCTGCAAATCCAGACATTCCATACATATATAATGTACACAATTTCAGGCTGAATTTACGAAATTCGGGATATTCAATTTCTCTACAAATCCAGATATTCCGGAAACTTAGCCTACCCAATTTCCTGTTGAATTTACACACCTTTGGATATTAAATTTCTCTGCAAATCCATACATTCCATACTATTAATGTACACAATTTCCTGTTGAATTTACAAGCTTCTGGATATTAAATTACTTTGCAAATCCAGACTTTTCGTACATATATAATGGACACGATTTCAGGCTGAATGTACGAAATTCTGGATATTCAATTTCTCCGACAATCTAGACATTCCGTCAACTTAACCTACCCAATTTCCCGTTGAATTCTGGATATTCAATTTATCTGCAAATCCAGACATTCCGGACAATTAATGTTCACAATTTTCTGTAGAATTTAAAAACTTCTGGATGTTTAATTTCTCTGCAAATCCAGACATTCCGAAAACTTTACCCTCCCAATTTCCCGTTGAATTTACACACCTCTGGATATTCAATTTCTCTACAAATCTAGACATTCAGTACAATTAATGTTCACAATTTCCGTTGAATTTACATAGTTCTAGATATCTAATTTCTCTGCAAATCCAGACATAACGTACATGTATAATGTTCACAATTTCAGACCAAATTTACGAAATTCTGGATATTCAATTTCTCTTCAAATCCAAACAATCCGTACATATATAATGTACCCGATTTCAGGCTGAATGTACGAAATTCTAGAAATTCAATTTCTCTGCAAATCAAGTCATTCCGTAAACTTAACCTACCCAATTTCCAGTTGAATTCTGGACATTCAATTTATCTACAAATCCAAACATTCCGTACAATTAATGTACACAATTTTCCGTAGAATTTAAAAACTTCTGGATATTTAATTTCTCTGCAAATCCAGACATTTCGTACATATATAACGGACACAAGTTCAGGCTGTATGTACGAAATTCTGGATAATCAATTTCTCCGCCAATCTAGACATTCCGTCAACTTAACCTATCCAATTTCCCGTTGAATTCTGGATATTTAATTTCTCTGCAAATCCAGACATTCCATTCAATTAATGTACACAATTTTCCGTAGAATTTAAAAACTTCTGGATGTTTAATTTCTCTGCAAATCCAGACATTCCGAAAACTTTACCGTCCCAATTTCCCTTTGAATTTACACACCTCTGGATATTCAATTTCTCTACAGATCTAGACATTCAGTACAATTAATGTACACAATTTCCATTGAATTTACATAGTTCTCGATATCTAATTTCTCTACAAATCCAGACATACCGTACATGTATAATGTACACAATTTCAAGCCAATTTTACGAAATTCTGGATATTCAATATCTCTGCAAATCCAGACAATCCGTACATATATAATGTACCCGATTTCAGGCTGAATGTACTAAATTCAGGATATTCAATTTCTCCGCAAATCTAGTCATTCTGTAAACTTAACCTACCCAATTCCCAGTTGAATTCTGGACATTCAATTTATCTACAAATCCAAACATTCTGTACAATTAATGTACACAATTTCCAGTTGAATTTAAAAACTTCTGGACATTTAATTTATCTGCAAATCCAGACATTTCGTGCATATATAACGGACTTGAGTTCAGGCAGTATGTACGAAATTCTGGGTATTCAATTTCTTCGCCAATCTAGACTTTCCGTAAACTTAACCAACCCAATTTCCCATTGAATTTTGGATATTCAATTTCTCAGCAAATCCAGACATTCCGTGCAATTAATGTACACAATTTCCCGTAGAATTTAAAAACTTCTGGATATTCAATTTCTCTACAAATCTAGATATTTCGTAAACTTAACCTACCCAATTTCCTGTTGAATTTACACACCTCTGGATATTCAATTTCTCTGCAAATCCAGACATTCCGTACATATATAATGTACACTATTTCAGGCTGAATTTTCGAAATTCTGGATATTTAATTTCTCTACAAATCCAGATATTTCGTAAACTGAACCTAACCAATTTCCTGATGAATTTACACACCTCTGGATATTCAATTTCTCTATAAATCCAGACATTACGTACAATTAATGTACACAATTTCCCGTTGAAGTTACATGCTTCTGGATATTAAATTACTCTGCAAATCCAGACATTCCGTACATATATAACGGACACGAGTTCAGGCTGTATGTACGAAATTCTGGATATTCAATTTCTCCGCCAATCTAGACTTTCCGTAAACTTAACCTACCCAATTTCCCGTTGAATTCTGGATATTCAATTTCTCTGCAAATCCAGACATTCCGAACATATATAATGTCCACAATTTCAGGCTTAATTTATGAAATTCAAGATATTCAATTTCTCTGGAAATCCAGACATACCGTAAACTTAACCGACCCAATTTCCTGTTGAATTTACACAACCCTAGATATTCAATTTCTTTGCAAATCCAGACATTCCGCACATATATAATGTTCACAATTTCAGGCTGAATTTATGAAATTTTGGTTATTCATTATCTCTGCAAATCCAGACATTCTGTAAACATAACCGACCCAATTTCCGGTTGAATTTACACACCCCTAGATATTCAATTTCTCTGCAAATCCAGCCATTCCGTACGTATAAAATGTACACAGTTTCAGGCTGAATTTACGAAATTCAGGATATTCAATTTCTCTACAAATCCAGATATTCCGTAAACTTAACCTACCCAATTTCCTGTTGAATTCACACACTTCTGGATATTCCATTTCTCTGCAAATCCAAACATTCCGTACAATTAATGTACCTAATTTCCCGTTGAATTTACGAGCTTCTGGATATTAAATTACTCTGCGAATCCAGACATTACGTACATATATAATGGACACGATTTCGGGCTGTATGTATGAAATTCTGGATATTCAATTTCTCCGCCAATCTAGACTTTCCGTAAACATAACCGACCCAATTTCCCGTTGAATTCAGGATATTCAATTTCTCTGCAAATCCAGACATTCTGTGAAATTAATGTACACAATTTCTCGTAGAATTTAAAAACTTCTGGATATTTAATTTCTCTGTAAATTCAGACATTCCGTACATATATAATGTCCACAATTTCAGGCTGAATTTACAGAATTCGGGATATTCAATTTCTCTGGAAATCCAGACATTCCGTAAACTTAACCGACCCAATTACCTATTGAATTTACACAGCCCAAGATATTGAATTTCTTTGCAAATCCAGACATTCTGCACATATATAATGTTCACAATTTCATGCTGAATTTACGAAATTTTGGATATTCACTTTCTTTGCAAATCCAGACATTCCGAAAACTTAACCTACCCAATTTCCTGTTGAATTCTGGATATTCAATTTCTCTGCAAATCCAGACATTCCATACAATTAATGTACACAATTTGCCGTTGAATTTACACAATTCTTGATATTCAATTTTTTCTACAAATCCAGAAATTCCGTACGTATATAGTGTGAACAATTTCAGGATGAATTTACGAAATTCTGGATATTCGATTTCTTTGCAAATCCAGACATTCCGTAAACTTAACCAACCCATTTTCCTGTTGAATTTACACACCCCTAGATATTCAATTTCTCAGCAAATCTAGACATTCCGTACAATTAATGTACACAGTTTCCCGTTGAATTTAAAAACTTTTGGATATTTAATTTCTCTGTAAATTCAGACATTGCGTACATATATAATGCACGCATTTTAAGGCCGAATTTACGAAATTCTAGATATTCAAATTCTCTGCAAATACAGACATTCCGTAAACTTAACCAACCCAATTTCCTGTAGAATTTACACACCCCTAGATATTCAATTTCTCTGCAAATCTAGACATTCCGTACATATATAATTTACACAATGTTAGGATGAATTTACAAAATTCTGGATATTTAATTTCTCTGCAAATCCAGACATTCCGTACATATATAATGTCCACAATTTCAGGCTGAATTTACGAAATTCTGGATATTAAATTTCTCAGGAAATATAGACATTCCGTAAACTTAACCGACCAAATTTCCTGTTGAATTTACACAAACCAAGATATTTTGTTTCTTTGCAAATCCAGACATTCCGTACATATATAATATTCACAATTTCAGGCTGAATTTATGAAATTCTGGATATTCACTTTCTCTGCAAATCCAGACATTCTGTAAGCTTAACCTTCCCAATTTCCTGTTGAATTCTGGATATTCAATTTCTCTGCATATCCAGACATTCCGCACAATTAATGTAAACAATTTGCCGTTGAATTTACATAATTCTTGATATTCAATTTTTTCTGCAAATCCAGACATTTCGTACAAATATAGTGTACACAATTTCCGGCTGAATTTACAAAATTCTGGATATTCGATTTCTTTGCAAATCCAGACAATCCGTACATATATAATGCACACAATTTCAGGCTGAATTTATGAAATTCAGGATATTGAATTTCTCTGCAAATCCAGACATTCGGTAAACTTAACCGACCCAATTTCCTGTTGAATTTACACACCCTTAGATATTCAATTTCTCTGCAAATTCAGACATTCCGTACATATATAACGTATACAATTTCAGCCAGAATTTATGAAATTCGGGATATTCAATTTCTCTTCAAATCCAGATATTCCGTAGACTTAACCTACCCAATTTCCTGTAGAATTTACACACATCTGGATATTCAATTTCTCAACCAATCCAGACTTTCTGTACATATATAATGTACCCGATTTCAGGCCGAATATACGAAATTCTGGATATTCAATTTCTCCGCAAATCTAGTCATTCCGTAAACTTAACCTACCCAATTTCCCGTTAAATTCTGCATATTCAATTTCTCTGCAAATCCGGACAATGCGTACAATTAATTTACACAATTTCCCGTTGAATTTAAAAACTTGTGGATATTTAATTTTTCTGCAAATCCAGACATTCCGTACATATATAATGTACACAATTTCGGGCTGAATTTACGAAATTCTGGATATTGAATTTCTCTGCAAATCCAGACATTCTGTAAACTTAACCGACCCAATTTCTGGTTGAATTTACACACCCCTATATATTCAATTTCTCTGCAAATCCAGACATTCCGTACGTATATAATGTACACAATTTCAGGCTGAATTTACGAAATTCAGGATATTCAATTTCCCTACAAATCCAGATATTCCGTAAACTTAGCCTACCCAATTTCCTGTTAAATTTACACACCTCTGAATATTCAATTTCTCTGCAAATCCAGACATTCCGTACAATTAATTTACATAATTTCCCGTTGAATTTACAAGCTTCTGCATATTAAATTACTCCGCAAATCCAGACATTCCGTACAATTAATGTCCACAATTTTTCGTAGAATTTAAAAACTTCTGGATATTTAATTTCTCTGCAAATCCAGACATTCCGAAAACATTACCTTCCCAATTTCCCGTTGAATTTACACACCTCTGGATATTCAATTTCTCTGCAAATCTAGACATTCCATACAATTAATGTACACAATTTCCGTTGAATTTACATAGTTCTGGATATCCAATTTCTCTGCAAATCCAGACATTCCGTACATGTATAATGCACACAATTTCAGGCCAAATTTACGAAATTCTGGATATTCAATTTCTTTGCAAACACAGACAATCCGTACATATATAATGTACCCGATTTCAGGCTGAATGTATGAAATTCTGGATATTCAATTTCTCCGCGAATCTAGTCATTCCGTAAACTTAAACTACCCAATTTCCGGTTGAATTCTGGATATTCAATTGCTCTACAAATCGAGACATTACGTACAATTAATGTACACAAATTCCCGTTGAATTTAAAAACTTTTGGATATTTAATTTCTCTGCAAATCCAGACATTCCGTACACATATAATGTACACAATTTCAGGTAAAATTTACAAAATTCTGGATATTCAATTTCAATACTAATCCAAACAATCCGTACATATATAATGTACCCAATTTCAGGCTGAATTTACGAAATTCTTGATATTCAATTTCTCCGGAAGTCCAGTCATTCCGTAAACTTAACCTACCCAATTTCCAGTTGAATTCTGGACATTCAATTTCTCTACAAATCCAGATATTCCGTAAACTTACCCAACCCATTTTCCTGTTGAATTTACACACCCCTAGATATTCAATTTCTAAGCAAATCTAGACATTCCGTACATCTAATGTACACAGTTTCCCGTTGAATTCAAAAACTTCTGGAAAATTAAATTCTCTGTAAATTCAGACATTCCCTACATGTATAATGTACACATTTTCCGGCTAAATTTACGAAATTCTACATATTCAAATTCTCTGCAAATCCAGGCATTCCGTAAACTTAACCAACCCAATTTCTTGTTGAATTTACACACCCCTAGATATTCAATTTCTCTGCAAATCTAGACATTCCGTACATATATAATTTACACAATGTTAGGATGAATTTATGAAATTCTGAATATTTAATTTCTCTGCAAATCCAGACAATCTGCACATGTATAATGTACACAACTTCAGGCCAAATTTACGAAATTCTGGATATTCAATTTCTCTGCAAATCCAGACAATCTGTACATATATAATGTACCCGATATCAGGCTGAATGTACGAAATTCTGGACATTCAATTTCTCTGCAAATCTAGTCATTCCGTAAACTTAACCTACCCAATTTCTGGTTGAATTCTGGACATTCAATTTCTCTACAAATCCAGACATACCGTACAATTAATGTACACAATTTCCCGTTGAATTTAAAAACTTCTGGATATTTAATTTCTCTGCAAATCCAGACATTCCGTACATTTATAATATACAAAATTTTAAACTGAATTTACAAAATTCTGGATATTTAATTTCTCTGCAAATCCAGACATTCAGTAAACTTAGCCGACCGAATTTCCAATTGAATTTACACACCTCTATATATTCAATTTCTCTGCCAATCCAGACATTCCGTACATATATAATGTACCCGATTTCAGGTTGAATGTACAAAATTCTGGATATTCAATTTCTCCGCAAATCTAGTCATTCCGTAAATTTAACCTACCTAATTTCCCGTTAAATTCTGGATATTTAATTTCTCTGCGAATCCAGACATTCCGTACATATATAATGGACACGATTTCGGGCTGTACGTACGAAATTCTGGATATTCAATTTCTCCGCCAATCTAGACTCTCCGAAAACTTAACCTACCCAATTCCCTGTTGAATTTACACTCCTCTGGATATTCAATTTCTCCGTAAATCCAGACATTCCATACAATTAATGTACACAATTTCCCGTTGAATTTACAAGCTTCTGGATATTAAATTACTCTGCAAATACAGACATTCCGTACATATATAATGGACACGATTTCGGGCTGTACGTACGAAATTCTGGATATTCAATTTCTCCGCCAATCTAGACTTTCCGAAAACTTAACCTACCCAATTTCCCGTTGAATTCTGGATATTCATTTTCTCTGCAAATCCAGATATTCCGTGCAATTAATGTACTCAATTTCCCGTATAATTTAAAAACTTCTGGATATTTAATTTCTCTGCAAATCCAGACAATCCGTACATATATAATGTCCACAATTTCACGCTGAGTTTACGAAATTTTGGATATTCACATTCTCTGCAAATCCAGACATTCCGTAAACTTATCCGACCCAATTTCCTATTGAATTCTGGATATTCAATTTCTCTGCAAATCCAAACATTCCGTACAATTAATGTACACAATTTGCCGTTGAATTTACATAATTCTTGATATTCAATTTTTTTTGTAAATCCAGACATTTCGTACATATATAGTGTACACAATTTCAGGATGATTTTACGAAATTCTGTATATTCGATTTCTCTGCAAATCCAGACATTCTATAAACTTAACCAACCCAATTTCCTGTTTAATTTACACACCCCTTGATATTCAATTTCTCTGCAAATCTAGACATTCCGTACAATTAATGTACACTGTTTCCCGTTGAATTCAAAAACTTCTGGATATTTAATTTCTCTGTAAATCCAGACATTACGTACATATATAATGTACACAATTTCAGGCTGAATTTACGAAATTCTGGATATTTAAATTCTCTGTAAATCCAGACATTCCGTAAACTTAACCAACCCAATTTCCTGTTGAATTTAAACAACCCTAGATATTCAATTTCTCTGCAAATCTAGACATTCCGTACATATATAATTTACACAGTGTTATGCAGAATTTACGAAATTCTGGATATTCAATTTCTCTGCAAATCCAGACATTCCGTACATATATAATGTACCCGATTTCAGGCTGAATGTACCAAATTTTTGATATTCAATTTCACCGCAAATCTAGTCATTGTGTATACTTTACCTACCCAATATCCCGTTGAATTCTGGATATTCAATTTCTCTGCAAATCCAGACATTCCTCACAATTAATGTACACAATTTCCCGTTGAATTTAAAAACTTCTGGATATTTAATTTCTCTGCAAATCCAGGCATTCCGTACATATATAATGTACACAATTTCAGGCTGAATTTACGAAATTCTGGATATTGAATTTCTAAGCAAATCCAGACATTCTGTAAACTTAACCGACCCAGTTTCCTGTTAAATTTACACACCCCTAGATATTCAATTTCACTGCAAATTCAGACATTCCGTATATATATACTGTACACAATTTCAGGTTGAATTTACGAAATTCGGGATATTCAATTTCTCTACTAATCCAGATATTCCGTAAACTTAACCTACCCAATTTCCTGTAGAATTTACACACAACTGGATATTCAATTTCTCTCCAAATCCAGACATTCTGTACATATATAATGTACCCGATTTCAGGCTGAATGTACGAAATTCTGGATATTCAATTTCTCCGCAAATCTAGTCATTCCGTAAACTTATCCTACCCAATTTCCCGTTAAATTCTGCATATTCAATTTCTCTCCAAATCCAGACATTGAGTACAATTAGTGTACACAATTTCCCGTTGAATTTAAAAACTTGTAGATATTTAATTTCTCTGCAAATCCAGACATTCCGTACATATATAATTCACAAAATTTCAGGCTGAATTTACGAAATAATGGATATTGAATTTCTCTGCAAATCCAGACATTCTGTAAACTTAATCGAACCAATTTCTTGTTGAATTTATACACCCCTAGATATTCAATTTCTCTACAAATCCAGACATTCCGTACATATATAATGTACACAATTTGAGGCTGAATTTACGAAATTCGGGATATTCAATTTCTCTACAAATCCAGATATTCCGTAAACTTAGCCTACCCAATTTCCTTTGAATTTACACACCTCTGGATATTCAATTTATCTGCAAATCCAGACATTCCGTACAATTATTGTACACAATTTCCCGTTGAATTCACAAGTTTCTGGATATTAAATTACTCTGCAAATCCAGACATTCCGTACATATATAATGGACACGATTTCAGGCTGAATGTACGAAATTCTGGATATTCAATTTCTCCGCCAATCTAGACATTCCGTCAACTTAACCTACCCAATTTCCCTTTGAATTCTGGATATTCCATTTCTCTACAAATCTAGACATTCCGTGCAATTAATGTACACAATTTTCCTTACAATTTAAAAACTTCTGGATATTTAATTTCTCTGCAAATCCAGACATTCCGAAAACTTTACCTTCCCAAGTTCCCATTGAATTTACACACCTCAGAATATTCAATTTCTCTGCAAATCTAGACATTCAGTACAATTAATGTACACAATTTTCCTTAGAATTTAAAAACATCTGGATATTTAATTTCTCTGCAAATCCAGACATTCCGAAAACTTTACCTTCCCAAGTTCCCGTTGAATTTACACACCTCAGAATATTCAATTTCTCTGCAAATCTAGACATTCAGTACAATTAATGTACACAATTTCCGTTGAATTTACATAGTTCTAGATATCTAATTTCTCTGCAAATCCAGACATACCGTACATGTATAATGTACACAATTTTAGGCCAAATTTACGAAATTCTGGATAATAAATTTCTCTAAAAAATCCAGACAATCCGTACATATATAATGTACCCGATTTCAGGCTGAATGTACAAAATTTTGGATATTCAATTTCTCCGCAAATCTAGTCATTCCGTAAACTTAACCAACCCAATTTCCTGTTGAATTTAAACAACCCTAGATATTCAATTTCTCTGCAAATCTAGACATTCCGTACATATATAATTTACACAGTGTTATGCAGAATTTACGAAATTCTGGATATTCAATTTCTCTGCAAATCCAGACATTCCGTACATATATAATGTACCCGATTTCAGGCTGAATGTACCAAATTTTTGATATTCAATTTCACCGCAAATCTAGTCATTGTGTATACTTTACCTACCCAATATCCCGTTGAATTCTGGATATTCAATTTCTCTGCAAATCCAGACATTCCTCACAATTAATGTACACAATTTCCCGTTGAATTTAAAAACTTCTGGATATTTAATTTCTCTGCAAATCCAGGCATTCCGTACATATATAATGTACACAATTTCAGGCTGAATTTACGAAATTCTGGATATTGAATTTCTAAGCAAATCCAGACATTCTGTAAACTTAACCGACCCAGTTTCCTGTTAAATTTACACACCCCTAGATATTCAATTTCACTGCAAATTCAGACATTCCGTATATATATACTGTACACAATTTCAGGTTGAATTTACGAAATTCGGGATATTCAATTTCTCTACTAATCCAGATATTCCGTAAACTTAACCTACCCAATTTCCTGTAGAATTTACACACAACTGGATATTCAATTTCTCTCCAAATCCAGACATTCTGTACATATATAATGTACCCGATTTCAGGCTGAATGTACGAAATCCTGGATATTCAATTTCTCCGCAAATCTAGTCATTCCGTAAACTTATCCTACCCAATTTCCCGTTAAATTCTGCATATTCAATTTCTCTCCAAATCCAGACATTGAGTACAATTAGTGTACACAATTTCCCGTTGAATTTAAAAACTTGTAGATATTTAATTTCTCTGCAAATCCAGACATTCCGTACATATATAATTCACAAAATTTCAGGCTGAATTTACGAAATAATGGATATTGAATTTCTCTGCAAATCCAGACATTCTGTAAACTTAATCGAACCAATTTCTTGTTGAATTTATACACCCCTAGATATTCAATTTCTCTACAAATCCAGACATTCCGTACATATATAATGTACACAATTTGAGGCTGAATTTACGAAATTCGGGATATTCAATTTCTCTACAAATCCAGATATTCCGTAAACTTAGCCTACCCAATTTCCTTTGAATTTACACACCTCTGGATATTCAATTTATCTGCAAATCCAGACATTCCGTACAATTATTGTACACAATTTCCCGTTGAATTCACAAGTTTCTGGATATTAAATTACTCTGCAAATCCAGACATTCCGTACATATATAATGGACACGATTTCAGGCTGAATGTACGAAATTCTGGATATTCAATTTCTCCGCCAATCTAGACATTCCGTCAACTTAACCTACCCAATTTCCCTTTGAATTCTGGATATTCCATTTCTCTACAAATCTAGACATTCCGTGCAATTAATGTACACAATTTTCCTTACAATTTAAAAACTTCTGGATATTTAATTTCTCTGCAAATCCAGACATTCCGAAAACTTTACCTTCCCAAGTTCCCATTGAATTTACACACCTCAGAATATTCAATTTCTCTGCAAATCTAGACATTCAGTACAATTAATGTACACAATTTTCCTTAGAATTTAAAAACATCTGGATATTTAATTTCTCTGCAAATCCAGACATTCCGAAAACTTTACCTTCCCAAGTTCCCGTTGAATTTACACACCTCAGAATATTCAATTTCTCTGCAAATCTAGACATTCAGTACAATTAATGTACACAATTTCCGTTGAATTTACATAGTTCTAGATATCTAATTTCTCTGCAAATCCAGACATACCGTACATGTATAATGTACACAATTTTAGGCCAAATTTACGAAATTCTGGATAATAAATTTCTCTAAAAAATCCAGACAATCCGTACATATATAATGTACCCGATTTCAGGCTGAATGTACAAAATTTTGGATATTCAATTTCTCCGCAAATCTAGTCATTCCGTAAACTTAACCTACCCAATTTCCAGTTGAATTCTGGACATTCAATTTCTCTACAAATCCAAACATTCCGTACAATTAATGTACACAATTTCCCGTTGAATTTAAAAACTTCGGGATAATTAATTTCTTTGCAAATCCAGACATTCCGTACATATATAATGTACACAATTTCAAACTGAATTTACAAAATTCTGGATATTCAAATTCTCTACAAATCTAGATATTTCGTAAACTTAACCTACACAATTTCCTGTTGAATTTACAAACCTCTGGAAATCCAATTTCTCTGCAAATCCATACATTCCGTACATATATAATGTACACAATTTCAGTTTGAATTTTCGAAATTCTGGATATTCAATTTCTCTGCAAATCCAGACATTCCGTACAATTAATGCACACAATTTCCTGTTGAATTTACAAGCTTCTGGATATTAAATTACTCTGCAAATCCAGACATTCCGTACATATATAATGTACCCAATTTCAGGCTGAATTTACTAAATTCTGGATATTGAATTTCTCTGCAAATCCAGACATTCCGTAAACTTAACCGACCCAATTTCCTGTTGAATTTACACACTCCTAGATATTCAATTTCTCTGCAAATCCAGACATTCCGTACATTTATAATGTACACAATTTCAAGCTGAATTTTCGAAATTTTGGTTATTCAATTTCTCTATAAATCCAGATATTCCATAAACTTAACCTACCCAATTCCCTGTTGAATTTACACACCTCTGGATATTCAATTTCTCCGTAAATCCAAACATTCCGTACAATTAATGTACACAATTTCCCGTTGAATTTACAAGCTTTTGGATATTAAATTACTCTGCAAATACAGACATTCCGTACATATGTAATGGACACGATTTCGGGTTGTATGTTCGAGATTCTGGATATTCAATTTCTCCGCCAATGTAGACTTTCCGTAAACTTAACCTACCCAATTTCCGGTTGAATTCTGGATATTCATTTTCTCTGCATATCCAGATATTCCGCGCAATTAATATATTCAATTTCCCGTTGAATTTAAAAACTTCTGGATATTTAATTTCTCTGCAAATCCAGACATTCCGCAGATGTATAATGCCCACAATTTCAGGCTGAGTTTACGAAATTTTGGATATTCACATTCTTTGCAAATCCAGACATTCCGTAAACTTACCCAACCCAATTTCCTGTTGAATTCTGGATATTCAATTTCTCTGCAAATACAGACATTCCGTACATATATAGTGTACACAATTTCTGGATGATTTTACGAAATTCTGTATATTCGATTTCTCTGCAAATCCAGACATTCTGCAAACGTAACCAACCCAATTTCCTGTTGAATTTAGACACCCCTAGATATTCAATTTCTTTGCAAATCTAGACATTCCCTACAATTAATGTACACAGTTTCCCGTTGAATTCAAAAACTTCTGGATATTTAATTTCTCTGCAAATCCAGACATTCCGTACATATATAATGGACACAATTTCAGGCTGAATTTACGAAATTCTGGATATTTAAATTCTCTGCAAATCCAGACATTCCGTAAACTTAACCAACCCAATTTCCTGTTGAATTTAAACAACCCTAGATATTCAATTTCTCTGCAAATCTAGACACTCCGTACAAATATAATTTACACAATGTTACACAGAATTTACGAAATTCAGGATATTCAATTTCTCTGCAAATCCAGACATTCCGTACATATATAATGTACCCGATTTCAGGCTGAATGTACGAAATTCTAGATATTCAATTTCACCGCAAATCAAGTCATTGTGTATACTTAACCTACACAATATCCCGTTGAATTCTGGATATTCAATTTCTCTACAAATCCAGACATTCGGTATAATTAACGTACACAATTTCCTGTTGAATTTAAAAACTTCTGGATAATTAATTTCTCCGCAAGTCCAGACATTCCGTCCATATATAATGTACACAATTTCAAGCTGAATTTACAAAATTCTGGATATTCAATTTCTCTGCAAATCCAGACATTCCGTAAACTTAACCGACCCAATTTCCAGTTGAATTTACACACCTCTAGATATTCAATTTCTCTGCAAATTCAGACATTCTGTACATGTATAATCTAGTCATTCTGTAAAATTAACCGACCCAATTTCCTGTTAAATTTACACGTCCCTAGATATTCAAATTCACTGCAAATGCAGACATTCCGTACATATATATTGTACACAATTTCAGGTTGAATTTACGAAATTCGGGATATTCAATTTCTCTACAAATCCAGATATTCCGTAAACTTAACCTACCCAATTTCTTGTAGAATTTGCACACATCTGGATATTCAATTTCTCTGCAAATCCAAACATTCTGTACGTATATAATGTACCCGATTTCAGGCTGAATGTACGAAATTCTGGATATTCAATTTCTCCGCAAATCTAGTCATTCCGTAAACTTAACCTACCCAATTTCCCGTTAAATTCTGCATATTCAATTTCTCTGCAAATCCAGACATTGCGTACAATTAATGTACACAATTTCCCGTTGAATTTAAAAACTTGTGGATATTTAATTTCTCTGCAATTCCAGACAATCCTTACATATATAATGTACACAATTTCAGGCAGAATTTACGAAATTCTGGATATTGAATTTCTCTGCAAATCCAGACATTCTGTAAACTTAACCGACCCAATTTCTTGTGGAATTTACACACCCCTAGATATTCAATTTCTCTGCAAATCCAGACATTCCGTACATATATAATGTACACAATTTCAGGCTGAATTTACGAAATTCGGGATATTCAATTTCTCTACAAATCCAAATATTCCATAAACTAAGCCTACCCAATTTCCTGTTGAATCTACACACCTCTGGATATTCAATTTCTCTGCAAATCCAGACATTCCGTACAATTAATGTACAGAATTTCCCGTTGAATTTACAAGCTTCTGGATATTAAATTACTCTGCAAATCCAGACATTCCGTACATATATAATGGACACGATTTTAGGCTGAGTGTACGAAATTCTGGATATTCAATTTCTCCGCCAATCTAGACATTCCGTCAACTTAACCTACCCAATTTTCCGTTGAATTCTGGATATTCAATTTCCCTGCAAATCCAGACATTCCGTACAATTAATGTACATAATTTTCCGTAGAATTTAAAAACTTCTGGATATTTAATTTCTCTGCAAATCCAGACATTCCGAAAACTTTACCTTCCCAATTTCCCGTTGAATTTACACACCTCTGGATATTCAATTTCTCTACAAATCTAGACATTCAGTACAATTAATGTACACAATTTCCGTTGAATTTACATAGTTCTAGATATCTAATTTCTCTGCAAATCCAGACATACCGTACACGTATAATGTACACAATTTCAGGCCAAATTTACAAAATTCTGGATATTCAATTTGTCCGCAAATCCAGACAATCCGTATATATATATAATGTACCCGATTTCAGGCTAAATGTACGAAATTCTGGATATTCAATTTCTCCGTAAATCTAGTCCTTCCGTAAACTTAACCTACCCAATTTCCTGGACATTCAATTTCTCTACAAATCCAAACATTCCGTACAATTAATGTACACAATTTCCCGTTGAATTTAAAAACTTCTGGATATTTAATTTCTCTGCAAATCCAGACATTCCGTACATATATAATGTACACAATTCCAAACTGAATTTATAAAATTCTGGATATTCTATTTCTCTACAAATCCAGATATTTCGTAAACTTAACCTACCCAATTTCCTGTTGAATTTACACACCTCTGGATATTCAATTTCTCTGCAAATCCAGACATTCCATACATATATAATGTACAAAATTTCAGGCTGAATTTTCGAAATTCTGGATATTCTATATCTCTACAAATCCAGATATTTCGCAAACTTAACCTAACCAATTTCATGATGAATTTACACACCTCTGGATATTCAATTTCTCTGCAAATCCAGACATTCCGTACAATTAATGTACACAATTTCCCGTTGAATTTACATGCTTCTGGATATTAAATTACTCTACAAATCCAGACAATCCGTACATATATAACGGACACGAGTTCAGGCTGTATGTAAGTAATTCTGGATATTCAATTTCTCCACCAATCTAGACTTTCCGTAAACTTCACCTACCCAATTTCCCGTTGAATTCTGGATATTCAATTTCTCTGCAAGTCCAGACATTCCGTGAAATTAATGTTCACAATTTCCCGTAGAATTTACAAACTTATGGATATTCAACTTCCCTGCAAATCCAGACATTCCGTACATATATAATGTCCACAATTTCAGGCTTAATTTACGAAATTCTGGATATTCAATTTCTCTGGAAATCCAGACATTCCGTAAACTTAACCGATCCAATTTCCTGTTGAATTTCCGCAGCCCAAGATATTCAATTTCTTTGCAAATCCAGACATTCTGCACATATATAATGTTCACAATTTCGGGCTGAATTTACGAAATTTTGGATATTCACTTTCTCTGTAAATCCAGACATTCTGTAAACTTAAGCTACCCAATTTCCTGTTGAATTCTGAATATTTAATTTCTCTGCAAATCCAGACATTCCGTACAATTAATGTACACAATTTGCCGTTGAATTTACATAATTCTTGATATTCAATTTTTTCTGCAAATCCAGACATCCCATACGTATATAGTGTGCAGAATTTCAGGATGAATTTATGAAATTCTGGATATTCGATTTCTCTGCAAATCCAGACATTCCGTAAACTTAACCAACCGTTTTTCCTGTTGAATTTACACACCCCTAGATATTCAATTTCTCAGCAAATCTAGACATTCCGTACAATTAATGTACACAGTTTCCCGTTGAATTCAAAAACTTCTGGATATTTAATTTCTCTGTAAATTCAGACATTATGTACATATATAATGTACGCATTTTAAGGTTGAATTTACGAAATTCTAGATATTCAATTTCTCTGCAAATCTAGACATTCCATACATATATAATTTACACAATGTTAGGATGAATTTACGAAATTCTGGACATTTAATTTCTCAGCAAATCCAGACATTCCGTGCATAGATAATGTCCACAATTTCAGGCTGAATTTACGAAATTCTGGATATTCAATTTCTCTGGAAATATAGACATTCCGTAAACTTAACCGACCAAATTTCCTGTTGAATTTACGCAAACCTAGATATTTTGTTTCTTTGCAAATCCAGACATTCCGTACATATATAATGTTCCCAATTTCGGGCTGAATTTATGAAATTCGTGATATTAACTTTCTCTACAAATCCAGACATTCCGTAAGCATAGCCTTCCCAATTTCCTGTTGAATTCTGGATATTCAATTTCTCTACAAATCCAGACATTCCGCTCAATTAATGTACAAAATTTGCCGTTGAATTTACATAACTCTTGATATTCAATTTTTTCTGCAAATCCAGACATTCCGTACATATATAGTGTACACAATTTCTGGCTAAATTTACAAAATTCTGGATATTCGATTTCTCCTCAAATCAAGACAATCCATAAAATTAACCTACCCAATTTTCCGTTGAATTTGCACACCTCTGGATATTAATTTCTTTGCAAATCCAGACATTCCGTACAATTACTGTACACAATTTCCCGTTGAATTTGAAAACTTCTGGATATTTAATTTCTCTGCAAATCCAAACATTCCGTATATATATAATGTACACAATTTCAGGCTAAATTTCCGAAATTCTGGATATGCAAATTCACTGCAAATCCAGACATTCCGTAAACTTAACCAACCCAATTTCCTATTGAATTTACACACCCCTAGATATTCAATTTCTCTTCAAATCTAGACATTCCGTACATATATAATGTACACAATTTTAGGCTGAATTTACGAAATTCTGGATATTCAATTTTTCTACAAATCCAGACATTCCGTAAACTTAACCTACCCAATGTCCCGTTGAATTTGCACACGTCTACATATTCAATTTCTCTGCAAATCCAAACATTTCGTACAATTAATGTACACAATTTCCGTTGAATTTACATAGTTCTGGATATCCAATTTCTCTGCAAATCCAGACATTCCGTTCATGTATAATGTACACAACTTCAGGCAAAATTTTCGAAATTCTGGATATTCAATTTCTCTGCAAATCCAGACATTCCGTACATATATAATGTACCCGATTTCAGGCTGAATGTATGAAATTCTGGATATTCAATTTCTCCACAAATCTAGTCATTCAATAAACTTAACCTACTGATGTTCCCGTTGAATTCTGGATATTTAAAAACTTTACCTTCCCAATTTCCCGTTGAATTTACACACCTCTGGATATTCAATTTCTATGCAAATCTAGACATTCCGTACAATTAATGTACACAAATTCCGTTGAATTTACATAGTTCTGGATATCTAATTCCTCTGCAAATCCAGACATTCCGTACATGTATAATGTACACAACTTCAGGCCAAATTTACGAAATTCTGTATATTCAATTTCCCTGCAAATCCAGACAATCTGTACATATATATTGTACCCGATATCAGGCTGAATGTACGAAACTCTGGATATTCAATTTATCCGCAAATCTAGTCATTTCGTAAACTTAACCTACCCAATTTCCGGTTGAATTCTGGACATTCAATTTCTCTGCAAATCCAGACATTCCGTACAATTAATGTACACAATTTCCCGTTGAATTTAAAAACTTCGGGATATTTAATTTCTCTGCAAATCTAGACATTCCGTACATATATAATGTACACAATTTCAAACTGAATTTACAAAATTCTACATATTGAATTTCTCTGCAAATCCAGACATTCCGAAAACTTAACCGACCGAATTTCCAATTGAATTTACACACCTCTATATATTCAATTTCTCTGCATATCCAGACATTCCGTACATATATAATGTACCCGATTTCTGGCTGAATATACGAAATTTTGGAAATTCAATTTCTCCGCAAAACTAGTCATTACGTAAACTTAACCTACCCAATTTCCCGTTAAATTCTGGATATTCTATTTCTCTGCAAATCTAATCATTCCGTACAATTAATGTACACAATTTCCCGTTGAATATCAAAACATTTGGATATTTATTTCTCTGCGAATCCAGACATTCCGTACATATATAATGTACCCCATTTCAGGCTGAATTTATGAAATTCTGGATATTGAATGTCTCGGCAAATTCAGACATTCCGTAAACTTAACCGACCCAATTTCATGTTGAATTTACACATACCTAGATATTAAATTTCTCTGCAAATCCAGACATTCCGTACATATATAATGTACACAATTTCAAGCTGAATTTCTGAAATTCTGGTTATTCAATTTCTCTACAAATCCAGATATTCCGTAAACTTAACCTACCCAATTTCCTGTTGAATTTACACACCTGTGGATATTCAATTTCTCTGCAAATCTAGACATTCCGTACAATTAATGTACACAATTACCCGTTGAATTTACAAGCTTCTGGATATTAAATTACTATGCAAATCCAGACATTCCGTACATATGTCATGGACACGATTTCGGGCTGTATGTACGAAATTCTGGATATTTAATTTCTCCGCAAATCTAGACTTTCCATAAACATAACCTACCCAATTTCTCGTTGAATTCTGAATATTCAATTTCTCTGCAAATCCAGACATTCCGTGCAATTAATGTACATAATTTCCCGTAGAATTTAAAAACTTCTAGATATTTAATTTCTCTGCAAATACAGACATTCCGTACGTATATAATGTCCACAATTTCAGGCTGAATTTATGAAATTTTGGATATTCACTTTCTCTCCAAATGCAGACATTCCGTAAACTTATCCGACCTAATTTCCTGTTGAATTCTGGATATTCAATTTCTCTGCAAATCCAGACATTCCGTACAATTAATGTACACAATTTGCCGTTGAATTTACATAATTCTTGATATTCAATTTTTTCTGCAAATCCAAACATTCCGTACATATATAGTGTAAACAATTTCAGGATGATTTTATGAAATTTTAGATATTCGATTTCTTTGCAAATCCAGACATTCCGTAAACTTAACCAACCCAATTTCTTGTTAAATTTACACACCCCTAGATATTCAATTTCTCTGCAAATTCAGACGTTCCGTACATATATAATGTACACAATTTCAGGCTGAATTTACGAAATTCGGGATATTCAATTTCTCTACAAATCCAGATATTCCGTAAACTTAACGTACCCAATTTCCTACAGAATTTACACAAATCTGGATATTCAATTTCTCTGCAAATCCAGACATTCTGTACATATATAATGTACCTGATTTCAGGCTGAATGTACGAAATTCCGGATATTCAATTTCTCCGCAAATCTAGTCATTCCGTAAACTTAACCTACCCAATTTCCCGTTAAGTTCTAGATATTCAATTTCTCTGCAAATCCAGATATTCATTACAATTAATGTACACAATTTCCCGTTGAATTTAAAAACTTCTGGATAATTAATTTCTCTGCAAATCCAGACATTCCGTCCATATATAATGTACACAATTTCAAGCTGAATTTACAAAATTCTAGTTATTCAATTTCTCTGCAAATCCAGACATTCCGTAAACTTAACCAACCCAATTTCCAGTTGAATTTACACACCTCTAGATATTCAATTCCTCTGCAAATCCAGACATTCTGTGCATGTATAATGTATCCGATTTCAGGCTAAATGTACGAAATTCTGGATATTAAATTTCTCCGCAAATCTAGTAATTCCGTAAACTTAACCTACCCAATTTCCCGTTAAATTCTGCATATTCAATTTCTCTACAAATCCAGATATTACGTACAATTAATGTACACAATTTCCCATTGAATTTAAAAACTTCTGGATATTTAATTTCTCTGCAAATCCAGACATTCCGTCCATATATAATGTACACAATTTCGAGCTGAATTCACAAAATTCTGGATATTCAATTTCCCTGCAAATCCAGACATTCCGCAAACTTGACCGACCCAATTTCCCGTTGAATTTACACACCTCTAGATATTCAATTTCTCTGCAAATCCAGACATTCTGTACATGTATAATGTACCCAATTTCAGGCTGAATGTACGAAATTCGGGATATTCAGTTTCTCCGCAAATCTAGTCATTCCGTAAACTTAACCTACCCAATTTCCCGTTAAATTCTAGATATTCAATTTCTCTGCAAATCCAGACATTCCTAACAATGAAGGTACACAATTTCTCGTTGAATTTAAAAACTTCTGTATATTTAATTTCTCTGCAAATCCAGGCAATCCGTACATATATAATGCACACAATTTCTGGCTGAATTTATGAAATTCAGGATATTGAATTTCTCTGCAAATCCAGACATTCAGTAAACTTAACCGACCCAATTTCTTGTTGAATTTACACACCCCTAGATATTCTATTTCTCTACAAATCCAGACATTCCGTACATATATAATATACACAATTTCAGGCTGAATTTACGAAAATCGGGATATTCAATTTCTCTACAAATCCAGATATTCCGTAAACTTAGCCTACCCAATTTCCTGTTGAATCTACACACCTCTGGATATTCAATTTCTCTACAAATCCAGACATTCCGTACAATTAATGTACACAATTTCCCGTTGAATTTACAAGCTTCTGGATATTAAATTACTTTGCAAATCCAGACATTCCGTACATATATAATGGATACGATTTTAGGCTGTATGTATGAAATTCTGGATATTCAATTTCTCCGCCAATCTAGACATTCCATCAACTTAACCTACCCAATTTCCAGTTGAATTCTGGATATTCAATTTCTCTGCAAATCCAGACATTCCGTACAATTAATGTACACAATTTTCCGTAGAATTTAAAAACTTCTGGATATTTAATTTCTCCGCAAATCCAGACATTCCGAAAACTTTACCTTCCCAATTTCCCGTTGAATTTACACACCTCTGGATATTCAATTTCTCTGCAAATGTAGACATTCAGTACAATCAATGTGCACAGTTTCCGTTGAATTTACATAGTTCTGGATATCTAATTTCTTTGCAAATCCAGACATTCTGTACATGTATAATGTACACAACTTCACGCCAAATTTACGAAATTCTGGATATTCAATTTCTCTGCAAATCCATGCAATCAGGACATATATAATGTACCCGATATCAGGCTGAATGCATGAAATTCTGGATATTGAATTTCTCCGCAAATCTAGTCATTCCGTAAACTTAACCTACCTAATTTCTGGTTGAATTCTGGACATTCAAATTCTCTACAAATCCAGACATTCCGTTCAATTAATGTACTTAATTTCCCGTTGAATTGAAAAACTTTTGGATATTTAATTTCACTGCAAATCCAGACATTCCGTACATATATAATGTACACAATTTCAAACTGAATTTACAAAATTCTAGATATTGAATTTCTTTACAAATCCAGACATTCCGTAAACTTAACCGACCCAGTTTCCCGTTGAATTTACACACCTCTATATATTCAATTTCTCTGCAAATTCAGACATTCCGAACATATATAATGTACCCGATTTCAGGCTGAATGTACGACATTCTGGATATTCAATTTCTCTGCAAATCTAGTCATTCCGTACAATTAATGTACACAATTTCCATTGAATTTACATAGTTCTGGATATCTAATTTCTCTGCAAATCCATACATTCTGTACATGTATAATGTACACAATTTCAGGCCAAATTTATGAAATTCTGGATATTCAAATTCTCTGCAAATCTAGACAATCCGTACATATATAATGTACCCGATTTCAGGCTGAATGTACGAAATTCTGGATATTCAATTTCTCCTCAAATCTAGTCATTCCGTAAACTTAACCTACCCCCAATTTCCGGTTGAATTCTGGACATTCAATTTCTGTACGAATCCAGCCATTCCGTACAATTAATGTACACAATTTCCCGTTGAATTTAAAAACTTCTGGATATTTAATTTCTCTGCAAATCCAGAGATTCCGTACATATGTAATGTACACAATTTAAAACTGCATTTACAAAATTCTGGATATTGAATTTCTCTGCAAATCCAGACATTCCGTAAACTTAATCGACCCAATTTCCAGTTGAATACACACCTCTAGACATTCAATTTCTCTGCAAATCCAGACATTCCGTACATATACAATGTACCCGATTTCAGGCTGAATGTACCAAATTCTGGATATTCAATTTCTCCGCAAATCCATTCATTTCGTAAACTTAACCAACGCAATTTCCCGTTAAATTCTGGATATTCAATTTCTCTGCAAATCCAAACATTCCGTACAATTAATGTACACAATTTCCCGTTGAATTTCAAAACTTCTGGGTATTCAATTTCTTTGCAAATCCAGACAATCCGTACATATATAATGTACACAATTTCAGGCTGAATTTACGAAATTCTGGATATTGAATTGCTCTGCAAATCCAGACATTCCGTAAACTTAACCGACCCAATTTCCTGTTGAATTTACACAGCCCTAGATATTCAACTTCTTTGCAAATCTAGACATTCCGCATATATATAATGTTCACAATTTCAGGCTGAATTTACGAAATTTTGGATATTGGCTTTCTTTACAAATCCAGACATTTTGTAAACTTAACCGACCTAATTTCCTGTTGAATTTACACACCCCTAGATATTCAATTTCTCTGCAAATCCAGACATTCCGTACCTATATAATGTACACAATTTCCGGCTTAATTTACGAAATTCGAAATATTCAATTTCCCTACAAATCCAGATATTCCGTAAACTTAACCTTCTCAATTTCCTGTTGAATTTACACACCTCTGGATATTCAACTTCTCTGCAAATCCAGACATTCCGTACAATTAATGTACACAATTTCCCGTTGAATTTACAAGCTTCAGGATATTAAATTACTCTATAAATCCAGACATTCCATACATATATAATGTACACAATTTCAGGCTGAATTTACGAAATTCGGGAAATTCAATTTCTCTACAAATCCAGATATTCCGTAAACTTCACCTACTCAATTTCCTGTTGAATTTACACACCTCTGGATATTCAACTTCTCTGCAAATCCAGACATTCCGTACAATTAATGTACACAATTTCCCGTTGAATTTACAAGCTTCTGGATGTTAAATTACTCTGCAAATCCAGACATTCCGTACATATACAAAGGACACAATTTCAGGCTGAATGTACGAAATTCTGGATATTCAATTTCTACACCAATCTAGATATTCCGTAAACTTAACCTACACAATTTCCCGTTGAATTCTGGATATTCAATTTCTCTGCAAATCCAGACATTCCGTACAATTAATGTCCACAATTTTCTGTAGAATTTAAAAACATCTGGATATTTAAATTCTCTGCAAATCCAGACACTCCGAAAACTTTACCTTCCCAATTTCCCGTTGAATTTACACACCTCTGGATATTCAATTTCTCTGCAAATCTAGACATTCAGTACAATTTATGTACACAATTTCCGTTGAATTTACATAGTTCTGGATATCTAATTTCCCTGCAAATCCAGACATTCCGTACATGTATAATGTACACAACTTCAGGCCAAATTTACGAAATTCTGGATATTCTATTTCTCCGTAAATCTAGTCATTCCGTAAACTTAACCTACCCAATTTCTGGTTGAATTCTGGACATTCAATTTCTCTACAAATCCAGACATTCTGTTTAATTAATTTACACAATTTCCCGTTGAATTGAAAAACTTTTGGATATTTAATTTCACTGCTAATCCAGACATTCCGTACATATATAATGTACACAATTTCAAACTGGCTTTAAAAAATTCTGGATATTGAATTTCTTTACAAATCCAGAAATTCCGTAAACTTAACCGACCCAGTTTCCAGTTGAATTTACACACCTCTATATATTCAATTTCTCTGCAAATTCAGACATTCCGTACATATATAATGTACCAGATTTCAAGTTGAATGTACGAAATTCTGGATATTCAATTTCTCCGCAAATCTAGTCATTCCGTACAATTAATGTACACAATTTCCGTTGAATTTACATAGTTCTGGATATCTAATTTCTCTGCAAATCCATACATTCCGTACATGTGTATAATGTACACGATTTCAGGCCAAATTTACGAAATTTTGGATATTTCAATTTCTCTGCAAATCTAGACAATCCGTAAACTTAACCTACACAATTTCCCGTTGAGTTCTGGATATTCAATTTGTCTACAAATCCTGACATTCCGTACAATTAATGTCCACAATTTTCCGTTGAATTTAAAAACTTCTGGATATATAAATTCTCTTCAAATCCAGACATTCCGAAAACTTTACCTTCCTAATTTCCCGTTGAATTTACACACCTCTGGATATTCAATTTCACTGCAAATCTAGACATTCCGTACAATTAATGTACACAATTTCCGTTGAATTTACATAGTTCTGGATATCTAATTTCTCTGTAAATCCAGACATTCCGTTCATGTATAATGTACACAACTTCAGGCCAAATTTACGAAATTCTGGATATTCAATTTCTCTGCAAATCCATGCAATCTGTACATATATAATGTACCCGATATCAGGCTAAATTTACGAAATTCTGGATATTCAATTTCTCCGCAAATCTAGTCATTCCATAAACTTAACCTACCCAATTTCCGGTTGAATTCTGGAGATTCAATTTCTCTACAAATCCAGACATTCCGTACAATTAATGTACACAATTTCCCGTTGAATTTAAAAACTTCTGGATATTTATTTTCTCTGCAAATCCAGACATTCCGTACATATATAATGTACACAATTTCAAACTGAATTTACAAAATTCTGGATATTGAATTTCTCTGCAAATCCAGACATTCCGTAAACTTAACCAACCCAATTTCCAGTTGAATTTACACACTTCTATATATTCAATTTCTCTGCAAATCCAGGCATTCCTTACATATATAATGTACCCGATTTCAGGCTAATTGTACGACATTCTGGATATTCAATTTCTTCGCAAATCTAGTCATTCCGTAAACTTAACCTACCCAATATCGCGTTAAATTCTGGGTCTTCAATTTCTCTGTAAATCTAAACATTCCGTACAATTAATGTACACAATTTCCCGTTGAATTTCAAAACTTCTGGATATTTAATTTCTCTGCAAATCCAGACATTCCGTACATATAAAATGTACCCAATTTCAGCCTGAATTTACGAAATTCAGGATATTGAATTTCTCTGCAAATCTCGACATTCCGTAAACTTAACCGACCCAATTTCCTGTTGAATTTACACACCCCTAGATATTCAATTTCTCTGCAAATCCAAACATTCCGTACATATATAATGTACACAATTTCAAACTGAATTTTCGAAATTCAGGTGATTTAATTTCTCTACAAATCCAGATATTCCTTAAACTTAACCTACCCAATTTCCTGTTGAATTTACACACCTTTGGATATTCAACTTCTCTGCAAATCCAGACATTCCGTACAATTAATGTACAAAATTTCCCGTTGAATTAGCAAGCTTCTGGATATTAAATTACTCTGCAAATCCAGACATTCCGTACATATATAATGGACACGATTTCGGGCTGTATGTACGAAATTCTGGATATTCAATTTCTCCGCCAATCTAGACTTTCCGTAAACTTAACCTACGCAATTTCCCGTTGAATTCTGGATATTCAATTTCTCTGCAAATCCAGACATTCCGTGCAATTAATGTACACAATTTCCCGTAGAATTTAAAAACTTATGGAAATTTAATTTCTCTGCAAATCCAGACATTCCGTACATATATAATGTACACAATTTCAAACTGAATTTTTGAAATTCAGGTGATTTAATTTCTCTACAATTCCAGATATTCCTTAAACTTAACAAACCCAATTTCCTGTTGAATTTACACATCTTTGGATATTCAATTTCTCTGCAAATCTAGACATTCCGTATAATTACTGTACACAGTTTCCCGTTGAATTCAAAAACTTCTGGATATTTAATTTCTCTGTAAATCCAGACATTCCGTACATATATAATGTTCGCAATTTCCTTCTGAATTAACGAAATTCTGGATATTCAAATTCTCTGCAAATCCAGACATTCCATAAACTTAACCAACCCAATTTCCTGTAGAATTTACACACCCCTAGATATTCAATTTCTCTGCAAATCTAGACATTCCGTACATATATAATTTACACAATGTTAGGTTGAATTTACAAAATTCTGGATATTCAATTTCTTTACATATCCAGACATTCCGTAAACTTAACATACCCAATTTACTGTTGAATGTACACATCTCTGGATAATCAATTTCTCTTGAAATCTAAACATTCCGTACAATTAATGTACACAATTTCCCGTTAAATTTAAAAACTTCTGGATATTTAATTTCTCAGCGAATGCAGACAATCCGTACATATATAATGTACATAATTTCACACTGAATTTACAAAATTCTGGATATTCAATTTTTCTAGAAATCCAGATATTTCGTAAACTTAACCTACCCAATTTCCTGTTGAATTTACACACCTCTGGATATTCAATTTCTCTGCAAATCCAGACATTCCGTACAATTAATGTCCACAATTTCCCGTTGAATTTACAAGCTTCTGGATATTAAATTACTCTGCAAATCCAGACATTCCGTACATATATAATGGACACGATTACAGGCCGTATGTACGAAATCTTGACTTTCCGTAAACTTAACCTACCCAATTTCCCGTTGAATTATGGATATTCAATTTCTCTACAAATCCAGACATTCAGTGCAATTAATGTACACAATTTCCCATAGAATTTAGAAACTTCTGGATATTTAATTTCTCTGCAGATCCAGACCTTCCGAACATATATAATGTCCACAATTTCAGGCTAAATTTACGAAATTCTAAATATTCAATTTCTTAGGAAATCCAGACATTCCGTAAACTTAACCGACCCAATTTCCTGTTGAATTTACAATGCCCTAGATATTCAATTTCTTTGCAAATCCAAACATTCCGCACATCTATAAAGTTAACAATTTCAGGCTGAATTTACGAAATTTTGGATATTCACTTTCTCTGCAAATCCAGACATTCTGTAAATTTAACCGACCCAATTTCCTGTTGAATTTACATACCCCTAGATATTCAATTTCTCTGCAAATCCAAACATTCCGCACATATAAAATGTACGCAATTTCAGGCTGAATTTACGAAATTTGGGATATTCAATTTCTCTACAAATCCAGATATTACGTAAACTTAACCTACCCAATTTCCCGTTGAATTCACACAGCTCTGGATATTCAATTTCTCTGCAAATCCAAACATTCCGTACAATTAATGTACATAATTTTTCGTTGAATTTACGAGCTTCTGAATATTAAATTACTCTGCAAATCCAGACATTCCGTACATATATAATGGACACGATTTCGTGCTGAATGTACGAAATTCTAGATATTCAATTTCTCTGCCAATCTTGACATTCCGTAAACTTAACCTACCCAATTTCCCGTTGAATTCTGGATATTCAATTTCTCTGCAAATCCAGACATTCCTTACAATTAATGTCCACAATTTTCGTACAATTAATGTACACAGTTTCCCGTTGAATTTAAAAACTTCTGGATATTTAATTTCTCTACAAGTCCAGACATTTCGTACACATATAATCTACACAATTTCGAACTGAATTTACAAAATTCTGGATATTGAATTTCTCTGCAAATCCCGACATTCCGTAAACTTAACCGACCCAATTTGCAGTTGAATTTACACACTTCTAGATATTCAATTTCTCTGCAAATCCAGACATTCCGTACATATATAATGGACACGATTTCGTGCTGAATGTACGAAATTCTAGATATTCAATTTCTCTGCTAATCTAGACATTCCGTAAACTTAACCTACAATTTCCCGTTGAATTCTGGATATTCAATTTCTCTGCAAATCCAGACATTCCGTACAATTAATGTCCACAATTTTCGTATAATTAATGTACACAGTTTCCCGTTGAATTTAAAAACTTCTGGATATTTAATTTCTCTACAAGTCCAGACATTTCGTACACATATAATCTACACAATTTCGAACTGAATTTACAAAATTCTGGATATTGAATTTCTCTGCAAATCCCGACATTCCGTAAACTTAACCGACCCAATTTACAGTTGAATTTACACACTTCTAGATATTCAATTTCTCTGCAAATCCAGACATTCCGTACATATATAATGTACACGATTTCAGGCTGAATGTACGAAATTCTGGATATTCAATTTCTCCGCAAATCTAGTCATTCCGTAAACTTAACCTACCCAATTTCCCGTTAAATTCTGGATATTCAATTTCTCTGTAAATCCAAACATTCCGTACAATTAATGTACACAGTTTCCCGTTGAATTTAAAAACTACTGGATATTTAATTTCTCTGCAAATCCAGACGTTCCGTACATATATAATGTACACAATTTCAAAATGAATTTACAAATTTCTGGATATTCAATTTCTCTACAAATCCAGATATTTCGTAAACTTATCCTACCAAATTTCCTGTTGAAATTACACACCTCTGGATATTCAATTTCTCTGCAAATCCAAACATTCTGTAGATATATTTTGTACATAATTTCAGGCTGAATTTTCGAAATTCTGGATATTCAATTTCGCTACAAATCCAGATCTTTCGTAAACTTAACCTACCCAATTTCTTGATAAATTTACTCACCACGGGATATTCAATTGCTCTGCAAATCGAGACATTCCGTACAATTAATGTATACAATTTCCTGTAGAATTTACAAGCTTCTGGATATTAAACTACTCTGCAAATCCAGACATTCCGTACATATATAATGGACACGATTTCAGGCTATATGTACGAAATTCTGGGTATTCAATTTCTCCGCCAATCTAGACTTTCCGTAAACTTAACCTACCCAATTTCCTGTTGAATTCTGGATATTCAATTTCTCTGCAAATCCAGACATTCCGTGCAACTAATGTAAACAATTTCCCGTAGAATTTAAAAACTTCTGGATATTTAATTTCTCTGCAAATCCAGACATTCCGAACATATATAATGTCCAGAATTTCAGTCTGAATTTACGAAATTCTAGATATTCAGTTTCTCTGGAAATCCAGACATTCCGTAAACTGAACCAACCCAATTTCCTGTTGAATTTACACAGCCCTAGATATTCAAATTCTTTGCAAATCTAGACATTCCACACATATATAATGTTCACAATTTCAGGCTGAATTTACGAAATTTTGGATATTCACTTTCTCTGCAAATCCAGACATTCTGTAAACTCAACAGACCCAATTTCCTGTTGAATTTACACACCCCTAAATATTCAATTTCTCTGCAAATCCAGACATTCCGTACATATATAATGTACACAACTTCAAACTGAATTTACAAAATTCTGGATATTGAATTTCTTTGCAAATCCAAACATTCCGTAAACTTAACCGAACCAGTTTCCAGTTGAATTTACACACCTCTATATATTAAATTACTCTGCAAATCCAGACATTCCGTACATATTTAATGGACACGATTTCAGGCTGAATGTACGAAATTCTAGATATTCAATTTCCCCGCAATCTGGACATTCAGTAAACTTAACCTACCCAATTTTCGGATGAATTCTAGACATTCAATTTCTCTACAATTCCAGATAGTCCGTACAATTAATGTACACAATTTCTCTGCATATCCAGACATTCCGTACATATATAATGTACACAATTTCAAACTGAATTTACAAAATTCTAGATATTGAACTTCTCTGCAAATCCAGATATTCCGTAAACTTAACCGACCCAATTTCCTGTTGAATTTACACACCTATAGATATTCAATTTCTCTGCAAATCCAGACATTCTGTACATATATAATGTAAACAATTTCAACCTGAATTTTCGAAATTCTGGTTATTCAATTTCTCTACAAATCCAGATATTCCGAAAACTTAACCTACCCACTTTCCTTTTGAATTTGCACACCTCTGGATATTCAAATTCTCTGCAAATCTAGACATTTCGTACAATTAATGTACACAATTTTCCGTTGAATTCACAAGCTTCTGGATATTAAAATACTCTGCAAATCCAGACATTCCGTACATCTATAATGGACACGATTTCAAACTGTATCTACGAAATACAGGATATTCAATTTCTCCGCCAATCTAGACTTTCCGTTAACTTAACCTACCCAATTTCCCGTTGAATTCTGGATATTCAATTTCTCTGCAAATCCAGACATTCCGTGCAATTAATGTACAAAATTTCCCGTAGAATTTATAAACTTCTGGATATTTAATTTCTCTGTAAATCCAGACATTTCGTACATATATAACGTCTACAAATTCAGGCTAAATTTACAAAATACTGGATATTTAATTTCTCTAGAAATCAAGACATTCCGTAAAATTAACCGACCCAATTTCCTGTTGAATTTACACAGCCCTAGATATTCAACTTCTTTGCAAATCCAGACATTCCGCACATATATAATGTACACAATTTCAGGCTGAATTTACGAAATTTTGGATATTCACTTTCTCTACAAATCTAGACATTCTGTAAACTTAACCGACCCAATTTCCAGTTGAATTTACACACCTTTAGATATTCAATTTCTCTGCAAATCCAGACATTCCGTACATATATAATGTACACAATTTCAGGCTGAATTTACGAAATTCGGGATATTCAATTTCTCTACAAATCCAGATATTCTGTAAACTTAACCTACTCAATTTCCTGTTGAATTTACACCCTCTAGATATTCAACTTCTCTGCAAATCCAGACATTCCGTACAATTAATGTACACAATAGCCCGTTGAATTTACAAGCTTTTGGTTATTAAATTACTCTGCAAATCCAGACATTCCATACGTATATAATGGACACGATTTCAGGCTGAATGTACAAAATTCTGGATATTCAATTTCTCCGCCAATCTAGACATTCCGTAAACTTGACCTACCCAATTTCCCGTTGAATTCTGGACATTCAATTTCTCTTCAAATCCAGACATTTCGTACAATTAATGTCCACACTTTTCCGTAAAATTTAAAAACTTCTGGATATTTAATTTCTCTGCAAATCCAGACATTCAGAAAAATTTACCTTCCCAATTTCCCGTTGAATTTACACACCTCTAGATATTCTATTTCTCTGCAAATCTAGACATTCCGTACATTTAATGTACACAATTTCCGTTGAATTTACATAGGTTTGGATATCTTATTACTCTGCAAATCCAGACATTCCGTTCATGTATAATGTACACAATTTCAGGCCAAATTTACAAAATTCTGGATATTCAACTTCACTGCAAATACAGACAATCTGTACATTTATAATGTACCCGATATCAGGAAGAATGTATGAAATTCTGGATATTCAATTTCTCTGCAAATCTAGTCATTCCTTAAACATAACCTACCCAATTTCCGGTTGAATTCTGGACATTCAATTTCTCTACAAATCCAAACATTCCGTACAATTAATGTACACAATTTCTCGTTGAACTTAAAAACTTCTAAATATTTAATTTCTCTGCAAATCCAGATATTCCGTACATATATAATGTACACAATTTCAAACTGAATTTACAAAATTCTGGATATTGAATTTCTCTGCAAATCCAGACATTCCGTAAACATAACCGACGCAATTTCCAGTTGAATTTACACACCTCTAGATATTCAATTTCTCTGCAAATCCAGATATTCCGTACATATATAATGTACCCGATTTCAGGCTGAATGTACGAAATTCTGGATATTGAATTTCTCCGCAAATCGAGTCATTCCATAAACTTAACCTACCCAATTTCCTATTGAATTTACACACCCCTTGATATTCAATTTCTCTGCAAATCCAGGCATTCCGTACATATATAATGTACACAATTTCCGTTGAATTTACATAGTTCTGGATATCTCATTTCACTGCAAATCCAGACATTCCGTACATGTATAATGTACACAATTTCAGGCCAAATTTACAAAATTCAGGATATTCAACTTCTCTGCAAATCCAGACAATCTGTACATATATAATGTACCCGATATCAGGAAGAATGTACGAAATTATGGATATTCAACTTCTCTGCAAATCTAGTCAATCCTTAAACTTAACCTACCCAATTTCGGGTTGAATTCTGGACATTCAGTTTCTCTACAAATCCAGACATTCCGTACAATTAATGTACACAGTTTCCCGTTGAATTTAAAAACTTCTAGATATTTAATTTGTCTGCAAATCCAGACATTCCGTACATATATAATGTACACAATTTCAAACTGAATTTACGAAATTCTGGATATTGAATTTCTCTACAAATCCGGACATTCCGTAAACTTAACAGACCCAATTTCCAGTTTAATTTACACACCTCTAGATATTCAATTTCTCTGCAAAGCCAGACATTCCGTACATATATAATATACCCGATTTCCGGCTGAATGTATGAAATTCTGGATATTCAACTTCTCCGCAAATCAATTCATTCCGTAAACTTAACCTTCCCAAGTTCCCGTTAAATTCTGGATATTCAATTTCTCTGCAAATCCAAACATTCTGTACAATTAATGTACACAATTTCCCGTTGAATTTCAAAACTTCTGGATATTTAATTTCTCCGCAAATCCAGACATTCCGTACATATATAATGTACACAATTTCCGGCTGAATTTACGAAATTCAGGATATTGAATTTCTCTGCAAATCCGGACATTCCGTAAACTTAACCGACCCAATTTCCTGTTGAATTTACACACCTCTAGATATTCAATTTCTCTGCAAATCCAGACATTCCGTACCTATATAATGTACACAATTCCGGGCCAAATTTACGAAATTCTGGATATTCAATTTCTCTACAAATCCAGACAATCCGTACATATATATTGTACCCGATTTTAGGCTGAATGTACAAAATTCTGGATAATCAATTTCTCCCCAAATCTAGTCATTCCGTAAACTTAACCTACCCAATTTCCAGTTGAATTCTGGACGTTCAATTTCTCAACAAATCCAGACATTCCGTACAATTAATGTGCACAATTTCCCGTTGAATTTAAAAACTTCTGGATATTGAATTTCTCTGCAAATCCAGACATTCTGTAAACTTAACCGACCCAATTTCCTGTTGAATTTACACACCTCTAGATATTCAATTTCTCTGCAAATCCAGATATTCCGTACATATATAATGTACCCGATTTCAGGCTGAATGTACGAAATTCTGGATATTCAATTTCTCCGCAAATCGAGTCATTCCATAAACTTAACCTACCCAATTTCCTATTGAATTTACACACCCCTTGATATTCAATTTCTCTGCAAATCCAGGCATTCCGCACAAATATAATGTACACAATTTCCGTTGAATTTACATAGTTCTGGATATCTAATTTCTCTGCAAATCCAGACATTCCGTACATGTATAATGTACACAACTTCAGGCAAAATTTACGAACTTCTGGATATTCAATTTCTCTACAAATCCAGACATTCTGTAAACTTAACCGACCCAATTTCCTGTTGAACTTACACACCCCTAGATATTCAATTTCTCTGCAAATCCAGACATTCCGTACATATATAATGTACACAATTTCAGGCTGAATTTACGAAATTCGGGAAATTCAATTTCTCTACAAATCCAGATATTCCGTAAACTTCACCTACTCAATTTCCTGTTGAATTTACACACCTCTGGATATTCAACTTCTCTGCAAATCCAGACATTCCGTACAATTAATGTACACAATTTCCCGTTGAATTTACAAGCTTCTGGATGTTAAATTACTCTGCAAATCCAGACATTCCATACATATACAAAGGACACAATTTCAGGCTGAATGTACGAAATTCTGGATATTCAATTTCTACACCAATCTAGACATTCCGTAAACTTAACCTACACAATTTCCCGTTGAATTCTGGATATTCAATTTCTCTGCAAATCCAGACATTCTGTACAATTAATGTCCACAATTTTCTGTAGAATTTAAAAACTTCTGGATATTTAAATTCTCTGCAAATCCAGACACTCCGAAAACTTTACCTTACCAATTTCCCGTTGAATTTACACACCTCTGGATATTCAATTTCTCTGCAAATCTAGACATTCAGTACAATTTATGTACACAATTTCCGTTGAATTTACATAGTTCTGGATATCTAATTTCCCTGCAAATCCAGACATTCCGTACATGTATAATGTACACAACTTCAGGCCAAATTTACGAAATTCTGGATATTCAATTTCACCGCAAATCTAGTCATTCCGTAAACTTAACCTACCCAATTTCTGGTTGAATTCTGGACATTCAATTTCTCTACAAATCCAGACATTCTGTTCAATTAATGTACACAATTTCCCGTTGAATTCAAAAACTTTTGGATATTTAATTTCGCTGCTAATCCAGACATTCCGTACATATATAATGTACACAATTTCAAACTGGCTTTAAAAAATTCTGGATATTGAATTTCTTTACAAATCCAGACATTCCGTAAACTTAACCGACCCAGTTTCCAGTTGAATTTACACACCTCTATATATTCAATTTCTCTGCAAATTCAGACATTCCGTACATATATAATGTACCAGATTTCAGGTTGAATGTACGAAATTCTGGATATTCAATTTCTCCGCAAATCTAGTCATTCCGTACAATTAATGTACACAATTTCCGTTGAATTTACATAGTTCTGGATATCTAATTTCTCTGCAAATCCATACATTCCGTACATGTATAATGTACACGATTTCAGGCCAAATTTACGAAATTTTTGATATTTCAATTTCTCTGCAAATCTAGACAATCCGTAAACTTAACCTACACAATTTCCCGTTGAGTTCTGGATATTCAATTTGTCTACAAATCCAGACATTCCGTACAATTAATGTCCACAATTTTCCGTTGAATTTAAAAATTTCTGGATATATAAATTCTCTTCAAATCCAGACATTCCGAAAACTTTACCTTCCCAATTTCCCGTTGAATTTACACACCTCTGGATATTCAATTTCACTGCAAATCTAGACATTCCGTACAATTAATGTACACAATTTCCGTTGAATTTACATAGTTCTGGATATCTAATTTCTCTGTAAATCCAGACATTCCGTTCATGTATAATGTACACAACTTCAGGCCAAATTTACGAAATTCTGGATATTCAATTTCTCTGCAAATCCATGCAATCTGTACATATATAATGTACCCGATATCAGGCTAAATTTACGAAATTCTGGATATTCAATTTCTCCGCAAATCTAGTCATTCCATAAACTTAACCTACCCAATTTCCGGTTGAATTCTGGAGATTCAATTTCTCTACAAATCCAGACATTCCGTACAATTAATGTACACAATTTCCCGTTGAATTTAAAAACTTCTGGATATTTATTTTCTCTGCAAATCCAGACATTCCGTACGTATATAATGTACACAATTTCAAACTGAATTTACAAAATTCTGGATATTGAATTTCTCTGCAAATCCAGACATTCCGTAAACTTAACCAACCCAATTTCCAGTTGAATTTACACACTTCTGTATATTCAATTTCTCTGCAAATCCAGGCATTCCTTACATATATAATGTACCCGATTTCAGGCTAATTGTACGACATTCTGGATATTCAATTTCTTCGCAAATCTAGTCATTCCGTAAACTTAACCTACCCAATATCCCGTTAAATTCTGGGTCTTCAATTTCTCTGTAAATCTAAACATTCCGTACAATTAATGTACACAATTTCCCGTTGAATTTCAAAACTTCTGGATATTTAATTTCTCTGCAAATCCAGACATTCCGTACATATAAAATGTACCCAATTTCAGCCTGAATTTACGAAATTCAGGATATTGAATTTCTCTGCAAATCTCGACATTCCGTAAACCTAACCGACCCAATTTCCTGTTGAATTTACACACCCCTAGATATTCAATTTCTCTGCAAATCCAAACATTCCGTACATATATAATGTACACAATTTCAAACTGAATTTTTGAAATTCAGGTGATTTAATTTCTCTACAAATCCTGATATTCCTTAAACTTAACCTACCCAATTTCCTGTTGAATTTACACACCTTTGGATATTCAACTTCTCTGCAAATCCAGACATTCCGTACAATTAATGTACAAAATTTCCCGTTGAATTAACAAGCTTCTGGATATTAAATTACTCTGCAAATCCAGACATTCCGTACATATATAATGGACACGATTTCGGGCTGTATGTACGAAATTCTGGATATTCAATTTCTCCGCGAATCTAGACTTTCCGTAAACTTAACCTACCCAATTTCCCGTTGAATTCTGGATATTCAATTTCTCTGCAAATCCAGACATTCCGTGCAATTAATGTACACAATTTCCCGTAGAATTTAAAAACTTATGGATATTTAATTTCTCTGCAAATCCAGACATTCCGTACATATATAATGTCCACAATTTCAGGATGAATTTACGAAATTCTGGATATTCGATTTCTCTGCAAATCCAGTCATTCCGTACATATATAATGTACACAATTTCAAACTGAATTTTCGAAATTCAGGTGATTTAATTTCTCTACAAATCCAGATATTCCTTAAACTTAACATACCCAATTTCCTGTTGAATTTACACATCTTTGGATATTCAATTTCTCTGCAAATCTAGACATTCCGTATAATTACTGTACACAGTTTCCCGTTGAATTCAAAAACTTCTGGATATTTAATTTCTCTGTAAATCCAGACATTCCGTACATATATAATGTACGCAATTTCCTTCTGAATTAACGAAATTCTGGATATTCAAATTCTCTGCAAATCCAGACATTCCATAAACTTAACCAACCCAATTTCCTGTAGAATTTACACACCCCTAGATATTCAATTTCTCTGCAAATCTAGACATTCCGTACATATATAATTTACACAATGTTAGGTTGAATTTACAAAATTCTGGATATTCAATTTCTTTGCATATCCAGACATTCCGTAAACTTAACATACCCAATTTACTGTTGAATGTACACATCTCTGGATAATCAATTTCTCTTCAAATCTAAACATTCCGTACAATTAATGTACACAATTTCCCGTTGAATTTAAAAACTTCTGGATATTTAATTTCTCAGCGAATGCAGACAATCCGTACATATATAATGTACATAATTTCACACTGAATTTACAAAATTCTGGATATTCAATTTCTCTACAAATCCAGATATTTCGTAAACTTAACCTACCCAATTTCCTGTTGAATTTACACACCTCTGGATATTCAATTTCTCTTCAAATCCAGACATTCCGTACAATTAATGTCCACAATTTCCCGTTGAATTTACAAGCTTCTGGATATTAAATTACTCTGCAAATCCAGACATTCCGTACATATATAATGGTCACGATTACAGGCCGTATGTACGAAATTCTGGATATTCAATTTCTCCGTCAATCTTGACTTTCCGTAAACTTAACCTACCCAATTTCCCGTTGAATTATGGATATTCAATTTCTCTACAAATCCAGACATTCAGTGCAATTAATGTACACAATTTCCCATAGAATTTAGAAACTTCTGGATATTTAATTTCTCTGCAGATCCAGACCTTCCGAACATATATAATGTCCAAAATTTCAGGCTAAATTTACGAAATTCTAAATATTCAATTTCTTAGGAAATCCAGACATTCCGTAAACTTAACCGACCCAATTTCCTGTTGAATTTACAATGCCCTAGATATTCAATTTCTTTGCAAATCCAAACATTCCGCACATCTATAATGTTCACAATTTCAGGCTGAATTTACGAAATTTTGGATTTTCACTTTCTCTGCAAATCCAGACATTCTGTAAATTTAACCGACCCAATTTCCTGTTGAATTTACACACCCCTAGATATTCAATTTCTCTGCAAATCCAAACATTCCGCACATATAAAATGTACGCAATTTCAGGCTGAATTTACGAAATTTGGGATATTCAATTTCTCTACAAATTCAGATATTACGTAAACTTAACCTACCCAATTTCCCGTTGAATTCACACAGCTCTGGATATTCAATTTCTCTGCAAATCCAAACATTCCGTACAATTAATGTACAGAATTTTCCGTTGAATTTACGAGCTTCTGAATATTAAATTACTCTGCAAATCCAGACATTCCGTACATATATAATGGACACGATTTCGTGCTGAATGTACGAAATTCTAGATATTCAATTTCTCTGCCAATCTTGACATTCCGTAAACTTAACCTACCCAATTTCCCGTTGAATTCTGGATATTCAATTTCTCTGCAAATCCAGACATTCCTTACAATTAATGTCCACAATTTTCGTACAATTAATGTACACAGTTTCCCGTTGAATTTAAAAACTTCTGGATATTTAATTTCTCTACAAGTCCAGACATTTCGTACACATATAATCTACACAATTTCGAACTGAATTTACAAAATTCTGGATATTGAATTTCTCTGCAAATCCCGACATTCCGTAAACTTAACCGACCCAATTTACAGTTGAATTTACACACTTCTAGATATTCAATTTCTCTGCAAATCCAGACATTCCGTACATATATAATGGACACGATTTCGTGCTGAATGTACGAAATTCTAGATATTCAATTTCTCTGCCAATCTAGACATTCCGTAAACTTAACCTACCCAATTTCCCGTTGAATTCTGGATATTCAATTTCTCTGCAAATCCAGACATTCCGTACAATTAATGTCCACAATTTTCGTACAATTAATGTACACAGTTTCCCGTTGAATTTAAAAACTTCTGGATATTTAATTTCTCTACAAGTCCAGACATTTCGTACACATATAATCTACACAATTTCGAACTAAATTTACAAAATTCTGGATATTGAATTTCTCTGCAAATCCCGACATTCCGTAAACTTAACCGACCCAATTTACAGTTGAATTTACACACTTCTAGATATTCAATTTCTCTGCAAATCCAGACATTCCGTACATATATAATGTACACGATTTCAGGCTGAATGTACGAAATTCTGGATATTCAATTTCTCCGCAAATCTAGTCATTCCGTAAACTTAACCTACCCAATTTCCCGTTAAATTCTGGATATTCAATTTCTCTGTAAATCCAAACATTCCGTACAATTAATGTACACAGTTTCCCGTTGAATTTAAAAACTACTGGATATTTAATTTCTCTGCAAATCCAGACGTTCCGTACATATATAATGTACACAATTTCAAAATGAATTTACAAATTTCTGGATATTCAATTTCTCTACAAATCCAGATATTTCGTAAACTTATCCTACCAAATTTCCTGTTGAAATTACACACCTCTGGATATTCAATTTCTCTGCAAATCCAAACATTCTGTACATATATATTGTACATAATTTCAGGCTGAATTTTTGAAATTCTGGATATACAATTTCTCTACAAATCCAGATCTTTCGTAAACTTAACCTACCCAATTTCATATAAATTTACTCACCACGGGATATTCAATTGCTCTGCAAATCGAGACATTCCGTACAATTAATGTATACAATTTCCTGTAGAATTTACAAGCTTCTGGATATTAAACTACTCTGCAAATCCAGACATTCCGTACATATATAATGGACACGATTTCAGGCTATATGTACGAAATTCTGGGTATTCAATTTCTCCGCCAATCTAGACTTTCCGTAAACTTAACCTACCCAATTTCCTGTTGAATTCTGGATATTCAATTTCTCTGCAAATCCAGACATTCCGTGCAACTAATGTAAACAATTTCCCGTAGAATTTAAAAACTTCTGGATATTTAATTTCTCTGCAAATCCAAACATTCCGAACATATATAATGTCCAGAATTTCAGGCTGAATTTACGAAATTCTAGATATTCAGTTTCTCTGGAAATCCAGACATTCCGTAAACTGAACCAACCCAATTTCCTGTTGAATTTACACAGCCCTAGATATTCAAATTCTTTGCAAATCCAGACATTCCACACATATATAATGTTCACAATTTCAGGCTGAATTTACGAAATTTTGGATATTCACTTTCTCTGCAAATCCAGACATTCTGTGAACTTAATCGACCCAATTTCCTGTTGAATTTACGCACCCCTAGATATTCAATTTCTCTGCAAATTCAGACATTCCGTACATATATAATGTACACAATTTCAGGCTGAATTTACGAAATTCGGGATATTCAATTTCTCTACAAATCCAGATATTCCGCAAACTTAACATACTCAATTTCCTGTTGAATTTACATACCTCTGGATATTCAACTTCTCTGCAAATCCAGACATTCCGTACAATTAATGTACACAATAGCCCGTTGAATTTACAAGCTTTTGGTTATTAAATTACTCTGCAAATCCAGACATTTCGTACATATATAACGTCTACAAATTCAGGCTAAATTTACAAAATACTGGATATTTAATTTCTCTAGAAATCAAGACATTCCGTAAAATTAACCGACCCAATTTCCTGTTGAATTTACACAGCCCTAGATATTCAACTTCTTTGCAAATCCAGACATTCCGCACATATATAATGTACACAATTTCAGGCTGAATTTACGAAATTTTGGATATTCACTTTCTCTACAAATCTAGACATTCTGTAAACTTAACCGACCCAATTTCCTGTTGAATTTACACACCTTTAGATATTCAATTTCTCTGCAAATCCAGACATTCCGTACATATATAATGTACACAATTTCAGGCTGAATTTAAGAAATTCAGGATATTCAATTTCTCTACAAATCCAGATATTCTGTAAACTTAACCTACTCAATTTCCTGTTGAATTTACCCCCTCTGGATATTCAACTTCTCTGCAAATCCAGACATTCCGTACAATTAATGTACACAATAGCCCGTTGAATTTACAAGCTTTTGGTTATTAAATTACTCTGCAAATCCAGACATTCCATACGTATATAATGGACACGATTTCAGGCTGAATGTACAAAATTCTGGATATTCAATTTCTCCGCCAATCTAGACATTCCGTAAACTTGACCTACCCAATTTCCCGTTGAATTCTGGACATTCAATTTTTCTGCAAATCCAGACATTTCGTACAATTAATGTCCACACTTTTCCGTAAAATTTAAAAACTTCTGGATATTTAATTTCTCTGCAAATCCAGACATTCAGAAAAATTTACCTTCCCAATTTCCCGTTGAATTTACACACCTCTAGATATTCTATTTCTCTGCAAATCTAGACATTCCGTACATTTAATGTACACAATTTCCGTTGAATTTACATAGGTTTGGATATCTTATTACTCTGCAAATCCAGACATTCCGTTCATGTATAATGTACACAATTTCAGGCCAAATTTACAAAATTCTGGATATTCAACTTCACTGCAAATACAGACAATCTGTACATTTATAATGTACCCGATATCAGGAAGAATGTATGAAATTCTGGATATTCAATTTCTCTGCAAATCTAGTCATTCCTTAAACATAACCTACCCAATTTCCGGTTGAATTCTGGACATTCAATTTCTCTACAAATCCAAACATTCCGTACAATTAATGTACACAATTTCTCGTTGAACTTAAAAACTTCTAAATATTTAATTTCTCTGCAAATCCAGATATTCCGTACATATATAATGTACACAATTTCAAACTGAATTTACAAAATTCTGGATATTAAATTTCTCTGCAAATCCAGACATTCCGTAAACATAACCGACGCAATTTCCAGTTGAATTTACACACCTCTAGATATTCAATTTCTCTGCAAATCCAGATATTCCGTACATATATAATGTACCCGATTTCAGGCTGAATGTACGAAATTCTGGATATTGAATTTCTCCGCAAATCGAGTCATTCCATAAACTTAACCTACCCAATTTCCTATTGAATTTACACACCCCTTGATATTCAATTTCTCTGCAAATCCAGGCATTCCGTACATATATAATGTACACAATTTCCGTTGAATTTACATAGTTCTGGATATCTCATTTCATTGCAAATCCAGACATTCCGTACATGTATAATGTACACAATTTCAGGCCAAATTTACAAAATTCAGGATATTCAACTTCTCTGCAAATCCAGACAATCTGTACATATATAATGTACCCGATATCAGGAAGAATGTACGAAATTATGGATATTCAACTTCTCTGCAAATCTAGTCATTCCTTAAACTTAACCTACCCAATTTCGGGTTGAATTCTGGACATTCAGTTTCTCTACAAATCCAGACATTCCGTACAATTAATGTACACAGTTTCCCGTTGAATTTAAAAACTTCTAGATATTTAATTTGTCTGCAAATCCAGACATTCCGTACATATATAATGTACACAATTTCAAACTGAATTTACGAAATTCTGGATATTGAATTTCTCTACAAATCCGGACATTCCGTAAACTTAACAGACCCAATTTCCAGTTGAATTTACACACCTCTAGATATTCAATTTCTCTGCAAAGCTAGACATTCCGTACATATATAATATACCCGATTTTCGGCTGAATGTATGAAATTCTGGATATTCAACTTCTCCGCAAATCAATTCATTCCGTAAACTTAACCTTCCCAATTTCCCGTTAAATTCTGGATATTCAATTTCTCTGCAAATCCAAACATTCTGTACAATTAATGTACACAATTTCCCGTTGAATTTCAAAACTTCTGGATATTTAATTTCTCCGCAAATCCAGACATTCCGTACATATATAATGTACACAATTTCCGGCTGAATTTAGGAAATTCAGGATATTGAATTTCTCTGCAAATCCGGACATTCCGTAAACTTAACCGACCCAATTTCCTGTTGAATTTACACACCTCTAGATATTCAATTTCTCTGCAAATCCAAACATTCCGTACCTATATAATGTACACAATTTCGGGCCAAATTTACGAAATTCTGGATATTCAATTTCTCTACAAATCCAGACAATCCGTACATATATATTGTACCCGATTTTAGGCTGAATTTACAAAATTCTGGATAATCAATTTCTCCCCAAATCTAGTCATTCCGTAAACTTAACCTACCCAATTTCCAGTTGAATTCTGGACGTTCAATTTCTCAACAAATCCAGACATTCCGTACAATTAATGTGCACAATTTCCCGTTGAATTTAAAAACTTCTGGATATTGAATTTCTCTGCAAATCCAGACATTCTGTAAACTTAACCGACCCAATTTCCTGTTGAATTTACACACCTCTAGATATTCAATTTCTCTGCAAATCCAGATATTCCGTACATATATAATGTACCCGGTTTCAGGCTGAACGTACGAAATTCTGGATATTCAATTTCTCCGCAAATCGAGTCATTCCATAAACTTAACCTACCCAATTTCCTATTGAATTTACACAACCCTTGATATTCAATTTCTCTGCAAATCCAGGCATTCCGCACAAATATAATGTACACAATTTCCGTTGAATTTACATAGTTCTGGATATCTCATTTCACTGCAAATCCAGACATTCCGTACATGTATAATGTACACAATTTCAGGCCAAATTTACAAAATTCAGGATATTCAACTTCTCTGCAAATCCAGACAATCTGTACATATATAATGTACCCGATATCAGGAAGAATGTACGAAATTATGGATATTCAACTTCTCTGCAAATCTAGTCATTCCTTAAACTTAACCTACCCAATTTCGGGTTGAATTCTGGACATTTAGTTTCTCTACAAATCCAGACATTCCGTACAATTAATATACACAGTTTCCCGTTGAATTTAAAAACTTCTAGATATTTAATTTGTCTGCAAATCCAGACATTCCGTACATATATAATGTACACAATTTCAAACTGAAGTTACAAAATTCTGGATATTGAATTTCTCTGCAAATCCGGACATTCCGTAAACTTAACAGACCCAATTTCCAGTTGAATTTACACACCTCTAGATATTCAATTTCTCTGCAAAGCCAGACATTCCGTACATATATAATATACCCGATTTCAGGCTGAATGTATGAAATTCTGGATATTCAACTTCTCCGCAAATCAATTCATTCCGTAAACTTAACCTTCCCAATTTCCCGTTAAATTCTGGATATTCATTTCTCTGCAAATCCAAACATTCTGTACAATTAATGTACACAATTTCCCGTTGAATTTCAAAACTTCTGGATATTTAATTTCTCCGCAAATCCCGACATTCCGTACATATATAATGTACACAATTTCAGGCTGAATTTACGAAATTCAGGATATTGAATTTCTCTGCAAATCCGGACATTCCGTAAACTTAACCGACCCAATTTCCTGTTGAATTTACACACCCCTAGATATTCAATTTCTCTGCAAATCCAGACATCCCGTACCTATATAATGTACACAATTCCGGGCCAAATTTACGAAGATCTGGATACTCAATTTCTCTACAAATCCAGACAATCCGTACATATATATTGTACCCGATTTTAGGCTGAATGTACAAAATTCTGGATAATCAATTTCTCCCCAAATCTAGTCATTCCGTAAACTTAACCAACCCAATTTCAAGTTGAATTCTGGATGTTCAATTTCTCAACAAATCCAGACATTCCGTACAATTAATGTACACAATTTCCCGTTGAATTTAAAAACTTCTGGATATTGAATTTCTCTGCAAATCCAGACATTCTGTAAACTTAACCGACCCAATTTCCTGTTTAATTTACACACCTCTAGATATTCAATTTCTCTGCAAATCCAGATATTCCGTACATATATAATTTACCCGATTTCAAGCTGAATGTACGAAATTCTGGATATTCAATTTCTCCGCAAATCGAGTCATTCCATAAATTTAACCTACCCAATTTCCTATTGAATTTACACACCCCTAGATATTCAATTTCACTGCAAATCCAGACATTTCGTACCTATACAATGTACACAATTCCGGGCCAAATTTACGAAATTCTGGATATTCAATTTCTCTACAAATCCAGACAATCCGTACATATATATTGTACCCGATTTTAGGCTGAATGTACAAAATTCTGGATAATCAATTTCTCCCCAAATCTAGTCATTCCGTAAACTTAACCTACCCAATTTCCAATTGAATTCTGGACGTTCAATTTCTCAACAAATCCAGACATTCCGTACAATTAATGTACACAATTTCCCGTTCAATTTAAAAACTTCTGGATATTGAATTTCTCTGCAAATCCAGACATTCTGTAAACTTAACCGACCCAATTTCCTGTTGAATTTACATACCTCTGGATATTCAATTTCTCTGTAAATCCAGACATTCCGTACAATTAATGTACACAATTTCCCGTTGAATTTAAAAACTTCTGGATATTTAATTTCACTGCAAATCCAGACAATATGTACATATGTAATGTACCCGATATCAGAAAGAATGTACGAAATTATGGATATTCAACTTCTCTGCAAATCTAGTCATTCCTAAAACTTAATCTACCCAATTTCCAGTTGAATTCTAGACATTCAATTTCTCTACAAATCCAGACATTCCGTACAATTATTGTACACAATTTCCGGTTGAATTTAAAAACTTCCAGATATTTAATTTCTCTGCAAATCCAGACATTCCGTAAACTTAACCGACCCAATTTCCTGTTGAATTTACACACCTCTGCATATTCAATTTCTCTGCAAATCTATACATCTCGTACATATATAATGTACACAATTTCAGGCTGAATTTACGAAATTTTGGATATTGAATTTCTCTGCAAATCCAGACATTCCGTAAACTTAACCTACCCAATTTCTTGTTGAATTTACACACCCCTAGATATTCAATTTCTCTGCAAATGCATACATTCCGTACATGTATAATGTACACAATTTCAGGCCAAATTTACGAAATTCTGGATATTCAACTTCTCTGTAAATCCAGACAATCTGTACATATATAATGTACCCGATATCAGGAAGAATGTACGAAATTCTGGATATTCAATTTCTCCGCAAATCTAGTCATTCCATAAAAATAACCTACCCAATTTCCGGTTGAATTTTGGATATTCCATTTCTATACAAAACCCGACATTCCGTACAATTAATGTACACAATTTCCCGTTGAATTTAAAAACTTCTAGATATTTAATTTCTCAGCAAATCCAGACATTCCGTACATATATAATGTACACAATTTCAAACTGAATTTACAAAATTCTGAATATTGAATTTCTCTGCAAGTCCAGACATTCCGTAAACTTAACAGACCCAATTTCAGGTTGAATTTACACACCTCTAGATATTCAATTTCTCTGCAAATCCAGACATTCCGTACATATATAATATACCCGATTTCAGGCTGAATGTACGAAATTCTGGATATTCAACTTCTCCGCAAATCTATTCATTCCGTAAACTAAACCTACCCAATATCCCGTTAAATTCTGGGTCTTCAATTTCTCTGTAAATCTAAACATTCCGTACAATCAATGTACACAATTTCCCGTTGAATTTCAAAACTTCTGGATATTTAATTTCTCTGCAAATCCAGACATTCCGTACATATATAATGTACACAATTTCCGGTTGAATTTATGAAATTCTGGATATTGAATTTCTTCGCAAATCCGGACAATCCGTAAACTTAACCGACCCAATTTCCTGTTGAATTTACACACTCCTAGATATTCAATTTCTCAGCAAATCCAGACATTCCGTACCTATATAATGTACACAATTTCAGGCCAAATTTACGAAATTCTGGATATTCAATTTCTCTACAAATCCAGACAATCCGTACATATATATTGTACCCGATTTTAGGCTGAATGTACAAAATTCTGAATAATCAATTTCTCCCCAAATCTAGTCATTCCGTAAACTTAACCTACCCAATTTCCAGTTGTATTCTGGACGTTCAATTTCTCTACAAATCCAGACATTCTGTACAATTAATGTACACAATTTCCCGTTGAATTTAAAAATTTCTGGATATTTAATTTCTCTGCAAATCCAGACAATCTGTACATATATAATGTACCCGATATCAGGAACAATGTACGGAATTATGGATATTCAACTTCTCTACAAATCTAGTCATTCCTAAAACTTAATCTACCCAATTTCCGGTTGAATTCTGGACATTCAATTTCTCTACAAATCCAGACATTCCGTACAATTAATGTACACAATTTCCGGTTGAATTTAAAAACTTCTAGATATTTAATTTCTCTGCAAATCCAGACATTCCGTACAAATATAATGTACGCAATTTCAAACTGAATTTACAAAATTCAGGATATTGAATTTTTCGGCAAATCCAGACATTCTGTAAACTTAACCGACCCAATTTCCTGTTGAATTTACACTCCTCTGGATATTCAATCTCTCTGCAAATCCAGACATTCCGTACAATTAACGTACACAATTTCCCGTTGAATTTAAAAACTTCTTGATATTTAATTTCTCTGCAAATCCAGACAATCTGTACATATATAATGTACCCGATATCAGGAAGAATGTACGGAATTATGGATATTCAACTTCTCTGCAAATCTAGTCATTCCTAAAACTTAATCTACCCAAGTTCCGGTTGAATTCTGCACATTCAATTTCTCTACGAATCCAGACATTCCGTACAATTAATGTACACAATTTCCGGTTGAATTTAAAAACTTCCAAATATTTAATTTCTCTGCAAATCCAGACATTCCGTACATATATAATGTACACAATTTCAAACTGAATTTACAAACTTCTGGATGTTGAATTTCTTTGCGAATCCAGACATTCCGTAAACTTAACTGACCCAATTTCTAGTTGAATTAACACACCTCTAGATATTCAATTTCTCTGCAAATCTAGACATTCCGTACATATATAATGTACCCGATTTCAGGCTGATTGTACGAAATTCTGGATATTCAATTTCTCCGCAAATCGTGTCATTCCGTAAACTTAACCTACCCAATTTCCTGTTAAATTCTGGATATTCAATTTTTCTGCAAATCCAAACATTCCGTATAATTAATATACACAATTTCCTGTAGAATTTAAAAACTTCTGGATATTTAATTTCTATGCAAATCCAGACATTCCGTACATATATAATGTACACAATTTCCGGCTGAATTTTCTAAATTCTGGATATTCAATTTCTCTACAAATCCAAATATTTCGTAAACTTAACATACCCAATTAACTGTTGAATTTACAAACCTCTGGATATTCAATTTCTCTGCAAATCAAGACATTCCGTACATATATAATGTACACAATTTCAGGCTGAATTTTCGAAATTCTGGATATTCAATTTCTCTACAAATCCAGATATTTCTTAAATTTAACCTACCCAATTACCTGTTGAATCTACACACACCTCTGGATATTCAATTTCTCTGCAAATCCAGACATTCCGTACGTATATAATGTACATAATTTCAGGCTGAATATTCGAAATTCTAGATATTCAATTTCTCTACAAATCCAAATATTTCGTAAACTTAACCTACCCAATTACCTGTTAAATTTACACACCTCTGGATATTCAATTTCTCTGCAAATCCAGACATTCCGTACAATTAATGTACACAATTTCCCGTTGAATTTACAAGCTTCTGGATATTAAATTACTCTGCAAATCCAGACATTCCGTACATATATAATGGACACGATTTCAGGCTTTATGTACGAAATTCTGGATATTCAATTTCTCTACAAATCCAGATATATCGTAAACTTAACCTACCCAATTACCTACTGAATTTACACACCTCTGGATATTCAATTTCTCTGCAAATCCAGACATTCCGTACAATTAATGTACACAATTTCCCGTTGAGTTTAAAAACCTCTGGATATTTAATTTCTCTGCAAATCCACACATTCCGTACATATATAATGCACACAATTTCAATCTGAATTTACAAAATTCTTGATATTCAATTTCTCTACAAATCCAGATCTTTCGTAACCCTAACCTACCCAATTTCGAGTTGAATTTACACACCTCTGGATATTCAATTTCTCTGCAAATCCAGACATTCCGTACATATATAATGTACACAATTTCGGGGTGAATTTTCGAAATTCTGGATATTCAATTTCTCTACAAATCCAAATATTTCGTAAACTTAACCTACCCAATTACCTGTTGAATTTACACACCTCTGGATATTCAATTTCTCTGCAAGTCCAGACATTCCGTGCAATTAATGTACACAATTTCCCGTTGAATTTACAAGCTTCAGGATATTAAATTACTCTTCAAATCCAGACATTCCGTACATATATAATGGACAAGATTTCAGGCTCTATGTACGAAATTCTGGATATTCAATTTCTCCGTCAATCTAGACTTTCTGTAAACTTAACCTACCCAATTTCCCGTTGAATTCTGGATTTTCAATTTCTTTGCAAATCCAGACATTTCGTGCAATTAATGTACACAATTTCCCGTAGAATTTAAAGCTTATGGATGTTTAATTTCTCTGCAAATCCAGACATTCCGAACATATATAATGTCCACAATTTCAGGCTGAATTAATGAAATTCTCTATATTCAATTTCTATGGAAATCCAGACATTCCGTAAACTTAGCCGACCCAATTTCCCGGTGAATTTACACAGCCCTAGATATTCAATTTCTTTGCAAATCCAAACATCCCGCACATATCTAATGTTCACAATTTCAAGCTGAATTTACGAAATTTTGGATATTCACTTTCTCTGCAAATCCAGACATTTTGTAAACTTAAACGAACCAATTTCCTGTTGAATTTACACACCCCTAGATATTCAATTTTTTTGCAAATCCAGACATTCCGTACAATTAATGTACACAATTTCCGGTTGAATTTAAAAACTTCTAGATATTCAATTTCTCTGCAAATCCAGACATTCCGTACATATATAATGTACACAATTTCAGGCTGAATTTTCGATATTCTGGATATTCAATTTCTCTACAAATACAGATATTCCGTAAACCTAACCTACCCAATTTCCTGTTGAATTTACACACCTCTGGATATTCAAATTCTCTGCAAATCCAGACATTCCGTACAATTAATGTACACAATTTCCCGTTGAATTTACAAGCTTCTGGATATTAAATTACTCTGCAAATCCAGACATTCCGTACATATATGATGGACACGATTTCAGGCTTTATGTACGAAATTCTGGATATTCAATTTCTCTACAAATCCAGATATATCGTAAACTTAACCTACCCAATTACCTGTTGAATTTAAAAACATCTGGATATTTAATTTCTCAGCAAATCCAGACATTCCGAACATATATAATGTCCACAATTTCAGGCTAAATTTACGAAATTCTAGATATTCAATTTCTCTGGAAATCCAGACATTCCGTAAACTTAACCGACCCAATTTCCAGTTGAATTTACACAGCCCTAGATATTCAATTTCTTTGTAAATCCAGACTTTCCGCACATATATAATGTTCAAAATTTCAGGCTGAATTTACGAAATTTTGGATATTCACTTTCTCTGCAAATCCAGACATTCTGTGAACTTAACCGACCCAATTTCCTGTTGAATTTACACACCCCTAGATATTCAATTTCTCTGCAAATTCAGACATTCCGTACATATATAATGTACACAATTTCAGGCTGAATTTAAGAAATTCGGGATATTCAATTTCTCTACAAATCCAGATATTCCGCAAACTTAACATACTCAATTTCCTGTTAAATTTACACACCTCTGGATATTCAACTTCTCCGCAAATCCAGACATTCCATACAATTAATGCACACAATTTTCCGTTGAATTTACAAGCTTCTAGATATTAAATTACTCTGCAAATCCAGACATTCCGTACATATATAATGGACACGATTTCAGGCTGAATGTACGAAATTCTCGATATTCAATTTCTCCACCAATCTAGACATTCCGTAAACTTAACCTACCCAATTTCCCGTTGAATTCTGGATATTCAATTTCTCTGCAAATCCAGACATTCCGTACAATTAATGTCCATAATTTTCCGTAAAATTTAAAAACTTCTGGATATTTATTTTCTCTGCAAATCCAGACATTCCGAAAACTTTACCTTCCCAATTTCCCGTTTAATTTACACACCTCTGGATATTCAATTTCTCTGCAAATCTAGACCTTCCGTACAATTAATGTACACAATTTCCGTTGAATTTACATAGTTCTGGATATCTAATTTCTCTGCAAATCCAGACATTCCGTACATGTATAATGTACACAATTTCAGGCCAAATTTACACAATTCTGGATTTTCAACTTCTCTGCAAATCCAGAAAATCTGTACATATATAATGTACCCGATATCAGGAAGAATGTACGAAATTCTGGATATTCAATTTCTCCACAAATCTAGTCATTCCTTAAACTTAACCTACCCAATTTCTGGTTGAATTCTAGACTTTCAATTTCTCTACAAATCCAGACATTCCGTACAATTAAAGTACACAATTTCCCGTTGAATTTAAAAATTTCTAGATATTTAATTTCTCTGCAAATACAGACATTCCGTACATATATAATGTACACAATTTCAAACTGAATTTACAAAATTCTGGATATTGAATTTCTCTGGAAATCCAGACATTTCGTAAACTTAACCGACCCAATTTCCGGTTGAATTTACACACCTCTAGATATTCAATTTCTCTGCAAATCCAGACATTCCGTACATATATAATGTACCCGATTTCAGGTTGAATGTACGAAATTCTGGACATTCAATTTCTCCGTAAATCTAGGCATTCCGTAAACTTAACCTACCCAATTTCCTGTTAAACTCTGGATATTCAATTTCTCTGCAAATCCAAACATTCCGTACAATTACTGTACACCAATTTCTCGTTGAATTTCAAAACTTCTGGATATTTAATTTCTCTGCAAATCCAGACATTCCGTACATATATAATGTACACAATTTCAGGCTGAATTTACAAAATTCGGGATATTGAATTTCTCTGCAAATCCAGAAATTCCGTAAATTTAACCGACCCAATTTCCTGTTGAATTTACACACCCCTAGATATTCAATTTCTCCGCAAATCCAGACATTCCGTACATATGTAATGTACACAATTTCAGGCCAAATTTACGAAATTCTGGATATTCAATTTCTCTTCAAATCCAAACAATCGATACATATATATTGTACCCGATTTCAGGCTGAATGTACGAAATTCTGGATATTCAATTTCTCCGCAAATCTGGTCATTACGTAAACTTGACCTACCCAATTTCCGGTTGAATTCTGGACATTCAATTTCTCTACAAATCCAGACATTCCGTACAATTAATGTACACAATTTCCCGTTGAATTTAAAAACTTCTGGATATTTAATTTCTCTGCAAATCCAGACATTCCGTACATATATAATGTACACAATTTCAATCGGAATTTACAAAAGTCTAGATATTCAATTTCTCTACAAATCCAGATATTTCGTAAACCTAACCTACCCAATTTCCTGTTGAATTTACACACCTCTGGATATTCAATTTCTCGGCAAATCCAGACATTCTGTACAATTAATGCACACAATTTCCCGTTGAACTAACAAGCTTCTGGATATTAAATTACTCTGCAAATCCAGACATTCCGTACATATATAATGGACACGATTTCAGGCTCTATGTACGAAATTCTGGATATTCAATTTCTCCGCCTATCTAGACTTTCCGTAAACATAACCTACTCCCTTTGAATTCTGGATATTCAATTTCTCTGCAAATCCAGACATTCCGTGCAATTAATGTACACAATTTCCCGTAGAATTTAAAAACTTCTGGATGTTTAATTTCTCTGCAAATCCAGTTATTCTGAACATATATAATGTCCACAATTTCAGGCTGAATTAACGAAATTCTACATATTCAATTTCTCTGGAAATCCAGACATTCCGTATACTGAACCGACCCAATTTTCTTTTGAATTTACACAGCCCTAGATATTCAATTTCTTTACAAATCCAGACATTCTGCACAAATATAATGTTCACAATTTCAGGCTGAATTTACGAAATTTTGGATATTCACTTTCTCTGCAAATCAAGACATTCTGTAAACTTAAGCGAACCAATTTCCTGTTGAATTTACACACCCTTAGATATTCAATTTCTCTGCAAATCCAGACATTCCGTACATATAAAACGTACACAATTTCAGGCTGAAATTACGAAATTCGGGATATTCAATTTCTCTACAAATCCAGATATTCCGTAAACTTAACCTACCCAATTTCCAGTTGAATTCACACACCTCTGGGTATTCAATTTCTCTGCAAATCTAGACATTACGTACAATTAATGTACACAATTTCCCATTGAGTTTACAAACATCTGGATATTTTATTTCTCTGCAAATCCAGACATTCCGAACATATATAATGTCCACAATTTCAGGCAGAATTTACGAAATTCTAGATCTTCAATTTCTCTGGAAATCCAAACATTCCGTAAACTTAACCGACCCAATTTCCTGTTGAATTTACACAGCCCTAAATATTCAATTTCTTTGCAAATCCAGACTTTCCACACATATATAATGTTCACAATTTCAGGCTGAATTTACGAAATTTTGGATATTCACTTTCTCTGCAAATCCAGACATTCTGTGAACTTAATCGACCCAATTTCCTGTTGAATTTACGCACCCCTAGATATTCAATTTCTCTGCAAATTCAGACATTCCGTACATATATAATGTACACAATTTCAGGCTGAATTTACGAAATTCGGGATATTCAATTTCTCTACAAATCCAGATATTCCGCAAACTTAACATACTCAATTTCCTGTTGAATTTACATACCTCTGGATATTCAACTTCTCTGCAAATTCAGACATTCCGTACAATTAATGCACACAATTTCCCGTTGAATTTACAAGCTTCTAGATATTAAATTATTCTGCAAATCCAGACATTCCGTACATATATAATGGACACGATTTCAGGCTGAATGTAAGAAATTCTGGATATTCAATTTGTCCGCCAATCTAGACATTCCGTAAACTTAACCTACCCAATTTCCCGTTAAATTCTGGATATTCAATTTCTCAGCAAATCCAGACATTCCGTACAATTAATGTGCATAATTTTCCGTAAAATTTAAAAACTTCTGGATATTTAATTTCTCTGCAAATCCAGACATTCCAAAAACTTTACCTTCCCAATTTCCCGTTTAATTTACACACCTTTGGATATTCAATTTCTCTGCAAATCTAGACATTCCGTACAATTAATGTACACAATTTCTGTTGCATTTATACAGTTCTGGATATCTAATTTCTCTGCAAATCCAGACATTCCGTACATGTATAATGTACCCAATTTCAGGCCAAATTTACGCAATTCTGGGTATTCAACTGCTCTGCAAATCAAGACAATCTGTACATATCTAATGTACCCGATATCAGGAAGAAGGTACGAAATTCTGGATATTCAATTTCTCTGCAAATCTAGTCATTCCTAAAACTTAACCTACCCAATTTCCGGTTGAATTCTAGACTTTCAATTTCTCTACAAAACCAGACATTCCGTACAATTAATCTACACAATTTCCCGTTGAATTTTAAAATTTCTTGATATTTAATTTCTCTGCAAATACAGCCATTCCGTACATATATAATGTACACAATTTCAAACTGAATGTACAAAATTCTGGATATTGAATTTCTCTGGAAATCCAGACATTCCGTAAACTTAACCAACCTAATTTCCAGTTGAATTTACGCACCTCTAGATATTCAATTGCTCTGCAAATCTAGACATTCCGTACATATATAATGTACCCGATTTCAGGCTGAATGTACGAAATTCTGGATATTCAATTTCTCCCCAAATCCAGACATTCCGTACATATGTAATGTACACAATTTCAGGCCAAATTTACGAAATTCTGGATATTCAATTTCTCTTCAAATCCAAACAATCGATACATATATATTGTACCCGATTTCAGGCTGAATGTACGAAATTCTGGATATTCAATTTCTCCGCAAATCTGGTCATTACGTAAACTTGACCTACCCAATTTCCGGTTGAATTCTGGACATTCAATTTCTCTACAAATCCAGACATTCCGTACAATTAATGTACACAATTTCCCGTTGAATTTAAAAACTTCTGGATATTTAATTTCTCTGCAAATCCAGACATTCCGTACATATATAATGTACACAATTTCAATCGGAATTTACAAAATTCTAGATATTCAATTTCTCTACAAATCCAGATATTTCGTAAGCCTAACCTACCCAATTTCCTGTTGAATTTACACACCTCTGGATATTCAATTTCTCGGCAAATCCAGACATTCCGTACAATTAATGCACACAATTTCCCGTTGAACTAACAAGCTTCTGGATATTAAATTACTCTGCAAATCCAGACATTCCGTACGTATACAATGGACACGATTTCAGGCTCTATGTACGAAATTCTGGATATTCAATTTCTCCGCCTATCTAGACTTTCCGTAAACAGAACCTACTACCGTTGAATTCTGGATATTCAATTTCTCTGCAAATCCAGACATTCCGTGCAATTAATGTACACAATTTCCCGTAGAATTTAAAAACTTCTGGATGTTTAATTTCTCTGCAAATCCAGTTATTCTGAACATATATAATGTCCACAATTTCAGGCTGAATTAACGAAATTCTACATATTCAATTTCTCTGGAAATCCAGACATTCCGTATACTGAACCGACCCAATTTTCTTTTGAATTTACACAGCCCTAGATATTCAATTTCTTTACAAATCCAGACATTCTGCACAAATATAATGTTCACAATTTCAGGCTGAATTTACGAAATTTTGGATATTCACTTTCTCTGCAAATCCAGACATTCTGTAAACTTAAGCGAACCAATTTCCTGTTGAATTTACACACCCTTAGATATTCAATTTCTCTGCAAATCCAGACATTCCGTACAATTAATGTGCACAATTTCCGTTGAATTTACATAGTTCTGGATATCTAATTTCTCTGCAAATCCAGACATTCCGTACATGTATAATGTACACAATTTCAGGCCAAATTTACGCAATTCTGGATATTCAACTTCTCTGCAAATCCAGACAATCTGTACATATATAACGTACCCGATATCAGGAAGAATGTACGAATTTCTGGATATTCAATTTCTCCACAAATCTAGTCATTCCTTAAACTTAACCTACCCAATTTCTGGTTGAATTCTACACTTTCAATTTCTCTACAAATCCAGACATTCCGTACAATTAATGTACACAATTTCCCGTTGAATTTAAAAATTTCTAGATATTTAACATCTCTGCAAATACAGACATTCCGTACATATATAATGTACACAATTTCAAACTGAATTTACAAAATTCTGGATATTGAATTTCTCTGGAAATCCAAACATCCGTAAACTTAACCGACCCAATTTCCAGTTGAATTTACACACCTCTAGATATTCAATTTCTCTGCAAATCCAGACATTCCGTACATATATAATGTACCCGATTTCAGGTTGAATGTACGAAATTCTGGATATTCAATTTCTCCGTAAATCTAGGCATTCTGTAAACATAACCTACCCAATTTCCTGTTAAACTCTGGATATTCAATTTCTCTGCAAATCCAAACATTCCGTACAATTACTGTACAACAATTTCTCGTTGAATTTCAAAACTTCTGGATATTTAATTTCTCTGCAAATCCAGACATTCCGTTCATATATAATGTATACAATTTCAGGTTGAATTTACGAAATTCTGGATATTGAATTTCTCTGCAAATCCAGAAATTCCGTAAATTTAACCGACCCAATTTCCTGTTGAATTTACACACCCCTAGATATTCAATTTCTCCGCAAATCCAGACATTCCGTACATATGTAATGTACACAATTTCAGGTCAAATTTACGAAATTCTGGATATTCAATTTCTCTGCAAATCCAAACAATCGATACATATATATTGTATTCGATTTCAGGCTGAATGTACGAAATTCTGGATATTCAATTTCTCCGCAAATCTGGTCATTCCGTAAACTTGACCTACCCAATTTCCGGTTGAATTCTGGACAATCAATTTCTCTACAAATCCAGACATTCCGTAGAATTAATGTACACAATTTCCCGTTGAATTTAAAAACTTCTGGATATTTAATTTCTCTGCAAATCCAGACATTTCGTACATATATAATGTACACAATTTCAATCGGAATTTAAAAAATTCTAGATATTCAATTTCTCTACAAATCAAGATATTTCGTAAACCTAACCCCCCCAATTTCCTGTTGAATTTACACACGTCTGGATATTCAATTTCTCTGCAAATCCAGACATTCCGTACATATATAATGTACACAATTTCAGGCAAAATTTTCGATATTCTGGATATTCAATTTCTCTACAAATCTAGATATTTCGTAAACTTAAACTACCCAATTTCCCGTCGAATTTACACACCTCTGGATATTCAATTTCTCGGCAAATCCAGACATTCCGTACAATTAATGCACACAAGTTCCCGTTGAATTTACAAGCTTCTGTATATTAAATTACTCTGCAAATCCAGACATTCCGCACATATATAATGGACACGATTTCAGGCTCTATGTACGGAATTCTGGATATTCAATTTCTCCGCCTATCTAGACTTTCCGTAAACTTAACCTACCCAATTTCCCGTTGAGTTCTGGATATTCAATTTCTCTGCAAATCAAGACACTCTGTGCAATTACTGTACACAATTTCCCGTAGAATTTAAAAACCTCTGGATGTTTAATTTCTCTGCAAATCCAGACATTCCGAACATATATAATGTCCACAATTTCGGGCTGTATTAACGAAATTCAAGATATTCAATTTCTCTGGAAATCCAGACATTCCGTAAACTTAACCGACCCAATTTCCTGTTGAATTTACACAGCCCCAGATATTCAATTTCTTTACAAATCCAGACATTCAGCATATATATAATGTTCACAATTTCAGGCTAAATTTACGAAATTTTGGATATTCACTTTCTCTGCAAATCCAAACATTCTGTAAACTTAAACGAACCAATTTCCTGTTGAATTTACACACCCCTAGATATTCAATTTCTCTGCAAATCCAGACATTCCATACATATAAAACGTACACAATTTCAGGCTGAAATTACGAAATTCGGGATATTCAATTTATCTACAAATCCAGATATTCCGTAAACTTAACCTACCCAATTTCCAGTTGAATTCACACATCTCTGGATATTCAATTTCTCGGCAAATCCAGACATTACGTACAATTAATGTACACAATTTCCTATTGAATTTACAAGCTTCTGGATATTAAATTACTCTGCAAATCCAGACATTCCGTACATATATAATGGACACTATTTCAGGCTGAATGTACGAAATTCGAGATATTCAATTTCTCCGCCAATCTAGACATTCCGCAAACTTAACCTACCCACTTTCCCATTGAATTCTGGATATTCAATTTCTCTGCAAATCTAGACATTCCGTACAATTAATGTACACAATTTCCGTTGAATTTACACAGTTCTGGATATCTAATTTCTCTGCAAATCCAGACATTCCGCACATGTATAATGTACACAATTTCAGGCCAAATTAAAGAAATTCTGGATATTCAATTTCTCTGCAAATCAAGAGAATCCGTACATATATAATGTACCCGATTTCAGGCTGAATGTACGAAATTCTGGATATTCAATTTCTCCGCAAATCTGGTCATTCCGTAAACTTGACCTACCCAATTTCCGGTTGAATTCTGGACAATCAATTTCTCTACAAATCCAGACATTCCGTACAATTAATGTACACAATTTCCCGTTGAATTTAAAAACTTCTGGATATTTAATTTCTCTGCAAATCCAGACATTTCGTACATATATAATGTACACAATTTCAATCGGAATTTAAAAAATTCTAGATATTCAATTTCTCTACAAATCAAGATATTTCGTAAACCTAACCCCCCCAATTTCCAGTTGAATTTACACACGTCTGGATATTCAATTTCTCTGCAAATCTAGACATTCCGAACATATATAATGTACACAATTTCAGGCAAAATTTTTGATATTCTGGATATTCAATTTCTCTACAAATCTAGATATTTCGTAAACTTAAACTACCCAATTTCCTGTTGAATTTACACACCTCTGGATATTCAATTTCTCGGCAAATCCAGACATTCCGTACAATTAATGCACACAAGTTCCCGTTGAATTTACAAGCTTCTGTATATTAAATTACTCTGCAAATCCAGACATTCCGCACATATATAATGGACACGATTTCAGGCTCTATGTACGAAATTCTGGATATTCAATTTCTCCGCCTATCTAGACTTTCCGTAAACTTAACCTACCCAATTTCCCGTTGAATTCTGGATATTCAATTTCTCTGCAAATCAAGACACTCTGTGCAATTACTGTACACAATTTCCCGTAGAATTTAAAAACCTCTGGATGTTTAATTTCTCTGCAAATCCAGACATTCCGAACATATATAATGTCCACAATTTCAGGCTGTATTAACGAAATTCTAGATATTCAATTTCTCTGGAAATCCAGACATTCCGTAAACTTAACCGACCCAATTTCCTGTTAAATTTACACAGCCCCAGATATTCAATTTCTTTGCAAATCCAGACATTCCGCATATATATAATGTTCACAATTTCAGGCTAAATTTTCGAAATTTTGGATATTCACTTTCTCTGCAAATCCAAACATTCTGTAAACTTAAACGAACCAATTTCCTGTTGAATTTATACACCCCTAGATATTCAATTTCTCTGCAAATCCAGACATTCCGTACATATAAAACGTACACAATTTCAGGCTGAAATTACGAAATTCGGGATATTCAATTTATCTACAAATCCAGATATTCCGTAAACTTAACCTACCCAATTTCCAGTTGAATTCACACATCTCTGGATATTCAATTTCTCGGCAAATCCAGACATTACGTACAATTAATGTAAACAATTTCCTATTGAATTTACAAGCTTCTGGATATTAAATTACTCTGCAAATCCAGACATTCCGTACATATATAATGGACACTATTTCAGGCTGAATGTACGAAATTCGAGATATTCAATTTCTCCGCCAATCTACACATTCCACAAACTTAACCTACCCACTTTCCCATTGAATTCTGGATATTCAATTTCTCTGCAAATCTAGACATTCCGTACAATTAATGTACACAATTTCCGTTGAATTTACACAGTTCTGGATATCTAATTTCTCTGCAAATCCAGACATTCCGCACATGTATAATGTACACAATTTCAGGCCAAATTAAAGAAATTCTGGATATTCAATTTCTCTGCAAATCAAGACAATCCGTACATATATAATGTACCCGATTTCAGGCTGAATGTACGAAATTTTGGATATTCAATTTCTCCGCAAATCTATTCATTCCGTAAACTTAACCTACCCAATTTCCGATTGAATTCTGGACATTCAACTTCTCTACAAACCCAGACATTACGGACAATTAATGTACACAATTTCCCGCAGAATTTAAAAACTTCGATATATTTAATTTCTCTGCAAATCCAGACAATTCGTAAACTTAACCGACCCAATTTCCAATTGAATTTACACACCTCTAGATATTCAATTTCTCTGCAAATACAGACATTCCGTACGTATATAATGTACCCGATTTCAAGCTGAATGTACGAAATTCTGGATATTCAATTTCTCCGCAAATCTAGTCATTCCGTACAATTAATGTACACAATTTCTCGTTGAATTTCAAAACTTCTGGATATTTAATTTCTCTGCAAATCCAGACATTCCGTACATATATAATGTACACAATTTCAGACTGAATTTGCGAAACTCTGGATATTGAATTTCTCTGCAAATCCAGACATTCCGTAAACTTAACCGACCCAATTTCTAGTTGAATTTACACACCACTAGATATTCAATTTCTTTGCAAATCCCGACATTCCGTACATATATAATGTACACAATTTTAGGCCAAATTTACAAAATTCTGGATATTCAATTTCTCTGCAAATCCAGACAATCCGTACCTATATGTTGTACCCGATTTCAGGCTGAATGTATGAAATTATGGATATTCAATTTCTCAGTAAATCTAGTCATTCAGTGAACTTAACCTACACAATTTCCAGTTGAATTTTGGATATTTAATTTCTCTGCAAATCTAGATACAATGTACACAATTTCAAACGGAATTTACAAAATTTTGGATATTCAATTTCTCCACAAATCCAGATATTTCGTAAACTTAACCTACCCAATTTCCTGTTGAATTTACACACCTCTGGATATTCAATTTCTCTGAAAATCCAGACATGCCGTACGTATATAATGTACACAATTTCAGGCTGAATTTTCGAAATTTTGGATATTCAATTTCTCCACAAATCCAGATATTTCGTAAACTTAACCTACCCAATTTCCTGTTGAATTTACACACCTCTGGATATTCAATTTCTCTGAAAATCCAGACATGCCGTACGTATATAATGTACACAATTTCAGGCTGAATTTTCGAAATTCTGGATATTCAATTTCTCCACAAATCCAGATATTTCGTAAACTTAAACTACCCAATTTCCTGTTGAATTTACACACCTCTGGATATTCAATTTCACTGCAAATCCAGACATTCCGTACAATTAATGTACACAATTTTCCGTTGAATTTACAAGCTTCTGGATATTAAATTACTCTACAAATCCAGACATTCCGTACATATATAATGGACACGATTTCAGGTTGTATGTATGAAATTCGGAATATTGAATTTCTCCGCCAATCTAGACTTTCCATAAAGTTAACCTGCCCAATTTCCTATTGAATTCAGGATATTCAATTTCTCTGCAAATCCAGACATTCCGTGCAATTAATGTACACAATTTCCCGTAGAATTTAAAATCATATGGATATTTAATTTCTCTGCAAATCCAGACATTCCGAACATATATAATGTCCACAATTTTAGGCTGAATTTACGAAATTCTAGATATTCAATTTCTCTAGAAATCCTGACTTTCCGTAAATTTAACCGACCCAATTTCCTGTTGAATTTACACAGCTCAAGATATTCAATTTCTTTGCAAATCCAGACTTTCCGCACATATATAATGTTCACAATTTCAGGCTGAATTTACGAAATTTTTGATATTCACTTTCTCTGCAAATCCAGACATTCTGTGAACTTAACCTACCCAATTTCCTGTTGAATTTACGCACAACTAGATATTCAATTTCTCTGCAAATTCAGACATTCCGTACATATATAATGGACACGATTTCAGGCTCTATGTACGAAATTCTGGATATTCAATTTCTCCGCCTATCTAGACTTTCCGTAAACATAACCTACCCAATTTCCCGTTGAATTCTGGATATTCAATTTCTCTGCAAATCCAGACATTCCGTGCAATTAATGTACACCATTTCCCGTAGAATTTAAAAACTTCTGGATGTTTAATTTCTCTGCAAATCCAGTTATTCTGAACATATATAATGTCCACAATTTCAGGCTGCATTAACGAAATTCAAGATATTCAATTTCTCTGGAAATCCAGACATTCCGTAAACTTAACCGACCCAATTTCCTTTTGAATTTACACAGCCCTAGATATTCAATTTCTTTACAAATCCAGACATTCCACACAAATATAATGTTCACAATTTCAGGCTGAATTTACGAAATTTTGGATATTCACTTTCTCTGCAAATCCAGACATTCTGTAAACTTAAACGAACCAATTTCCTCTTAAATTTACACACCCCTAGATATTCAATTTCTCTGCAAATCCAGACATTACGTAGATATAAAACGTACACAATTTCAGGCTGAAATTACGAAATTTGGGATATTCAATTTCTCTACAAATCCAGATATTCCGTAACCTTAACCTACCCAATTTCCAGTTGAATTCACACACCTCTGGATATTCAATTTCTCTGCAAATCCAGACATTACGTACAGTTAATGTACACAATTTCCCATTGAATTTACAAACATTTGGATATTTTATTTCTCTGCAAATCCAGACATTCCGAACATATATAGTGTCCACAATTTCAGGCTGAATTTACGAAATTCTAGATATTCAATTTCTCTGGAAATCCTGACATTTCGTAAACATAACCGACCCAATTTCCTGTTGAATTTACACAACCCTAGGTATTCAATTTCTTTGCAAATCCAGACTTTCCGCACATATATAATGTTCACAATTTCAGGCTGAATTTACGAAATTTTGGATATTCACTTTCTCTGAAAATCCAGACATTCTGTGAACTTAACCGACCCAATTTCCTGTTGAATTTACACACCCCTAGATATTCAATTTCTCTGCAAATTCAGACATTCCGTACATATATAATGTACACAATTTCAGGATGAATTTACGAAATTCTGGATATTCAATTTCTCCGCCAATCTAGACATTCCGTAAACTTAACATACCCAATTTCCCGTTGAATTCTGGATATTCAATTTCTCGGCAAATCCAGACATTCCGTACAATTAATGTCCATAATTTTCCGTAAAATTTAAAAACTTCTGGATATTTAATTTCCCTGCAAATCCAGACATTCCGAAAACTTTACCTTCCCAATTTCCCGTTTAATTTACACACCTTTGGATATTCAATTTCTCTGCAAATCTAGACATTCCGTACAATTAATGTACACAATTTCTGTTGAATTTACATAGTTCTGGATATCTAATTTCTCTGCAAATCCAGACATTCCGTACATGTGTAATGTACACAATTTCAGGCCAAAATTACGCAATTCTGGGTATTCAACTTCTCTGCAAATCCAGACAATCTGTACATATATAATGTACCCGATATCAGGAAGAATGTACGAAATTCTGGATATTCAATTTCTCCGCAAATCCAAACATTCCGTACAATTACTGTACACAATTTCTCGTTGAATTTCAAAACTTCTGGATATTTAATTTTTCTGCAAATCCAGACATTCCGTACATATAAAATGTATACAATTTCAGGTTGAATTTACGAAATTCTGGATATTAAATTTCTCTGCAAATCCAGACATTCCGTAAACTTAACCGACCCAATTTCTTGTTGAATTTTCACACCCTTAGATATTCAATTTCTCTGCAAATCCAGACATTCCGTACATATATAATGTACGCAATTTCAGACCAAATTTACGAAATTCTGGATATTCAATTTCTTCGCAAATCCAGGCAATCCATACATATATATTGTACACGATTTCAGGCTGAATGTACGAAATTCTGGATATTCAATTTCTCCGCAAATCTGGTCATTCCGTAAACTTAACCTACCCAATTTCCGGTTGAATTCTGGACATTCAATTTCTCTACAAATCCAGACATTCCGTACAATTAATGTATACAATTTCCCGTTGAATTTAAAAACTTCTGGATATTTAATTTCACTGCAAATCCAGGCATTCCGTACATATATAATGTACACAATTTCAATCTGAATTTTCAAAATTCTGGATATTCAATTTCTCTACAAATCCAGATTTTTCGTAAGCCTAACCTACCCAATTTCCTGTTGAATTTACACACCTCTGGATATTCAATTTCTCTGCCAATCCAGACATTCCGTACATATATAATGTACACAATTTCAAACTGAATTTACAAAATTTTGGATATTGAACTTTTCTGCAAATCCAGATATTCCGTAAACTTAACCGACCCAATTTCCTGTTGAATTTACACACCTCTAGATATTCAATTTCTCTGCAAATCCAGGCATTCCGTACATATATAATGTAAACAATTTCAGGCTGAATTTTTGAAATTCTGGTTATTCAATTTCTCTACAAATCCAGAAATTCCTTAAACTTAACCTACCCACTTTCCTTTTGAATTTGCACACCTCTGGATATTCAAATTCTCTGCCAATCTAGACATTCCGTACAATTAATGTACACAATTTTCCGTTGAATTCACAAGCTTCTGGATATTAAAATACTCTGTAAATCCAGACATTCTGTACATCTATAATGGACACGATTTCAGGCTGTATGTACGAAATTCTGGATATTCAATTTCTCCGCCAATCTAGACTTTCCGTAAACTTAACCTACCCAATTTCCCGTTGAATTCTGGATATTCAATTTCTCTCCGAATCTAGACATTCCGTGCAATTAATGTACACAATTTTCCGTAGAATTTAAAAACTTCTGGATATTTAATTTCTCTTCAAATCCAAACATTCCGAACATATATAATGTCAACAATTTCAGGCTAAATTTACGAAATTCTAGATATTCAATTTCTCTTGAAATCCAGACATTCCGTAAACTTAACCGACCCAATTTCCTGTTGAATTTACACTGCCCTTGATATTCAATTTTTTTTGCAAATCCAGACATTCCGCACATATATAATGTTCACAATTTCAAACTGAATTTACAAAATTTTGGATATTGAACTTTTCTGCAAATCCAGATATTCCGTAAACTTAACCGACCCAATTTCCTGATGAATTTACAGACCCCAAGATATTCAATTTCTCTGCAAATCCAGACATTCCGTACATATATAATGTACACAATTTCAGGCTGAATTTACGAAATTCGGGATATTCAATTTCTCAACAAATCCAGATATTCCGCAAACTTAACATACTCAATTTCCTGTTGAATTTACACACCTCTGGGTATTCAACTTCTCTGCAAATCCAAACATTTCGTACAATTAATGCACACAATTTCCCGTTGAATTTACAAGCTTCTAGATATTAAATTACTCTGCAAATCCAGACATTCCGTACATATATAATGGACACGATTTCAAGCTGAATGTACGAAATTCTGGATATTCAATTTCTCCTCCAATCTAGACATTCCGTAAACTTAACCTACCCAATTTCCCGTTGAATTCTAGATATTCAATTTCTCTGCAAATCCAAACATTCCGTACAATTAATGTCCATAATTTTCCGTAAAATTTAATAACTTCTGGATATTTAATTTTCCGTACATGTATATTGTACACAATTTCAGGCCAAATTTACGAAATTCTAGATATTCAACTTCTCTACAAATCCAGACAATCTGTACATAAATAATGTACCCGATATCATGAAGAATGTACGAAATTCTGGATATTCAGTTTCTCCGCAAATCTAGTCATTCCTTAAACTTAACCTACCCAATTTCCGATTGAATTTTAGACTTTCAATTTCTCTACAAATCCAGACATTCCGTACAATTAATGTACACAATTTCCCGTTGAATTTAAAATTTTCTAGATATTTAATTTCTCTGCAAATCCAGACATTCCGTACATATATTATGTACACAATTTCAAACTGAATTTACAAAATTCTGGATATTGAATTTCTCTGTAAATCCAGACATTCCGTAAACTTAACCGACCCAATTTCCAGTTGAATTTACACACCTCTAGATATTCAATTTCTCTGCAAATCTAGACATTCCGTACAAATATAATGTACCCGATTTCAGGTTGAATGTACGAAATTCTGGATATTCAATTTGTCCGCAAATCTAGGCATTCCGTAAACTTAACCTACCCAATTTCCTGTTAAATTCTGGATATTCAATTTCTCTGCAAATCCAAACATTCCGTACAATTACTGTATACAATTTCTCGTTGAATTTCAAAACTTCTGGATATTTAATTTTTCTGCAAATCCAGACATTCTTTACATATATAATGTACACAATTTCAAGATGAATTTACGAAATTCTAGATATTGAATTTCTCTGCAAATCTAGACATTCTGTGAACTTAACCGACCCAATTTCCTGTTGAATTTACACTCAACTAGATATTCAATTTCTCTGCAAATTCAGACATTCCGTACATATATAATGTACACAATTTCAGGCTGAATTTACGAAATTCGGGATATTCAATTTCTCTACAAATCCAGATATTCCGTAAACTTAGCCTACCCAATTTCCCGTTGAATTCTGGATATTCAATTTCTCTGCAAATCCAGATATTCCGTACAATTAATGTACACAATTTCCCGTTGAATTCAAAAATTTCTTGATATTTAATTTCTCTGCAAATCCAAACATTCCGTACATATATAATGTACACAATTTCAAACTGAATTTACAAAATTCTGGATATTGAATTTCTCTGGAAATCCAGACAATCCGTAAACTTAACTGACCCAATTTCCAGTTGAATTTACACACCTCTAGAGATTCAATTTCTCTGCAAATCCAGACTTTCCGTACATATATAATGTACCCGATTTCAGGTTGAATGTACGAAATTCTGGATATTCAATTTCTCCGCAAATCTAGGCATTCTGTAAACTTAACCTACCCAATTTTCTGTTAAATTCTGGATATTCAATTTCTCTGCAAATCCAAACATTCCGTACAATTACTGTACACCAATTTCTCGTTGAATTTCAAAACTTCTGGATATTTAATTTCTCTACAAATCAAGACATTCCGTACAAATATAATGTTCACAATTTCAGGCTGAATTTACGAAATTCTGGATATTGAATTTCTCAGCAAATCCAAATATTCCGTAAATTTAACCGATCCAATTTCCTGTTGAATTTACACACCCCTAGATATTCAATTTCTCTGCAAATCCAGACATTCCGTACATATGTAATGGACACAATTTCAGGCCAAATTTACGAAATTCTGGATATTCAATTTCTCCGCAAATCCAAACAATCGATACATATATATTGTACCCGATTTCAGGCTGAATGTGAGAAATTCTGGATATTCAATTTCTCCGCAAATCTGGTCATTCCGTAAACTTGACCTACCCAATTTCCGGTTGAATTCTGGAAATTCAATTTCTCTACAAATCCAGACATTCCGTACAATTAATGTACACAATTTCCCATTGAATTTAAAAACTTCTGGATATTTAATTTCTCTGCAAATCCAGACATTCCGTACATATATAATGTACACAATTTCAATCTGAATTTACAAAATTCTGGATATTCAATTTCTCTGCAAATCCAGATATTTCGTAAACCTAACCTACCCAATTTCCTGTTGAATTTACACACCTCTGGATATTCAATTTCTCTGCAAATCCAGACATTCCGTAATATTAATGCGCACAATTTCCCGTTGAATGTACAAGCTTCTGGATATTAAATTACTCTGCAAATCCAGACATTCCGTACATAAATAATGGACACGATTTTAGGCTCTATGTACGAAATTCTGGATATTCAATTTCTCCGCCTATCTAGACTTTCCGTAAACATAACCTACCCAATTTCCCGTTGAATTCTGGATATTCAATTTCTCTGCAAATCCAGACATTCCGTGCAATTAATGTACACCATTTCCCGTAGAATTTAAAAACTTCTGGATGTTTAATTTCTCTGCAAATCCAGTTATTCTGAACATATATAATGTCCACAATTTCAGGCTGCATTAACGAAATTCAAGATATTCAATTTCTCTGGAAATCCAGACATTCCGTAAACTTAACCGACCCAATTTCCTTTTGAATTTACACAGCCGTAAATATTCAATTTCTTTACAAATCCAGACATTCCACACAAATATAATGTTCACAATTTCAAGCTGAATTTACGAAATTTTGGATATTCACTTTCTCTGCAAATCCAGACATTCTGTAAACTTAAACGAACCAATTTCCTCTTGAATTTACACACCCCTAGATATTCAATTTCTCTGCAAATCCAGACATTCCGTAGATATAAAACGTACACAATTTCAGGCTGAAATTACGAAATTCGGGATATTCAATTTCTCTACAAATCCTGATATTCCGTAAACTTAACCTACCCAATTTCCAGTTGAATTCACACACCTCTGGATATTCAATTTCTCTGCAAATCCAGACATTACGTACAGTTAATGTACACAATTTCCCATTGAATTTACAAACATTTGGATATTTTATTTCTCTGCAAATCCAGACATTCCGAACATATATAATGTCCACAATTTCAGGCTGAATTTACGAAATTCTAGATATTCAATTTCTCTGGAAATCCTGACATTCCGTAAACTTAACCGACCCAATTTCCTGTTGAATTTACACAGCCCTAAATATTCAATTTCTTTGCAAATCCAGACTTTCCGCACATATATAATGTTCACAATTTCAGGCTGAATTTACGAAATTCGGGATATTCAATTTCTCAACAAATTCAGATATTCCGTAAACTTAACCTACCCAATTTCCAGTTGAATTCACACACCTCTGGATATTCAATTTCTCTGCAAATCCAGACATTACGTACAGTTAATGTACACAATTTCCCATTGAATTTACAAACATTTGGATATTTTATTTCTCTGCAAATCCAGACATTCCGAACATATATAATGTCCACAATTTCAGGCTGAATTTACGAAATTCTAGATATTCAATTTCTCTGGAAATCCTGACATGCCGTAAACTTAACCGACCCAATTTCCTGTTGAATTTACACAGCCCTAGATATTCAATTTCTTTGCAAATCCAGACTTTCCGTACATATATAATGTTCACAATTTCAGGCTGAATTTACGAAATTTTGGATATTCACTTTCTCTGAAAATCCAGACATTCTGTGAACTTAACCGACCCAATTTCCTGTTGAATTTACACACCCCTAGATATTGAATTTCTCTGCAAATTCAGACATTCCGTACATATTTAATGTACACAATTTCAGGCTGAATTTACGAAATTCGGGATATTCAATTTCTCTACAAATCCAGATATTCCGCAAACCTAACATACTTAATTTCCTGTTGAATTTACATACCTCTGGATATTCAACTTCTCTGCAAATCCAGACATTCCGTACAATTAATGCACACAATTTCCCGTTGAATTTACAAGCTTCTAGATATTAAATTACTCTGCAAATACAGACATTCCGTACATATATAATGGACACGATTTCAGGCTGAATGTAAGCAATTCTGGATATTCAATTTCTCCGCCAATCTAGACATTCCGTAAACTTAACCTACCCAATTTCCCGTTGAATTCTGGATATTAAATTTCTCGGCAAATCCAGACATTCCGTACAATTAATGTCCATAATTTTCCGTAAAATTTAAAAACTTCTGGATATTTAATTTCTCTGCAAATCCAGACATTCCGAAAACTTTACCTTCCCAATTTACCGTTTAATTTACACACCTTTGGATATTCAATTTCTCTGCTAATCTAGACATTCCGTACAATTATTGTACACAATTTCTGTTGAATTTACATAGTTCTGGATATCTAATTTCTCTGCAAATCCAGACATTCCGTACATGTATAATGTACACAATTTCAGGCCAAATTTACGCAATTCTGTGTATTCAACTTCTCTGCAAATCCAGACAATCTGTACATATATAATGTACCCGATATCAGGAAGAATGTACGAAATTCTGGATATTCAATTTCTTCGCAAATCTAGTCATTCCTTAAACTTAACCTACCCAATTTCCGGTTGAATTCTAGACTTTCAATTTCTCTACAAATCCAGACATTCCGTACAATTAATGTACACAATTTCCCGTTGAATTTTAAAATTTCTTGATATTTTATTTCTCTGCAAATCCAGACATTCCATACATATATAATGTACACAATTTCAAACTAAATTTACAAAATTCTGGATATTGAATTTCTCTGGAAATCCAGACATTCCGTAAACTTAACCGACCCAATTTCCAGTTGAATTTACACACCTCTAGATATTCAATTGCTCTGCAAATCCAGACATTCCGTACATATATAATGTACCCGATTTCTGGCTATATGTACGAAATTCTGGATATTCAATTTCTCCGCAAATCTTGGCATTCCGTAAACTTAACCTACCCAATTTCCTGTTAAATTCTGGATAATCAATTTCTCCGCAAATCCAAACATTCCGTACAATTACTGTACACAATTTCTCGTTGAATTTCAAAACTTCTGGATATTTAATTTTTCTGCAAATCCAGACATTCCGTACATATAAAATGTATACAATTTCAGGTTGAATTTACGAAATTCTGGATATTAAATTTCTCTGCAAATCCAGACATTCCGTAAACTTAACCGACCCAATTTCTTGTTGAATTTACACACCCTTAGATATTCAATTTCTCTGCAAATCCATACATTCCGTACATGTATAATGTACGCAATTTCAGACCAAATTTACGAAATTCTGGATATTCAATTTCTTCGCAAATCCAGACAATCCATACATATATATTGTACTCGATTTCAGGCTGAATGTACGAAATTCTGCATATTCAATTTCTCCGCAAATCTGGTCATTCCGTAAACTTAACCTACCCAATTTCCGGTTGAATTCTGGACATTCAATTTCTCTACAAATCCAGACATTCCGTACAATTAATGTATACAATTTCCCGTTGAATTTAAAAACTTCTGGATATTTAATTTCTCTGCAAATCCAGGCATTCCGTACATATATAATGTACACAATTTCAATCTGAATTTTCAAAATTCTGGATATTCAATTTCTCTACAAATCCAGATTTTTCGTAAGCCTAACCTACCCAATTTCCTGTTGAATTTACACACCTCTGGATATTCAATTTCTCTGCCAATCCAAACGTTCCGTACATATATAATGTACACAATTTCAAACTGAATTTACAAAATACTGGATATTAAAATACTCTGCAAATCCAGACATTCTGTACATCTATAATGGACACGATTTCAGGCTGTATGTACGAAATTCTGGATATTCAATTTCTCCGCCAATCTAGACTTTCCGTAAACTTAACCTACCCAATTTCCCGTTGAATTCTGGATATTTAATTTCTCTGCGAATCTAGACATTCCGTGCAATTAATGTACACAATTTTCCGTAGAATTTAAAAACTTCTGGATATTTAATTTCTCTTCAAATCCAGACATTCTGAACATATATAATGTCCACAATTTCAGGCAAAATTTACGAAATTCTAGATATTCAATTTCTCTTGAAATCCAGACATTCCGTAAACTTAACCGACCCAATTTCCTGTTGAATTTACACTGCCCTTGATATTCAATTTTTTTTGCAAATCCAGACATTCCGCACATATATAATGTTCATAATTTCAGACTGAATTTACGAAATTTTGGATATTCACTATCTCTGCAAATCCAGACATTCTGTGAACTTAACCGACCCAATTTCCTGTTGAATTTACAGACCCCAAGATATTCAATTTCTCTGCAAATCCAGACATTCCGTACATACATAATGTACACAATTTCAGGCTGAATTTACGATATTCGGGATATTCAATTTCTCAACAAATCCAGATATTCCGCAAACTTAACTTACTCAATTTCCTTTTGAATTTACACACCTCTGGGTATTCAACTTCTCTGCAAATCCAAACATTCCGTACAATTAATGCACACAATTTCCCGTTGAATTTACAAGCTTCTAGATATTAAATTACTCTGCAAATCCAGACATTCGTACATATATAATGGACACGATTTCAAGCTGAATGTACGAAATTCTGGATATTCAATTTCTCCTCCAATCTAGACATTCCGTAAACTTAACCTACCCAATTTCCTGTTGAATTCTGGCTATTCAATTTCTCTGCAAATCCAAACATTCCGTACAATTAATGTCCATAATTTTCCGTAAAATTTAAAAACTTCTGGATATTTAATTTCTCTGCAAATCCAGACATTCCGAAAACTTTACCTTCCCAATTTCCCGTTGAATTTACACACTTCTGGATATTCTATTTCTCTGCAAATCTTGCCATTCCGTACAATTAATGTACACAATTTCCGTTGAATTTACATAGTTCTGGATATCTAATTTCTCTGCAAATCCAGACATTCCGTACATGTATATTGTTCACAATTTCAGGCCAAATTTACGAAATTCTGGATATTCAACTTCTCTGCAAATCCAGACAATCGGTACATATATAATGTACCCGATATCATGAAGAATGTACGAAATTCTGAATATTCAGTTTCTCCGCAAATCTAGTCATTCCTTAAACTTAACCTACCCAATTTCCGATTGAATTCTAGACTTTCAATTTCTCTACAAATCCAGACATTCCGTACAATTAATGTACACAATTTCCCGTTGAATTTAAAATTTTCTAGATATTTAATTTCTCTGCCAATCCAGACATTCCGTACATATATAATGTACACAATTTCAAACTGAATTTACAAAATTCTGGATATTGAATTTCTCTGTAAATCCAGACATTCCGTAAACTTAACCGACCCAATTTCAAGTTGAATTTACACACCTCTAGATATTCAATTTCTCTTGAAATCTAGACATTCCGTACATATATAATGTACCCGATTTCAGGTTGAATGTACGAAATTCTGGATATTCAATTTCTCCGCAAATCTAGGCATTCCGTAAACTTAACCTACCCAATTTCCTGTTAAATTCTGGATATTCAATTTCTCTGTAAATCCAAACATTCCGTACAATTACTGTTCACAATTTCTCGTTGAATTTCAAAACTTCTGGATATTTAATTTTTCTGCAAATCCAGACATTCTTTACATATATAATGTACACAATTTCAAGATAAATTTACGAAATTCTAGATATTGAATTTCTCTGCAAATCCAAACATTATGTGAACTTAACCGACCCAATTTCCTGTTGAATTTACACTCAACTAGATATTCAATTTCTCTGCAAATTCAGACATTCCGTACATATATAATGTACACAATTTCAGGCTGAATTTACGAAATTCGGGATATTCAATTTCTCTACAAATCCAGATATTCCGTAAACTTAGCCTACCCAATTTCCCGTTGAATTCTGGATATTCAATTTCTCTGCAAATCCAGATATTCCGTACAATTAATGTACAAAATTTCCCGTTGAATTCAAAAATTTCTTGATATTTAATTTCTCTGCAAATCCAGACATTCCGTACATATATAATGTACACAATTTCAAACTGAATTTACAAAATTCTGGATATTGAATTTCTCTGGAAATCCAGACATTCCGTAAACTTAGCTGACCCAATTTCCAGTTGAATTTACACACCTCTAGATATTCAATTTCTCTGCAAATCCAGACTTTCCGTACATATATAATGTACCCGATTTCAGGTTAAATGTACGAAATTCTGGATATTCAATTTCTCCGCAAATCTAGGCATTCCGTAAACTTAACCTACCTAATTTTCTGTTAAATTCTGAATATTCAATTTCTTTGCAAATCCAAACATTCCTTACAATTACTGTACACCAATTTCTCGTTGAATTTCAAAACTTCTGGATATTTAATTTCTCTACAAATCCAGACTTTCCGTACATATATAATGTACCCGATTTCAGGTTGAATGTACGAAATTCTGGATATTCAATTTCTCCGCAAATCTAGGCATTTCGTAAACTTAACCTACCCAATTTTCTGTTAAATTCTGGATATTCAATTTCTCTGCAAATCCAAACATTCCGTACAATTACTGTACACCAATTTCTCGTTGAATTTCAAAACTTCTGGATATTTAATTTATCTACAAATCAAGACATTCCGTACAAATATAATGTACACAATTTCAGGCTGAATTTACGAAATTCTAGATATTGAATTTCTCTGCAAATCCAAATATTCCGTAAATTTAACCGATCCAATTTCCTGTTGAATTTACACACCCCTAGATATTCAATTTCTCTGCAAATCCAGACATTCCGTACATATGTAATGGACACAATTTTAGGCCAAATTTACGAAATTCTTGATATTCAATTTCTCTGCAAATCCAAACAATCGATACATATATATTGTACCCGATTTCAGGCTGAATGTACGAAATTCTGGATATTCAATTTCTCCGCAAATCTTGTCATTCCGTAAACTTGACCTACCCAATTTCCGGTTGAATTCTGGAAATTCAATTTCTCTACAAATCCAGACATTCCGTACAATTACTGTACACAATTTCCCATTGAATTTAAAAACTTCTGGATATTTAATTTCTCTGCAAATCCAGACATTCCGTACATATATAATGTACACAATTTCAATCTGAATTTACAAAATTCTGGATATTCAATTTCTTTGCAAATCCAGATATTTCGTAAACCTAACCTACCCAATTTCCTGTTCAATTTACACACCTTTGGATATTCAATTTCTCTGCAAATCCAGACATTCCGTAATATTACTGCGCACAATTTCCCGTTGAATTCCCAAGCTTCTGGATATTAAATTACTCTGCAAATCCAGACATTCCGTACATAAATAATGGACACGATTTCAGGCTCTATGTACGAAATTCTGGATATTCAATTTCTCCGCCTATCTAGACTTTCCGTAAACATAACCTAGCCAATTTCCCGTTGAATTCTGGATATTCAATTTCTCTGCAAATCCAGACATTCCGTGCAATTAATGTACACCATTTCCCGTAGAATTTAAAAACTTCTGGATGTTTAATTTCTATGCAAATCCAGTTATTCTGAACATATATAATGTCCACAATTTCAGGCTGCATTAACGAAATTCAAGATATTCAATTTCTCTGGAAATCCAGACATTCCGTAAACTTAACCGACCCAATTTCCTTTTGAATTTACACAGCCCTAGATATTCAATTTCATTACAAATCCAGACATTCCACACAAATATAATGTTCACAATTTCAGGCTGAATTTACGAAATTTTGGATATTCACTTTCTCTGCAAATCCAGACATTCTGTAAACTTAAACGAACCAATTTCCCCTTGAATTTACACACCCCTAGATATTCAATTTCTCTGCAAATCCAGACATTCCGTAGATATAAAACGTACACAATTTCAGGCTGAAATTACGAAATTCGGGATATTCAATTTCTCTACAAATCCATATATTCCGTAAACTTAACCTACCCAATTTCCAGTTGAATTCACACACCTCTGGATATTCAATTTCTCTGCAAATCCAGACATTACGTACAGTTAATGTACACAATTTCCCATTGAATTTACAAACATTTGGATATTTAATTTCTCTGCAAATCCAGACATTCCGAACATATATAATGTCCACAATTTCAGGCTGAATTTACGAAATTCTAGATATTCAATTTCTCTGGAAATCCTGACATTCCGTAAACTTAACCGACCCAATATCCTGTTGAATTTACACAGCCCTAGATATTCAATTTCTTTGCAAATCCAGACTTTCCGCACTTATATAATGTTCAAAATTTCAGGCTGAATTTACGAAATTTTGGATATTCACTTTCTATGAAAATCCAGACATTCTGTGAACTTAACCGACCCAATTTCCTGTTGAATTTACACACCCCTAGATATTCAATTTCTCTGCAAATTCAGACATTCCGTACATATATAATGTACACAATTTCAGGCTGAATTTACGAAATTCGGGATATTCAATTTCTCTACAAATCCAGATATTCCGCAAACCTAACATACTCAATTTCCTGTTGAATTTACATACCTCTGGATATTCAACTTCTCTGCAAATCCAGACATTCCGTACATATATAATGTACACAATTTCAAACTGAATTTACAAAATTCTGGATATTGAATTTCTCTGTAAATCCAGACATTCCGTAAACTTAACCGACCCAATTTCCAGTTGAATTCACACACCTCTGGATATTCAATTTCTCTGCAAATCCAGACATTACGTACAGTTAATGTACACAATTTCCCATTGAATTTACAAACATTTGGATATTTAATTTCTCTGCAAATCCAGACATTCCGAACATATATAATGTCCACAATTTCAGGCTGAATTTACGAAATTCTAGATATTCAATTTCTCTGGAAATCCTGACATTCCGTAAACTTAACCGACCCAATATCCTGTTGAATTTACACAGCCCTAGATATTCAATTTCTTTGCAAATCCAGACTTTCCGCACTTATATAATGTTCAAAATTTCAGGCTGAATTTACGAAATTTTGGATATTCACTTTCTATGAAAATCCAGACATTCTGTGAACTTAACCGACCCAATTTCCTGTTGAATTTACACACCCCTAGATATTCAATTTCTCTGCAAATTCAGACATTCCGTACATATATAATGTACACAATTTCAGGCTGAATTTACGAAATTCGGGATATTCAATTTCTCTACAAATCCAGATATTCCGCAAACCTAACATACTCAATTTCCTGTTGAATTTACATACCTCTGGATATTCAACTTCTCTGCAAATCCAGACATTCCGTACATATATAATGTACACAATTTCAAACTGAATTTACAAAATTCTGGATATTGAATTTCTCTGTAAATCCAGACATTCCGTAAACTTAACCGACCCAATTTCAAGTTGAATTTACACACCTCTAGATATTCAATTTCTCTGGAAATCTAGACATTCCGTACATATATAATGTACCCGATTTCAGGTTGAATGTACGAAATTCTGGATATTCAATTTCTCCGCAAATCTAGGCATTCCGTAAACTTAACCTACCCAATTTCCTGTTAAATTCTGGATATTCAATTTCTCTGTAAATCCAAACATTCCGTACAATTACTGTTCACAATTTCTCGTTGAATTTCAAAACTTCTGGATATTTAATTTTTCTGCAAATCCAGACATTCTTTACATATATAATGTACACAATTTCAAGATGAATTTACGAAATTCTAGATATTGAATTTCTCTGCAAATCCAAACATTATGTGAACTTAACCGACCCAATTTCCTGTTGAATTTACACTCAACTAGATATTCAATTTCTCTGCAAATTCAGACATTCCGTACATATATAATGTACACAATTTCAGGCTGAATTTACGAAATTCGGGATATTCAATTTCTCTACAAATCCAGATATTCCGTTAACTTAGCCTACCCAATTTCCCGTTGAATTCTGGATATTCAATTTCTCTGCAAATCCAGATATTCCGTACAATTAATGTACAAAATTTCCCGTTGAATTCAAAAATTTCTTGATATTTAATTTCTCTGGAAATCCTGACATTCCGTAAACTTAACCGACCCAATATCCTGTTGAATTTACACAGCCCTAGATATTCAATTTCTTTGCAAATCCAGACTTTCCGCACTTATATAATGTTCAAAATTTCAGGCTGAATTTACGAAATTTTGGATATTCACTTTCTATGAAAATCCAGACATTCTGTGAACTTAACCGACCCAATTTCCTGTTGAATTTACACACCCCTAGATATTCAACTTCTCTGCAAATTCAGACATTCCGTACATATATAATGTACACAATTTCAGGCTGAATTTACGAAATTCGGGATATTCAATTTCTCTACAAATCCAGATATTCCGCAAACCTAACATACTCAATTTCCTGTTGAATTTACATACCTCTGGATATTCAACTTCTCTGCAAATCCAGACATTCTGTACAATTAATGCACACAATTTCCCGTTGAATTTACAAGCTTCTAGATATTAAATTAGTCTGCAAATCCAGACATTCCGTACATATATAATGGACACGATTTCAGGCTGAATGTAAGCAATTCTGGATATTCAATTTCTCCGCCAATCTAGACATTCCGTAAACTTAACCTACCCAATTTCTCGTTGAATTCTGGATATTCAATTTCTCGGCAAATCCAGACATTCCGTTCAATTAATGTCCATAATTTTCTGTAAAATTTAAAAACTTCTGGATAATTAATTTCTCTGCAAATCCAGACATTCCGAAAACTTTACCTTCCCAATTTCCCGTTTAATTTACACACCTTTGGATATTCAATTTCTCTGCAAATCTAGACATTCCGTACAATTAATGTACACAATTTCTGTTGAATTTACATAGTTCTGGATATCTAATTTCTATGCAAATCCAGACATTCCGTACATGTATAATGTACACAATTTCAAGCCAAATTTACGCAATTCTGGGTATTCAACTTCTCTGCAAATCCAGACAATCTGTACATATATAATGTACCCGATATCAGGAAGAATGTACGAAATTCTGGATATTCAATTTCTCCCCAAATCTAGTCATTCCTTAAACTTAACCTACCCAATTTCCGGTTGAATTCTAGACTTTCAATTCCTCTACAAATCCTGACATTCCGTACAATTAATGTACACAATTTCCCGTTGAATTTTAAAATTTCTTGATATTTAATTTCTCTGCAAATCCAGACATTCCGTACATATATAATGTACACAATTTCAAACTGAATTTACAAAATTCTGGATATTGAATTTCTCTGGAAATCCAGACATTCCGTAAACTTAACCGACCCAATTTCCAGTTGAATTTACACACCTCTAGATATTCAATTGCTCTGCAAATCCAGACATTTCGTACATATATAATGTACCCGATTTCTGGCTGTATGTACGAAATTCTGGATATTCAATTTCTCCGCAAATCTAGGCATTCCGTAAACTTAACCTACCCAATTTCCTGTTAAATTCTGGATATTCAATTTCTCCGCAAATCCAAACATTCCGTACAATTACTGTACACAATTTCTCGTTGAATTTCAAAACTTCTGGATATTTAATTTTTCTACAAATCCAGACATTCCGTACATATAAAATGTATACAATTTCAGGTTGAATTTACGAAATTCTGGATATTGAATTTCTCTGCAAATCCAGACATTCCGTAAACTTAACCGACCCAATTTCTTGTTGAATTTACACACCCTTAGATATTCAATTTCTCTGCAAATCCAAACATTCCGTACATATATAATGTACGCAATTTCAGGCCAAATTTACGAAATTCTGGATATTCAATTTCTTCGCAAATCCAGACAATCCATACATATATATTGTACTCGATTTCAGGCTGAATGTACGAAATTCTGGATATTCAATTTCTCCGCAAATCTGGTCATTCCGTAAACTTAACCTACCCAATTTCCGGTTGAATTTTGGACATTCAATTTCTCTACAAATCCAGACATTCCGTACAATTAATGTATACAATTTCCCGTTGAATTTAAAAACTTCTGGATATTTAATTTCTCTGGAAATCCAGGCATTCCGTACATATCTAATGTACACAATTTCAATCTGAATTTTCAAAATTCTGGATATTCAATTTCTCTACAAATCCAGATTTTTCGTAAGCCTAACCTACCCAATTTCCTGTTGAATTTTCACACCTCTGGATATTCAATTTCTCTGCCAATCCAGACATTCCGTACATATATAATGTACACAATTTCAAACTGAATTTACAAAATTTGGATATTGAACTTCTCTGCAAATCCAGATATTCCGTAAACTTAACCGACCCAACTTCCTGTTGAATTTACACACCTCTAGATATTCAATTTCTCTGCAAATCCAGACATTCCGTACATATATAATGTAAACAATTTCAGGCTGAATTTTCGAAATTCTGGTTATTCAATTTCTCTACAAATCCAGATATTCCTTAAACTTAACCTACCCACTTTCCTTTTGAATTTGCACACCTCTGGATATTCAAATTCTCTGCAAATCTAGACATTCCGTACAATTAATGTACACAATTTTCCGTTGAATTCACAAGCTTCTGGATATTAAAATACTCTGCAAATCCAGACATTCTGTACATCTATAATGGACACGATTTCAGGCACTATGTACGAAATTCTGGATATTCAATTTCTCCGCCAATCTAGACTTTCCGTAAACTTAACCTACCCAATTTCCCGTTGAATTCTGGATATTCAATTTCTCTGCGAATCTAGACATTCCGTGCAATTAATGTACACAATTTTCCGTAGAATTTAAAAACTTCTGAATATTTAATTTTCTCTTCAAATCCAGACATTCCGAACATATATAATGTCCACAATTTCAGGCTAAATTTACGAAATTCTAGATATTCAATTTCTCTTGAAATCCAGACATTCCGTAAACTTAACCGACCCAATTTCCTGTTGAATTTACACTGCCCTTGATATTCAATTTTTTTTTGCAAATCCAGACATTCCGCACATATATAATGTTCACAATTTCAGGCTGAATTTACGAAATTTTGGATATTCACTATCTCTGCAAATCCAGACATTCTGTGAACTTAACCGACCCAATCTCCTGTTGAATTTACAGACCCCAAGATATTCAATTTCTCTGCAAATCCAGACATTCCGTACATATATAATGTACACAATTTCAGGCTGAATTTACGAAATTCGGGATATTCAATTTCTCAACAAATCCAGATATTCCGCAAACTTAACGTACTCAATTTCCTGTTGAATTTACACACCTCTGGGTATTCAACTTCTCTGCAAATCCAAACATTCCGTACAATTAATGCACACAATTTCCCGTTGAATTTACAAGCTTCTAGATATTAAATTACTCTGCAAATCCAGAAATTCCGTACATATATAATCGACACGATTTCAAGCTGAATGTACGAAATTCTGGATATTCAATTTCTCCTCCAATCTAGACATTCCGTAAACTTAACCTACCCAATTTCCCGTTGAATTCTGGATATTCAATTTCTCTGCAAATCCAAACATTCCGTACAATTAATGTCCATAATTTTCCGTAAAATTTAAAAACTTCTGGATATTTAATTTCTCTGCAAATCCAGACATTCCGAAAACTTTACCTTCCCAATTTCCCGTTGAATTTACACACTTCTGGATATTCTATTTCTCTGCAAATCTTGACATTCCGTACAATTAATGTACACAATTTCCGTTGAATTTACATAGTTCTGGATATCTAATTTCTCTGCAAATCCAGACATTCCGTACATGTATAATGTACACAATTTCAGGCCAAATTTACGAAATTCTGGATATTCAACTTCTCTGCAAATCCAGACAATCTGTACATATATAATGTACCCGATATCATGAAGAATGTACGAAATTCTGGATATTCAATTTCTCCGCAAATCTAGTCATTCCTTAAACTTAACCTACCCAATTTCCGATTGAATTCTAGACTTTCAATTTCTCTACAAATCCAGACATTCCGTACAATTAATGTACACAATTTCCCGTTGAATTTAAAATTTTCTAGATATTTAATTTCTTTGCAAATCCAGACATTCCGTACATATATAATGTACACAATTTCAAACTGAATTTACAAAATTCTGGATATTGAATTTCTCTGTAAATCCAGACATTCCGTAAACTTAACCAACCCAATTTCCAGTTGAATTTACACACCTCTAGATATTCAATTTCTCTGGAAATCTAGACATTCCTTACATATATAATGTACCCGATTTCAAGTTGAATGTACGAAATTCTGGATATTCAATTTCTCCGCAAATCTAGGCATTCCGTAAACTTAACCTACCCAATTTCCTGTTAAATTCTGGATATTCAATTTCTCTGCAAATCCAAACATTCCGTACAATTACTGTACACAATTTCTCGTTGAATTTCAAAACTTCTGGATATTTAATTTTTCTGCAAATCCAGACATTTTTTACATATATAATATACACAATTTCAAGATGAATTTACGAAATTCTAGATATTGAATTTCTCTGCAAATCCAGACATTCCGTAAACTTAACCGACCCAATTTCTTGTTGAATTTATACACCCTTAGATATTCCCGGTTTGGATAGAAATATTGCCGGAATGATGTTTTTTAATTTTTTGAATTTTTTTGCTTTTTTTTTTTTTTTTTTTTTTTTTTTTTTTTTTTTGTATTTTCTAGCTAGGGTCGGATGGGAACGGAATTCGTGACTAAATTTTTTTTTTTTTTTTTTCTTTCTCGGCCTATTTCAACCCAGTTCGGATAAAAGTAATGCCGGAATGAAGGTTTTGAATTTTTTTGCTATTTGTTTTGGAATTTTCTAGCTAGGGTCGGTTAGGAACAGAATTCGGGACTAAATTTTTTTTTCCCTCCTTCCCTCCCTCTTTCAACTCGGTTTGGATAGAAATATGGCCAGAATGATGTCTTTTAATTTTTTGAATTTTTTTGCTTTTTTTTTTTTTTGTATTTTCTAGCTAGGGTCGGATGGGAACGGAATTCGAGACTCAAATTTTTTTTTTCTCTTTCTAGAACTATCTCAACCTGGTTTGGTTAAAAATAATGCAGCAATGAAGTTTTTCAATTTTTTGAATTTTTTTGTCAATTTTTTTCGAATTTTCTAGCTAGGGTCGGCTAGGAACGGAATTAGGGAAATATTTTTTTTTTCTCTCTTTCTCAGCCTATCTCAACCCGGTTTAGACAGAAATAATGCCGGAATGAAGTTTTTTAATTTTTTGAATTTTTTTGCTATTTTTTTTTTGGAATTTTCTAGGTAGGGTCGAGTGCAAACGGAATTCGGGACTAAAATTTTATTCTCTCTTTCTCGGCCTATCTCAATCCATTTTGGATAAAAATAATGTTAGAATGAAGTTTTTGAGTTTTTTGTTTTTTTTTGCCAATTTTTTTTCGAATTTTCCAACTGGGGATTTGATAGGAACGGAATTCGGGACAATTTTTTTTTTCTCTTTCCTGGCCTATCTCAACCCGGTGTAGATAGAAATAATGCCGGAATGATGTTTTTCAATTTTTTGAATTTTTTTTTCTATTTTTTTGAATTTTCTGGCTAGGGTCAGAATGGGACGGAATGCGGGACTTAAATTTTTTTCCCTCTTTTTCAGCCTATCTCAACCCGGTTTGGACAGAAATATTTCCGGCATGAAATTTTTTTAGTTTTTTGAATTTTTTTGCTATTTTTTTTGGAATTTTCTAGGTAGGGTCGGGTGTGAACGGAATTCGGGACTAAAATTTTTTTCCCTCTTTCTCGTCCTATCTCACCTCGGTTTGGACAGAAATATTGCCGGAATGATTTTTTTTAATTTTTTGAATTTTTTTGCTATTTTTTTTTAATTTTCTAGCTTGGGTTGGATAGGAACGGAATTCGGAACTAAAATTTTTTTCTCTATTTCACGGCTTATTTCAACCTTGTTTGGATAGTAATATTGCCGGAATGATGATTTTTAATTTTTTCAATTTTTTTTTATTTTTTTTTTTGTAATTTTCCAGCTAGAGTCGGATAGGAATGGAACGGAATTCAGGACAAAAATTTTTCTCTCTCTTTCTCAGCCTATCTCAACCCGGTTTAGATAGAAGTAATGCGGGAATGAAGTTTTTTCATTTTTTGAATTTTTTTGCCATTTTTTTGGAATTTTCTAGCTAGGGTCGGATAGGAACAGAATTCGGGACTAAAATTTTTTTTCCCTCTTTCCCTGCCTATTTCAACTCGGTTTGGATAGAAATATGGCCAGAATGATGTCTTTTAATTTTTTGAATTTTTTTGCTTTTTTCTTCTTTTTTTTTTTTTTTTTTTTGTATTTTCTATCTAGGGTCAGATGGGAACGGAATTCGAGACTCAAATTTTTTTTTTCTCTTTCTAGAACTATCTCAACCTGGTTTGGTTAGAAATAATGCAGGAATGAAGCTTTTTAATTTTTTGAATTTTTTTGCCAATTTTTTTGGAATTTTCTAGCTTGGGTCGGATAGGAACGGAATTCGGGAATTTTTTTTTTTCTCTCTTTCTCAGCCTATCTCACCTCTGTTTGGATAGAAATATTGCAGGAATGATTTTTTTTTTTATTTTTTGAATTTTTTTGCTTTTTTTTTTGGAATTTTCTAGCTTGGGTCGGATAGGAACGGAATTCGGGACTAAAATTTTTTTCTTTATTTCACGGCCTATTTCAACCCGATTTGGATAGAAATATTGCCGGAATGATGTTTTTTGATTTTTTTAATTTTTTTGCTATTTTTTTTTTTTTTGTATTTTCTAGCTAGGGTCGGATAGGAACGGAATTCGGGACTAAATTATTATTATTTTTTTCTTTCTCGGCCTATTTCAACCCAGTTCGGATAAAAGTAATGCCGGAATGAAGTTTTTTAATTTTTTTGTATTTTTTTGCTATTTGTTTTGGAATTTTCGATGCTAGGGTCGGATAGGAACAGAATTCGGGACTAAAATTTTTTTTCCCTCTTTCCCTGCCTATTTCAACTCGGTTTGGATAGAAATAGAGTCGGATGGGAACGGAATTCGAGACTCAAAAATTTTTTTCTCTTTCTAGAACTATCTCAACCTGGTTTGGTTTGAAATAATGCAGGATTGAAGTTTTTCAATTTCTTGAATTTTTTTGCCAATTTTTTTTGAATTTTCTAGCTAGGGTCGGATAGGAACGGAATTCGGGAAATATTTTTTTTTCTCTCTTTCTCAGCCTATCTCACCTTGGTTTGGATAGAAATATTGCCGGAATGATTTTTTTTTTTTTTTTTTTTGCTTTTTTTTTTTTTGGAATTTTCTAACTAGGGTCAGATAGGAACGGAATTCGGGACTAAAATTTTTTTCTCTATTTCACGGCTTATTTCAACCCGGTTTGGATAGAAATATTGCCGGAATGATTTTTTTAATTTTTTTGCTATTTTTTTTTTGTACTTTCTAGCTAGGGTCGAATGGGAACGGAATTCGGGACTAAATTTTTTTTTTTTTTCTTTCTCGGCCTATTCCAACCCAGTTCGGATAAAAGTAAAGCCGGAATAAAGTTTTTTAATTTTTTTGCTATTTTTTTTGGAATTTTCTAACAAGGGTCGGATAGGAACAGAATTCGTGACTAAAATTTTTTTTCCCTCTTTCCCTACCTATTTCAACTTGGTTTGGATAGAAATATGGCCAGAATGATGTATTTTAATTTTTTGAATTTTTTTGCTTTTTTTTTTTTTTGTATTTTCTAGCTAGGGCCGGATGGGAACGGAATTCGAGACTCAAAAATTTTTTTTTTTCTCTTTCTAGAACTATAGCAACCTGGTTTGGTTAGAAATAATGCATGAATGAAGTTTTTTAATTTTTTTAATTTTTTTGCCAATTTTTTTCGAATTTTCTAGCTTAGGTCGGATAAGAACGGACTTCGGGAAATATTTTTTTTTTCTATCTTTGTCAGCCTATCTCACCTCTGTTTGGATAGAAATATTGCCGGAATGATTTTTTTTTTTTTTTTGAATTTTTTTGCTTTTTTTTTTTTTGGAATTTTCTAGCTAGGGTCGTATTGGAACGGAATTCGGGACTAAATTTTTTTTCTCTATTTCACGGCCTATTGGAACAGAATTTGGGACTAAATTTTTTTTTCCCTCTTTCCCTACCTATTTCAACTCGGTTTGGATGAAATATGGCCAGAATGATGTCTTTTAATTTTTTGATTTTTTTTTTCTTTTGTACTTTCTACCTAGGGTCGGATGGGAACGGAATTCGAGACTCAAATTTTTTTTTCTCTTTCTAGAACTATCTCAACCTGGTTTGGTTAGAAATAATGCAGGAATGAAGTTTTTTAATTTTTTTAATTTTTTTCGAATTTTCTAGCTTGGGTCGGATAGGAACGGAATTCGGGAATTTTTTTTTTTCTCTCTTTCTCAGCCTATCTCACCTCGGTTTGGATAGAAATATTGCCGGAATGATTTGTTTTTATTTTTTTGGAATTTTTCTAGTTAGGGTCGGATAGGAAAGGAATTCGGGACTAAAATTTTTTTCTCTATTTCACGGCCTATTTCAACCCGGTTTGGATAGAAATATTGCCGGAATGATGTTTTTTAATTTTTTTTTTTTTTTTTTTTTGCTTTCTTTGTTTTGTATTTTCTACGTACGGTCGGATGGGAACGGAATTCGGGACAAATTTTTTTTTTTTTTCTTTCTCGGCCTATTTCAACCCAGTTCGGATAAAAGTAATGCCGGAATGAAGTTTTTGAATTTTTTTGCTATTTGTTTTGGAATTTTCTAGCTAGGGTCAGATAGGAACAGAATTCGGGACTAAAATTTTTTTTCCGTCCTTTGCTGCCTATTTCAACTCGGTTTGGATAGAAACAAGGCCAGAATGATGTCTTTTAATTTTTTTACATTTTTTTTTTTTTTTTGTATTTTCTAGCTAGGGTCGGATGGGAACGGAATTCGAGACTCAATTTTTTTTTTCTCCTCCTAGAACTATCTAAACCTGGTTTGGTTAGAAATAATGTAGCAATGAAGTTTTTTGAATTTTTTTTCCAATTTTTTTCGAATTTTCTAGCTAGGGTCGGCTAGGATCTGAATTAGGGAAATATTTTTTTTTTCTCTCTTTCTCAGCCTATCTGAACCCGGTTTAGACAGAAATAATGTTGGAATGAAATTTTTTAGTTTTTTCAATTTTTTTTTTCAATTTTTTTTGGAATTTTCTGGCTAGGGTCAAAATGGGACGGAATACGGGACTAAAATTTTTCTCTCTTTTCAGCCTATCTCAACTCGGTCTGGACAGAAATATTACCGGCATGAAATTTTTTAATTTTTTGAATTTTTTTGCTATTTTTTTTGGAATTTTCTGGCTAGGGACAGAATGGGACGAAATTCGGGACTAAAATTTTTTCTCTCTTTCTTAGCCTATCACAACCCGGTTTGGACAGAAATATTACTGGACAATATTACTAGACATTTCGTACATATTTATTTTACACAATGTTAGGATGAATTTACGAAATTCTGGATATTTAATTTCTCTGCAAATCCAGACATTCCGTACATCTATAATGTTCTCAATTTCGGGCTGAATTTATGAAATTCTGGATATTCACTTTCTCTGCAAATCCAGACATTCTGTAAGCTTAACCTTCCCAATTTCCTGTTGAATTCTGGATATTCAATTTCACTGCAAATCCAGACATTCCGCACAATTAATGTAAACAATTTGCCGTTGAATTTACATAATTCTTGATATTCAATTTTGTCTGCAAATCCATACATTCCGTACATATATAGTGTACACAATTTCCGGCTGAATTTACAGAATTCTGGATATTCGATTTCTCTGCAAATCCAGACAATCCGTAAAATTAACCTACCCAATTTTCCTTTGAATTTGCACACCTCTGGATATTCAATTTCCCTGCAAATCCAGACATTCCGTACAATTACTATACACAATTTCCCGTTGAATTTGAAAACTTGTGGATATTTAATTTCTCTGCAAATCCAGACATTCCGTACATATATAATGTACACAATTTCAGGCAGAATTTACGAAATTCTGGATATGCAAATTCTCTACAAAACCAGACATTCCGTAAACTTAACCAACCCAATTTCCTGTTGAATTTACACACCCCTAGATATTCAATTTCAATTCAAATCTAGACATTCCGTACATATATAATGTACACAATTTTAGACTGAATTTACGAAATTCTGGATATTCAATTTTTCTACAAATCCAGACATTCCGTAAATTTAACCTACCCAATGTCCCGTTGAATTTGCACACCTCTACATATTCAAGTTCTCTGCAAATCCAAACATTTCGTACAATTAATGTACACAATTTCCGTTGAATTTACATAGTTCTGGATATCTAATTTCTTTGCAAAACCAGACATTCCGTACATGTATAATGACACAATTTTAGGCTAAATTTTCGAAATTCTGGACATTCAAATTCTCTGCAAATCCAGACATTCCGTACATATATAATGCACACAATTTCAAACTGAATTTGCAAAATTCTGGATATTGAATTTCTCTGCAAATCCAGACATTCCATAAACTTAACCGACCGAATTTCCAATTGAATTTACACACCTCTATATATTCAATTGCTCTGCAAATCCAGACATTCCGTACATATATAATGTACACGATTTCTGGCTGAATGTACGAAATTCTGGATATTCAATTTCTCTGCAAATCCAGACATTTCATACAATTAATGTACACAATTTCCCTTTGAATTTAAGAAGTTCTAGATATTCAATTTCTCTGCAAATCCAAACATTTCGTACATATGTAATGTACACAATTTCGAGCTGAATTTACGAAATTCTGGATATTGAATTTCTCTGCAAATTCAGACATTCCGTAAACTTAACCGACCCAATTTTCTGTTGAATTTACACACTCCTAGATACTCAATTTCTCTGCAAATCCAGACATTCCGAACATATATAATGTACACAATTTGAAGCTGAATTTTCGATATTCAGGTTATTCAATTTCTCTACAAATCCAGATATTCTGTAAACTTAACCTATCCAATTTCCTGTTGAATTTACACACCTCTGGATATTCAATTTCTCTGCAAATCCAGACATTCCGTACAATTAATGTACACAATTTTCCATTGAATTTTCAAGCTTCTGGATAATAAATTACTCTGCAAATCCAGACATTCCGTACATATATCATGGACACGATTTCGGGCTGTATGTACGAAATTCTGAATATTCAATTTCTCCGCCAATCTAGACTTTTCGTAAACTTAACCTACCCAATTTCCCGTTGAATTCTGGATATTCAATTTCTCTGCAAATCTAGACATTTCGTGCAATTAATGTACATAATTTCCCGTAGAATTTAAAAACTTCTAGATATTTACCTTCTCTGCAAATCCAGACATTCCGTACATATATAATGTCCACAATTTCAGGCTGAATTTATGAAATTTTGGATATTCACTTTCTCTGCAAATCCAGACATTCGGGAAACTTATCCGACCCAATTTCCAGTTGAATTCTGGATATTCAATTTCACCGCAAAACCAGACATTCCGTACAATTAATGTACACAATTTGCCGTTGAATTTACATGATTTTTGATATTCAATTTTTTCTGCAAATCCAGACATTCCGTACATATATAGTGTACACAATTTCAGGATGATTTTACGAAATTCTGGATATTCGATTTCTCTGCAAATCCAGACATTCCGTAAACTTAAACAACCCAATTTCCTGTTGAATTTACACACCCCCAGATATTCAATTTCTCTGCAAATCTAGACATTCCGTACAATTAATGTACGCAGTTTCCCGTTGAATTCAAAAACTTCTGGATATTTAATTTCTCTGCAAATCCAGACATTCCGTACATATATAATGTACACAATTTCAGTCTGAATTTAAGAAATTCTGGATATTCAAATTCTCTGCAAATCCAGACACTCCGTAAACTTAACCAACCCAATTTCCTGTTGAATTTACACACCCCTAGATATTCAATTTCTCTTCAAATCTAGACATTCCGTACATATATAATTTACTCAATGTGAGGCTGAATTTACGAAATTCTGGATATTCAATTTCTCTGCAAATCCACACATTCCGTACATATATAATGTACCCGATTTCAGGATGAATGTATGAAATTCTGGATATTCAATTTCTCCGCGAATCTAGTCATTCCGTAAACGTAAACTACCCAATTTCCGGTTGAATTCTGGATATTCAATTGCTCTACAAATCCAGACATTCCGTACAAATAATGTACATAAATACCTATTGAATTTAAAATCTTCTGGATATTTAATTTCTCTGCAAATCCAGACATTCCGTACACGTATAATGTACACAATTTCAGGTAAAATTTACGAAATTCTGGATATTCAATTTCAATACAAATCCAAAAAATCCGTACATATATAATGTACCCGATTTCAGGCTGAATGTACGAAATTCTTGATATTCAATTTCTCCGCAAGTCAAGTCATTCCGTAAACTTAACCTACCCAATTTCCAGTTGAATTCTGGACATTCAATTTCTCTACAAATCCAGATATTCCGTAAACTAACCCAACCCATTTTCCTGTTGAATTTACACACCCCTAGATATTCAATTTCTAAGCAAATCTAGACATTCCGTACATCTAATGTACACAGTTTCCCGTTGAATTCAAAAACTTCTGGATAATTAAATTCTTTGTAAATTCAGACATTTCCTACGTGTATAATGTACGCATTTTCTGGCTAAATTTACGAAATTCTACTTATTGAAATTCTCTGCAAATCCAGGCATTCCGTAAACGTAACCAACCCAATTTCCTGTTGAATTTACACACCCCTAGATATTCAATTTCTTTACAAATCTAGACATTCCGTACATATATAATTTACACAATGTTAGGCAGAATTTACGAAATTCTGGATATTCAATATCTCTGCAAATCCAGACATTCCGTACATATGTAATGTACCCGATTTCAGGCTGAATGTACGAAATTCTAGATATTCAATTTCACCGCAAATCTAGTTATTCCGTAAACTTAACCTACCCAATTTCCCGTTGAATTCTTGATATTCAATTTCTCTACAAATCCAGACATTCGGTATAATTAATGTACACAATTTACCGTTGAATATAAAAACTTCTGGATAATTAATTTCCCTGCAAATCCAGACATTCCGTCCATATATAATGTACACAATTTCAAGTTGAATTTACAAAATTCTAGTTATTCAATTTCTCTGCAAATCCAGACATTCCGTAAACTTAACCAACCCAATTTCCAGTTGAATTTACACACCTCTAGATATTCAATTTCTATGCAAATCCAGACATTCTGTGCATGTATAATGTATCCGATTTCAGGCTGAATGTATGAAATTCTGGATATTAAATTTCTCCGCAAATCTAGTAGTTCCGTAAACTTAACCTACCCAATTTCCCGTTAAGTTCTGGATATTCAATTTCTCTGCAAATCCAGATATTCCTTACAATTAATGTACACAATTTCCCGTTGAATTTAAAAACTTCAGGATATTTAATTTCTCTGCAAATCCAGGCATTCCGTACATATATAATGTACACAATTTCAGGCTGAGTTTACGAAATTCTGGATATTGAATTTCTCTGCAAATCCAGACATTCAGTAAACTTAACCGACCTAATTTCCTGTTAAATTTACACACCCTTAGATATTCAATTTCTCTGTAAATTCAGACATTCCGTACATATATAACGTACACAATTTCAGGCTGAAATTACGAAATTTGGGAAATTCAATTTTTTACAAATCTAGATATTCCGTAAACTTAACCTACCTAATTTCCTGTAGAATTTACACACATCTGGATATTCAATTTCTCTGCAAATACAGACATTCTGTACATATATAATGTACCCGATTTCAGGCTAAATGTACAAAATTCTGGATATTCAATTTCTCCGCAAATCTAGTCATTCCGTAAACTTAACCTACCCAATTTCCCGTTAAATTCTGCATATTCAATTTCTTTGCAAATACAGACATTGCATACAATTAATGTACACAATTTCCCGTTGAATTTAAAAACTTGTGGATATTTAATTTCTCTGCAAATCCAGACATTCGGTACATATATAATGTACACAATTTACAGCTGAATTTTCGAAATTCTGGTTATTCAATTTCTCTACAAATCCAGATATTCCGTAAAATTAACCCACCCAATTTCCTGTTGAATTTACACACCTTTGGATATTCGCTTTCTCTGTAAATCCAGACATTCCGTACAACGAATGTACACAATTTCTCGTTGAATTTAGAAGCTTCTGCATATTAAATTACTCTGCTAATCCAGACATTTCGTACATATATAACGGACACGATTTCGGGTTGTATGTACGAAATTCTGGATATTCAATTTCTCCGCCAATCTAGACTTTCCATAAACTTAACCTACCCAATTTGCAGTTGAATTCTGGATATTCAATTTCTCTGCAAATCTAGACATTCCGTGCAATTAATGTACACAATTTCCCGTAGAATTTAAAAAGCTTCTGGATATTTAATTTCTCTGCAAATCCAGACATTTCGTACATATATAATGCACACAATTTCAAGCGGAATTTACAAAATTCTGGATATTCAAATTCTCTGCAAATCCAGACATTCCGTAAACTTAGCCAACCCAATTTCCTGTTGAATTTACACAACCCTAGATATTCAATTTCTCTACAAATCTAGACATTCCGTACATATATAATTTACACAATGTTTGGCAGAATTTACGAAATTCTGGATATTCAATTTCTCTGCAAATCCAGACAATCTGTACATATATAATATACTCGATTTTAGGCTGAATGTACGAAATTCTAGATATTCAATTTCACCGCAAATCTAGTTATTTCGTAAACTTAACCTACCCAATTTCCCGTTGAATTCTGGACATTCAATTTCTCTACAAATCCAGACATTCGGTATAATTAATGTACACAATTTCCCGTTGAATATAAAAACTTCTGGATAATTAATTTCTCTACAAATCCAGACATTCCGTCCATATATGATGTACACAATTTCAAGCTGAATTTACAAAATTCTAGTTATTCAATTTCTCTGCAAATCCAGACATTCCGTAAACATAACCGACCCAATTTCCAGTTGAATTTACACACCTCTAGATATTCAATTTCTCTGCAAATCCAGACATTCTGTACATGTATAATGTACCCGATTTCAGGCTGAATGTACGAAATTCTAGATATTCAATTTCTCCGCAAATCTAATAATTCCGTAAACATAACCTACCCAATTTCCCGTTGAATTTAAAAACTTCTGGATATTTAATTTCTCTGCAAATTCAGGCATTCCGTACATATATAATGTACACAATTTCAGGCTGAGTCTATGAAATTCTAGATATTGAATTTCTCTGCAAATCCAGACATTCGGTAAACTTAACCGACCCAATTTCCTGTTAAATTTACACACCCCTAGATATTCAATTTCTCTGCAAATTCAGACATTCCGTACATATATAATGTACACAATTTAAGGCTGAAATTACGAAATTCGGGAAATTCAATTTCTCTACAAATCCAGATATTCCGTAAACTCAACCTACCCAATTTCCTGTAGAATTTACACACCTCTGGATATTCAATTTCTCTGCAAATCCAGACATTCCGTGCAATTAATGTACACAATTTCCCATAGAATTTACAAGGTTCTGGATATTAAATTACTCTGCAAATCCAGACTTTCCGTACATATATAATGGACACGATTTCAGGATGAATGTACAAAATTCTGGATATTCAATTTCTCTGCCAATCTAGACATTCCGTCAACTTAACCTACCCAATTTCCCGTTGAATTCTGGATATTCAATTTCTCTGCAAATCCAGACATTCCGTACAATTAATGTACACAATTTTCCGTAGAATTTAAAAACTTCTGGATGTTTAATTTCTCTGCAAATCTAGACATTCCGTACGTATATAATGTGCACAATTTCAGGCCAAATTTACGAAATTCTGGATATTCAATTTCTCCGCAAATCAATTGATTCCGTAAACTTAACCTACCCAATTTCCAGTTGAATTCTGGACATTCAATTTCTCTACAGATCCAAACATTCCTTACAATTAATGTACACAATTTCCCGTTGAATTTAAAAACTTCTGGATATTTAATTTCTCTGCGAATCCAGACATTCCGTACGTATATAATGTGCACAATTTGAAACTGAATTTACAAAATTCTGGAAATTCAATTTCTCTACAAATCCAGATATTTCGTAAACTTAACCTACCCAATTTCCTGTTGAATTTACACACCTCTGGATATTCAATTTCTCAGCAAATCCAGACATTCCGTACATATATAATGTACACAATTTCAGGCTGAATTTTTGAAATTCTGGATATTCAATTTCTCTACAAATCCAGATATTTCGTAAACTTAACCTACCGATTTTCCTGTTGAATTTACACACCTCTGGATATTCAATTTCTCTGCAAATCAAGACATTCTGTACAATTATTGTACCAAATTTCCCGTTGAATTTACAAGCTTCTGGATAATAAATTACTCTGCAAATCCAGACATTCCGTACATAGATAATGGACACGATTTCAGGCTGTATGTACGAAATTCTGGATATTCAATTTCTCTGCCAATCTAGACTTTCCGTAAACTTAACTTACCCAATTTCGCGTTGAATTCTGGATATTCAATTTCTCTGCAAATCCAAACATTCCGTGGAATTAATGTACACAATTTCCCGTAGAATTTAAAAACTTCTGGATATTTAATTTCACTGCAAATCCAGACATTCCGAACATATATAATGTCCACAATTTCAGGCTGAATTTTCGAAATTCTAGATATTTAATTTCTCTGGAAATCCAGATATTCCGTAAACTTAACCGACCCAATTTCCTGTTGAATTTACACAGCCCTAGATATTCCATTTCTTTGCAAATCCAGACATTCCGCACATATATAATGTTCACAATTTCAGGCTGAATTTACGAAATTTTGGATATTCACTTTCTCTGTAAATCCAGACATTTCGTAAACTTAACCGACCGAATTTCCAATTGAATTTACAAACCTCTATATATTCAATTTCTCTGCAAATCCAGACATTCCGTACATATATAATGTACCTGATTTCAGGCTGAACGTACGAAATTCTTGATATTCAATTTCTACGTAAATCTTGTCATTCCGTAAACTTAACCTACCTAATTTCCCAGTAAATTCTGGATATTCAATTTCTCTACAAATCTAAACTTTCCGTACAATTAATGTACACAATTTCCCGTTTAATTTCAAGAACTTCTGGATATTTAATTTCTCTGCGAATCCAGACATTCCGTACATATAGAATGTACTCAATTTCAGGCTAAATTTACGAAATTCTGGATATTGAATTTCTCTGCAAATCCAGACATTCCGTAAACTTAACAGAACCAATTTCCTGTTGAATTTACACACCCCTAGATATATAATTTCTCTGCAAATCCATACATTCCGTACATATATAATGTACACTATTTCAAGCCGAATTTTTGAAATTCTGGTTATTCAATTTCTCTACAAATCCAGATATTCCGTAAACTTAACCTACCCAATTTCCTGTTGAATTTACACACCTCGGGATATTCAATTTCTCTGTAAATCCAGACATTCCGTGCAATTAATGTACACAATTTCCTGTTGTATTTACAAGCTTCTGGATATTAAATTACTCAGCAAATCCAGAGATTCCGTACATATATAATGGACACGATTTCGTGCTGTATGTACGAAATTCTGGATATTCAATTTCTCCGCCAATCTAGACTTTCCGTAAACTTAACCTACCCAATTTCCCGTTGAATTCTGGATATTCATTTTCTCTGCAAATCCTGACATTCCGTGCAATTAATGTACACAATTTCCTGTAGAATTTAAAAACTTCTGGATATTTAATTTCTCTGCAAATCCAAACATTCCATACGTATATAATGTCCACAATTTCAGGTTGAATTTACGAAATTTTGGATATTAACTTTCTCTGCAAATCCAGACTTTCCGTAAACTTATCCGACCCAAGTTCCTGTTGAGTTGTGGATATTCAATTTCTCTGCAAATCCAGACATTCCGTACAGTTAATGTACACAATTTGTCGTTGAATTTACATAATTCTTGATATTCAATTTTTTCTGCAAATCCAGACATTCCGTATATATATAGTGTACACAATTTCAAGACGATTTTACGAAATTCTGGATATTCGATTTCTCTGCAATTCCAGACATTCCGTAAACTTAACCAACCCAATTTCCTGTTGAATTTACACACCCCAAGATATTCAATTTCTCTGCAAATTCAGACATTCCGTACATATATATTATATACAATTTCAGGTTGAATTTACGAAATTCGGGATATTCAATTTCTCTACAAATCCAGATATTCCGTAAACTTAACCTACCCAATTTCCTGTAGAATTTACACACATCTGGATATTCAATTTCTCTGCAAATCCAGACATTCTATACATATATAATGTACCCGATTTCCGGCTGAATGTACGAAATTCTGGATATTCAATTTCCGCAAATCTAGTCATTTCGTAAACTTAACCTACACAATTTCCCGTTAAATTCTGCATATTCAATTTCTCTGCAGATCCAGACATTGAGTACAATTAATGTACACAATTTCCCGATGACTTTAAAAACTTGTGGATATTTAATTTCTCTACAAATCCAGACATTTCGTACATATATAATATACAAAATTTCAGGCTGAAATTACGAAATTCTGGATATTGAATTTCACTGCAAATCCAGACATTCTGTAAACTTAACCGACCCAATTTCTTGTTGAATTTACACACCCCTAGATATTCAATTTCTCTGCAACTCCAGACATTCCATACATATATAATGTACACAATTTCAGGCTGAATTTACGAAATTCGGGATATTCAATTTCTCTACAAATCCAGATATTCCGGAAACTTAGCCTACCCAATTTCCTGTTGAATTTACACACCTTTGGATATTAAATTTCTCTGCAAATCCATACATTCCATACTATTAATGTACACAATTTCCCGTTGAATTTACAAGCTTCTGGATATTAAATTACTTTGCAAATCCAGACTTTTCGTACATATATAATGGACACGATTTCAGGCTGAATGTACGAAATTCTGGATATTCAATTTCTCCGACAATCTAGACATTCCGTCAACTTAACCTACCCAATTTCCCGTTGAATTCTGGATATTCAATTTATCTGCAAATCCAGACATTCCGGACAATTAATGTTCACAATTTTCTGTAGAATTTAAAAACTTCTGGATGTTTAATTTCTCTGCAAATCCAGACATTCCGAAAACTTTACCCTCCCAATTTCCCGTTGAATTTACACACCTCTGGATATTCAATTTCTCTACAAATCTAGACATTCAGTACAATTAATGTACACAATTTCCGTTGAATTTACATAGTTCTAGATATCTAATTTCTCTGCAAATCCAGACATAACGTACATGTATAATGTTCACAATTTCAGACCAAATTTACGAAATTCTGGATATTCAATTTCTCTTCAAATCCAAACAATCCGTACATATATAATGTACCCGATTTCAGGCTGAATGTACGAAATTCTAGAAATTCAATTTCTCTGCAAATCAAGTCATTCCGTAAAATTAACCTACCCAATTTCCAGTTGAATTCTGGACATTCAATTTATCTACAAATCCAAACATTCTGTACAATTAATGTACACAATTTTCCGTAGAATTTAAAAACTTCTGGATATTTAATTTCTCTGCAAATCCAGACATTCCGTACATATATAACGGACACAAGTTCAGGCTGTATGTACGAAATTCTGGATAATCAATTTCTCCGCCAATCTAGACATTCCGTCAACTTAACCTACCCAATTTCCCGTTGAATTCTGGATATTTAATTTCTCTGCAAATCCAGACATTCCATTCAATTAATGTACACAATTTTCCGTAGAATTTAAAAACTTCTGGATGTTTAATTTCTCTGCAAATCCAGACATTCCGAAAACTTTACCGTCCCAATTTCCCTTTGAATTTACACACCTCTGGATATTCAATTTCTCTACAGATCTAGACATTCAGTACAATTAATGTACACAATTTCCATTGAATTTACATAGTTCTCGATATCTAATTTCTCTACAAATCCAGACATACCGTACATGTATAATGTACACAATTTCAAGCCAAATTTACGAAATTCTGGATATTCAATTTCTCTACAAATCCAGACAATCCGTACATATATAATGTACCCGATTTCAGGCTGAATGTACTAAATTCAGGATATTCAATTTCTCCGCAAATCTAGTCATTCTGTAAACTTAACCTACCCAATTCCCAGTTGAATTCTGGACATTCAATTTATCTACAAATCCAAACATTCTGTACAATTAATGTACACAATTTCCAGTTGAATTTAAAAACTTCTGGACATTTAATTTATCTGCAAATCCAGACATTTCGTGCATATATAACGGACTTGAGTTCAGGCAGTTTGTACGAAATTCTGGGTATTCAATTTCTCCGCCAATCTAGACTTTCCGTAAACTTAACCAACCCAATTTCCCATTGAATTTTGGATATTCAATTTCTCAGCAAATCCAGACATTCCGTGCAATTAATGTACACAATTTCCCGTAGAATTTAAAAACTTCTGGATATTCAATTTCTCTACAAATCTAGATATTTCGTAAACTTAACCTACCCAATTTCCTGTTGAATTTACACACCTCTGGATATTCAATTTCTCTGCAAATCCAGACATTCCGTACATATATAATGTACACTATTTCAGGCTGAATTTTCGAAATTCTGGATATTTAATTTCTCTACAAATCCAGATATTTCGTAAACTGAACCTAACCAATTTCCTGATGAATTTACACACCTCTGGATATTCAATTTCTCTATAAATCCAGACATTACGTACAATTAATGTACACAATTTCCCGTTGAAGTTACATGCTTCTGGATATTAAATTACTCTGCAAATCCAGACATTCCGTACATATATAACGGACACGAGTTCAGGCTGTATGTACGAAATTCTGGATATTCAATTTCTCCGCCAATCTAGACTTTCCGTAAACTTAACCTACCCAATTTCCCGTTGAATTCTGGATATTCAATTTCTCTGCAAATCCAGACATTCCGAACATATATAATGTCCACAATTTCAGGCTTAATTTATGAAATTCAAGATATTCAATTTCTCTGGAAATCCAGACATACCGTAAACTTAACCGACCCAATTTCCTGTTGAATTTACACAACCCTAGATATTCAATTTCTTTGCAAATCCAGACATTCCGCACATATATAATGTTCACAATTTCAGGCTGAATTTATGAAATTTTGGTTATTCACTATCTCTGCAAATCCAGACATTCTGTAAACATAACCGACCCAATTTCCGGTTGAATTTACACACCCCTAGATATTCAATTTCTCTGCAAATCCAGCCATTCCGTACATATAAAATGTACACAGTTTCAGGCTGAATTTACGAAATTCAGGATATTCAATTTCTCTACAAATCCAGATATTCCGTAAACTTAACCTACCCAATTTCCTGTTGAATTCACACACTTCTGGATATTCCATTTCTCTGCAAATCCAAACATTCCGTACAATTAATGTACCTAATTTCCCGTTGAATTTACGAGCTTCTGGATATTAAATTACTCTGCAAATCCAGACATTACGTACATATATAATGGACACGATTTCGGGCTGTATGTATGAAATTCTGGATATTCAATTTCTCCGCCAATCTAGACTTTCCGTAAACATAACCGACCCAATTTCCCGTTGAATTCAGGATATTCAATTTCTCTGCAAATCCAGACATTTCGTGAAATTAATGTACACAATTTCTCGTAGAATTTAAAAACTTCTGGATATTTAATTTCTCTGTAAATTCAGACATTCCGTACATATATAATGTCCACAATTTCAGGCTGAATTTACAAAATTCGGGATATTCAATTTCTCTGGAAATCCAGACATTCCGTAAACTTAACCGACCCAATTACCTGTTGAATTTACACAGCCCAAGATATTGAATTTCTTTGCAAATCCAGACATTCTGCACATATATAATGTTCACAATTTCATGCTGAATTTATGAAATTCTGGATATTCGATTTCTTTGCAAATCCAGACATTCCGTAAACTTAACCAACCCATTTTCCTGTTGAATTTACACACCCCTAGATATTCAATTTCTCAGCAAATCTAGACATTCCGTACAATTAATGTACACAGTTTCCCGTTGAATTTAAAAACTTTTGGATATTTAATTTCTCTGTAAATTCAGACATTGCGTACATATATAATGCACGCATTTTAAGGCCGAATTTACGAAATTCTAGATATTCAAATTCTCTGCAAATACAGACATTCCGTAAACTTAACCAACCCAATTTCCTGTAGAATTTACACACCCCTAGATATTCAATTTCTCTGCAAATCTAGACATTCCGTACATATATAATTTACACAATGTTAGGATGAATTTACAAAATTCTGGATATTTAATTTCTCTGCAAATCCAGACATTCCGTACATATATAATGTCCACAATTTCAGGCTGAATTTACGAAATTCTGGATATTAAATTTCTCAGGAAATATAGACATTCCGTAAACTTAACCGACCAAATTTCCTGTTGAATTTACACAAACCAAGATATTTAGTTTCTTTGCAAATCCAGACATTCCGTACATATATAATATTCACAATTTCAGGCTGAATTTATGAAATTCTGGATATTCACTTTCTCTGCAAATCCAGACATTCTGTAAGCTTAACCTTTCCAATTTCCTGTTGAATTCTGGATATTCAATTTCTCTGCAAATCCAGACATTCCGCACAATTAATGTAAACAATTTGCCGTTGAATTTACATAATTCTTGATATTCAATTTTTTCTGCAAATCCAGACATTTCGTACAAATATAGTGTACACAATTTCCGGCTGAATTTACAAAATTCTGGATATTCGATTTCTCTGCAAATCCAGACAATCCGTAAAATTAACCAACCCAATTTTCCGTTGAATTTGCACACCTCTGGATATTCAATTTCCTTGCAAATCCAGTCATTCCGTACAATTACTGTACACAATTTCCCGTTGAATTTGAAAACTTGTGGATATTTAATTTCTCTGCAAATCTAGACATTCCGTACATATATAATGTACACAATTTCAGGCAGAATTTACGAAATTCTGGATATGCAAATTCTCTACAAATCCAGACATTCCGTAAACTTAACCAACCCAATTTCCTGTTAAATTTACACACCCCTGGATATTCAATTTCTCTTCAAATCTAGACATTCCGTATATATATAATGTACACGATTTTAGGCTGAATTTACGAAATTCTGGATATTCAATTTTTCTACAAATCCAGACATTCCGTAAATTTAACCTACCCAATGTCCCGTTGAATTTGCACACCTCTACATATTCAATTTCTCTGCAAATCCAAACATTTCGTACAATTAATGTACACAATTTCCGTTGAATTTACAGAGTTCTGGATATCTAATCTCTCTGCAAATCCAGACATTCCGTACATGTATAATGTACACAATTTTTGGCTAAATTTTCGAAATTCTGGATATTCAATTTCTCTGCAAATCCAGACATTTCGTAGATATATAATGTACCCGATTTCAGGCTAAATGTGTGAAATTTTGGATATTCAATTTCTCCGCAAATCTAGTCATTCCATAAACTTAACCTACTGAAGTTCCCGTTGAATTCTGGATATTTAAAAACTTTACCTTCCCAATTTCCCGTTGAATTTACACACCTCTGGATATTCAATTTCCCAGCAAATCTAAACATTCCGTACAATTGATTTACACAATTTCCGTTGAATTTACATAGTTCTGGATATCTAATTTCTCTGCAAATCCAGACATTCCGTACATGTATAATGTACACAACTTCAGGCCAAATTTTCGTAATTCTGGATTTTCAATTTCCCTGCAAATCCAGACAATCTGTACATATATAATGTACCCGATATCAGGCTGAATGTACGAAATTCTGGATATTCAATTTCTCTGCAAATCTAGTCATTCCGTAAACTTAACCTACCCAATTTCCGGTTGAATTCTGGACATTCAATTTCTCTACAAATTCAGACATTCCGTACAATTAATGTATACAATTTCCCGTTGAATTTAAAAACTTCGGGATATTTAATTTCTCTGCAAATCCAGACATTCCGTACATATATAATGCACACAATTTCAAACTGAATTTGCAAAATTCTGGATATTGAATTTCTCTTCAAATCCAGACATTCCATAAACTTAACCGACCGAATTTCCAATTGAATTTACACACCTCTATATATTCAATTGCTCTGCAAATCCAGACATTCCGTACATATATAATGTACACGATTTCTGGCTGAATGTACGAAATTCTGGATATTCAATTTCTCTGCAAATCCAGACATTTCATACAATTAATGTACACAATTTCCCTTTGAATTTAAGAAGTTCTAGATATTCAATTTCTCTGCAAATCCAAACATTTCGTACATATGTAATGTACACAATTTCGAGATGAATTTACGAAATTCTGGATATTGAATTTCTCTGCAAATTCAGACATTCCGTAAACTTAACCGACCCAATTTCCTGTTGAATTTACACACCCCTAGATATTCAATTTCTCTGCAAATCCAGACATTCCGAACATATATAATGTACACAATTTCAAGCTGAATTTTCGAAATTCTGGTTATTCAATTTCTCTACAAATCCAGATATTCCGTAAACTTAACCTATCCAATTTCCTGTAGAATTTACACACCCCCAGATATTCAATTTCTCTGTAAATCTTGACATTCCGTACAATTAATATACGCAGTTTCCCGTTGAATTCAAAAACTTCTGGATATTTAATTTCTCTGCAAATCCAGACATTCCGTCCATATATAATGTACACAATTTCGAGCTGAATTCACAAAATTCTGGATATTCAATTTCTCTGCAAATCCAGACATTCCGCAAACTTGACCGACCCAATTTCCCGTTGAATTTACACACCTCTAGATATTCAATTTCTCTGCAAATCCAAACATTCTGTACATGTATAATGTACCCAATTTCAGGCTGAATGTACGAAATTTGGGATATTCAGTTTCTCCGCAAATCTAGTCATTCCGTAAACTTAACCTACCCAATTTCCCGTTCAATTCTAGATATTCAATTTCTCTGCAAATCCAGACATTCCTAACAATTAAGGTACACAATTTCTCGTTGAATTTAAAAACTTCTGTATATTTAATTTCTCTGCAAATCCAGGCAATCCGTACATATATAATGCACACAATTTCAGGCTGAATTTATGAAATTCAGGATATTGAATTTCTCTGCAAATCCAGACATTCGGTAAACTTAACCGACCCAATTTCCTGTTGAATTTACACACCCTTAGATATTCAATTTCTCTGCAAATTCAGACATTCCGTACATATATAACGTATACAATTTCAGCCAGAATTTATGAAATTCGGGATATTCAATTTCTCTTCAAATCCAGATATTCCGTAGACTTAACCTACCCAATTTCCTGTAGAATTTACACACATCTGGATATTCAATTTCTCAACCAATCCAGACTTTCTGTACATATATAATGTACCCGATTTCAGGCTGAATATACGAAATTCTGGATATTCAATTTCTCCGCAAATCTAGTCATTCCGTAAACTTAACCTACCCAATTTCCCGTTAAATTCTGCATATTCAATTTCTCTGCAAATCCGGACAATGCGTACAATTAATTTACACAATTTCCCGTTGAATTTAAAAACTTGTGCATATTTAATTTTTCTGCAAATCCAGACATTCCGTACATATATAATGTACACAATTTCGGGCTGAATTTACGAAATTCTGGATATTGAATTTCTCTGCAAATCCAGACATTCTGTAAACTTAACCGACCCAATTTCTGGTTGAATTTACACACCCCTATATATTCAATTTCTCTGCAAATCCAGACATTCCGTACGTATATAATGTACACAATTTCAGGCTGAATTTACGAAATTCAGGATATTCAATTTCCCTACAAATCCAGATATACCGTAAACTTAGCCTACCCAATTTCCTGTTAAATTTACACACCTCTGAATATTCAATTTCTCTGCAAATCCAGACATTCCGTACAATTAATTTACATAATTTCCCGTTGAATTTACAAGCTTCTGCATATTAAATTACTCCGCAAATCCAGACATTCCGTACATATATAATGGACACGATTTCAGGCTGAATGTACGAAATTCTAGATATTCACTTTCTCTGCAAATCCAGACATTCCGTACAATTAATGTCCACAATTTTTCGTAGAATTTAAAAACTTCTGGATATTTAATTTCTCTGCAAATCCAGACATTCCGAAAACATTACCTTCCCAATTTCCCGTTGAATTTACACACCTCTGGATATTCAATTTCTCTGCAAATCTAGACATTCCATACAATTAATGTACACAATTTCCGTTGAATTTACATAGTTCTGGATATCCAATTTCTCTGCAAATCCAGACATTCCGTACATGTATAATGCACACAATTTCAGGCCAAATTTACGAAATTCTGGATATTCAATTTCTTTGCAAACACAGACAATCCGTACATATATAATGTACCCGATTTCAGGCTGAATGTATGAAATTCTGGATATTCAATTTCTCCGCGAATCTAGTCATTCCGTAAACTTAAACTACCCAATTTCCGGTTGAATTCTGGATATTCAATTGCTCTACAAATCGAGACATTACGTACAATTAATGTACACAAATTCCCGTTGAATATAAAAACTTTTGGATATTTAATTTCTCTGCAAATCCAGACATTCCGTACACATATAATGTACACAATTTCAGGTAAAATTTACAAAATTCTGGATATTCAATTTCAATACTAATCCAAACAATCCGTACATATATAATGTACCCAATTTCAGGCTGAATTTACGAAATTCTTGATATTCAATTTCTCCGGAAGTCCAGTCATTCCGTAAACTTAACCTACCCAATTTCCAGTTGAATTCTGGACATTCAATTTCTCTACAAATCCAGATATTCCGTAAACTTACCCAACCCATTTTCCTGTTGAATTTACACACCCCTAGATATTCAATTTCTAAGCAAATCTAGACATTCCGTACATCTAATGTACACAGTTTCCCGTTGAATTCAAAAACTTCTGGAAAATTAAATTCTCTGTAAATTCAGACATTCCCTACATGTATAATGTACACATTTTCCGGCTAAATTTACGAAATTCTACATATTCAAATTCTTTGCAAATCCAGGCATTCCGTAAACTTAACCAACCCAATTTCTTGTTGAATTTACACACCCCTAGATATTCAATTTCTCTGCAAATCTAGACATTCCGTACATATATAATTTACACAATGTTAGGATGAATTTATGAAATTCTGAATATTTAATTTCTCTGCAAATCCAGACAATCTGCACATGTATAATGTACACAACTTCAGGCCAAATTTACGAAATTCTGGATATTCAATTTCTCTGCAAATCCAGACAATCTGTACATATATAATGTACCCGATATCAGGCTGAATGTACGAAATTCTGGACATTCAATTTCTCTGCAAATCTAGTCATTCCGTAAACTTAACCTACCCAATTTCTGGTTGAATTCTGGACATTCAATTTCTCTACAAATCCAGACATACCGTACAATTAATGTACACAATTTCCTGTTGAATTTAAAAACTTCTGGATATTTAATTTCTCTGCAAATCTAGACATTCCGTACATTTATAATATACAAAATTTTAAACTGAATTTACAAAATTCTGGATATTTAATTTCTCTGCAAATCCAGACATTCAGTAAACTTAGCCGACCGAATTTCCAATTGAATTTACACACCTCTATATATTCAATTTCTCTGCCAATCCAGACATTCCGTACATATATAATGTACCCGATTTCAGGTTGAATGTACAAAATTCTGGATATTCAATTTCTCCGCAAATCTAGTCATTCCGTAAATTTAACCTACCTAATTTCCCGTTAAATTCTGGATATTTAATTTCTCTGCGAATCCAGACATTCCGTACACATATAATGGACACGATTTCGGGCTGTACGTACGAAATTCTGGATATTCAATTTCTCCGCCAATCTAGACTCTCCGAAAACTTAACCTACCCAATTCCCTGTTGAATTTACCCTCCTCTGGATATTCAATTTCTCCGTAAATCCAGACATTCCATACAATTAATGTACACAATTTCCCGTTGAATTTACAAGCTTCTGGATATTAAATTACTCTGCAAATACAGACATTCCGTACATATATAATGGACACGATTTCGGGCTGTACGTACGAAATTCTGGATATTCAATTTCTCCGCCAATCTAGACTTTCCGAAAACTTAACCTACCCAATTTCCCGTTGAATTCTGGATATTCATTTTCTCTGCAAATCCAGATATTCCGTGCAATTAATGTACTCAATTTCCCGTAGAATTTAAAAACTTCTGGATATTTAATTTCTCTGCAAATCCAGACAATCCGTACATATATAATGTCCACAATTTCACGCTGAGTTTACGAAATTTTGGATATTCACATTCTCTGCAAATCCAGACATTCCGTAAACTTATCCGACCCAATTTCCTATTGAATTCTGGATATTCAATTTCTCTGCAAATCCAAACATTCCGTACAATTAATGTACACAATTTGCCGTTGAATTTACATAATTCTTGATATTCAATTTTTTCTGTAAATCCAGACATTTCGTACATATATAGTGTACACAATTTCAGGATGATTTTACGAAATTCTGTATATTCGATTTCTCTGCAAATCCAGACATTCTGTAAACTTAACCAACCCAATTTCCTGTTTAATTTACACACCCCTTGATATTCAATTTCTCTGCAAATCTAGACATTCCGTACAATTAATGTACACTGTTTCCCGTTGAATTCAAAAACTTCTGGATATTTAATTTCTCTGTAAATCCAGACATTACGTACATATATAATGTACACAATTTCAGGCTGAATTTACGAAATTCTGGATATTTAAATTCTCTGTAAATCCAGACATTCCGTAAACTTAACCAACCCAATTTCCTGTTGAATTTAAACAACCCTAGATATTCAATTTCTCTGCAAATCTAGACATTCCGTACATATATAATTTACACAGTGTTACGCAGAATTTACGAAATTCTGGATATTCAATTTCTCTGCAAATCCAGACATTCCGTACATATATAATGTACCCGATTTCAGGCTGAATGTACCAAATTTTTGATATTCAATTTCACCGCAAATCTAGTCATTGTGTATACTTAACCTACCCAATATCCCGTTGAATTCTGGATATTCAATTTCTCTGCAAATCCAGACATTCCTCACAATTAATGTACACAATTTCCCGTTGAATTTAAAAACTTCTGGATATTTAATTTCTCTGCAAATCCAGGCATTCCGTACATATATAATGTACACAATTTCAGGCTGAATTTACGAAATTCTGGATATTGAATTTCTAAGCAAATCCAGACATTCTGTAAACTTAACCGACCCAGTTTCCTGTTAAATTTACACACCCCTAGATATTCAATTTCACTTCAAATTCAGACATTCCGTATATATATACTGTACACAATTTCAGGTTGAATTTACGAAATTCGGGATATTCAATTTCTCTACTAATCCAGATATTCCGTAAACTTAACCTACCCAATTTCCTGTAGAATTTACACACAACTGGATATTCAATTTCTCTCCAAATCCAGACATTCTGTACATATATAATGTACCCGATTTCAGGCTGAATGTACGAAATTCTGGATATTCAATTTCTCCGCAAATCTAGTCATTCCGTAAACTTATCCTACCCAATTTCCGTTAAATTCTGCATATTCAATTTCTCTCCAAATCCAGACATTGAGTACAATTAGTGTACACAATTTCCCGTTGAATTTAAAAACTTGTAGATATTTAATTTCTCTGCAAATCCAGACATTCCGTACATATATAATTCACAAAATTTCAGGCTGAATTTACGAAATAATGGATATTGAATTTCTCTGCAAATCCAGACATTCTGTAAACTTAATCGAACCAATTTCTTGTTGAATTTATACACCCCTAGATATTCAATTTCTCTACAAATCCAGACATTCCGTACATATATAATGTACACAATTTGAGGCTGAATTTACGAAATTCGGGATATTCAATTTCTCTACAAATCCAGATATTCCGTAAACTTAGCCTACCCAATTTCCTTTGAATTTACACACCTCTGGATATTCAATTTATCTGCAATTCCAGACATTCCGTACAATTATTGTACACAATTTCCCGTTGAATTCACAAGTTTCTGGATATTAAATTACTCTGCAAATCCAGACATTCCGTACATATATAATGGACACGATTTCAGGCTGAATGTACGAAATTCTGGATATTCAATTTCTCCGCCAATCTAGACATTCCGTCAACTTAACCTACCCAATTTCCCTTTGAATTCTGGATATTCCATTTCTCTACAAATCTAGACATTCCGTGCAATTAATGTACACAATTTTCCTTACAATTTAAAAACTTCTGGATATTTAATTTCTCTGCAAATCCAGACATTCCGAAAACTTTACCTTCCCAAGTTCCCATTGAATTTACACACCTCAGAATATTCAATTTCTCTGCAAATCTAGACATTCAGTACAATTAATGTACACAATTTTCCTTAGAATTTAAAAACATCTGGATATTTAATTTCTCTGCAAATCCAGACATTCCGAAAACTTTACCTTCCCAAGTTCCCGTTGAATTTACACACCTCAGAATATTCAATTTCTCTGCAAATCTAGACATTCAGTACAATTAATGTACACAATTTCCGTTGAATTTACATAGTTCTAGATATCTAATTTCTCTGCAAATCCAGACATACCGTACATGTATAATGTACACAATTTTAGGCCAAATTTACGAAATTCTGGATAATAAATTTCTCTAAAAAATCCAGACAATCCGTACATATATAATGTACCCGATTTCGGGCTGAATGTACAAAATTTTGGATATTCAATTTCTCCGCAAATCTAGTCATTCCGTAAACTTAACCTACCCAATTTCCAGTTGAATTCTGGACATTCAATTTCTCTACAAATCCAAACATTCCGTACAATTAATGTACACAATTTCCCGTTGAATTTAAAAACTTCGGGATAATTAATTTCTTTGCAAATCCAGACATTCCGTACATATATAATGTACACAATTTCAAACTGAATTTACAAAATTCTGGATATTCAAATTCTCTACAAATCTAGATATTTCGTAAACTTAACCTACACAATTTCCTGTTGAATTTACAAACCTCTGGAAATCCAATTTCTCTGCAAATCCATACATTCCGTACATATATAATGTACACAATTTCAGTTTGAATTTTCGAAATTCTGGATATTCAATTTCTCTGCAAATCCAGACATTCCGTACAATTAATGCACACAATTTCCTGTTGAATTTACAAGCTTCTGGATATTAAATTACTCTGCAAATCCAGACATTCCGTACATATATAATGTACCCAATTTCAGGCTGAATTTACTAAATTCTGGATATTGAATTTCTCTGCAAATCCAGACATTCCGTAAACTTAACCGACCCAATTTCCTGTTGAATTTACACACTCCTAGATATTCAATTTCTCTGCAAATCCAGACATTCCGTACATTTATAATGTACACAATTTCAAGCTGAATTTTCGAAATTTTGGTTATTCAATTTCTCTATAAATCCAGATATTCCATAAACTTAACCTACCCAATTCCCTGTTGAATTTACACACCTCTGGATATTCAATTTCTCCGTAAATCCAAACATTCCGTACAATTAATGTACACAATTTCCCGTTGAATTTACAAGCTTTTGGATATTAAATTACTCTGCAAATACAGACATTCCGTACATATGTAATGGACACGATTTCGGGTTGTATGTTCGAGATTCTGGATATTCAATTTCTCCGCCAATGTAGACTTTCCGTAAACTTAACCTACCCAATTTCCGGTTGAATTCTGGATATTCATTTTCTCTGCATATCCAGATATTCCGCGCAATTAATATATTCAATTTCCCGTTGAATTTAAAAACTTCTGGATATTTAATTTCTCTGCAAATCCAGACATTCCGCAGATGTATAATGCCCACAATTTCAGGCTGAGTTTACGAAATTTTGGATATTCACATTCTTTGCAAATCCAGACATTCCGTAAACTTACCCAACCCAATTTCCTGTTGAATTCTGGATATTCAATTTCTCTGCAAATACAGACATTCCGTACATATATAGTGTACACAATTTCAGGATGATTTTACGAAATTCTGTATATTCGATTTCTCTGCAAATCCAGACATTCTGCAAACGTAACCAACCCAATTTCCTGTTGAATTTAGACACCCCTAGATATTCAATTTCTTTGCAAATCTAGACATTCCCTACAATTAATGTACACAGTTTCCCGTTGAATTCAAAAACTTCTGGATATTTAATTTCTCTGCAAATCCAGACATTCCGTACATATATAATGGACACAATTTCAGGCTGAATTTACGAAATTCTGGATATTAAAATCTCTGCAAATCCAGACATTCCGTAAACTTAACCAACCCAATTTCCTGTTGAATTTAAACAACCCTAGATATTCAATTTCTCTGCAAATCTAGACACTCCGTACAAATATAATTTACACAATGTTACACAGAATTTACGAAATTCAGGATATTCAATTTCTCTGCAAATCCAGACATTCCGTACATATATAATGTACCCGATTTCAGGCTGAATGTACGAAATTCTAGATATTCAATTTCACCGCAAATCAAGTCATTGTGTATACTTAACCTACCCAATATCCCGTTGAATTCTGGATATTCAATTTCTCTACAAATCCAGACATTCGGTATAATTAACGTACACAATTTCCTGTTGAATTTAAAAACTTCTGGATAATTAATTTCTCCGCAAGTCCAGACATTCCGTCCATATATAATGTACACAATTTCAAGCTGAATTTACAAAATTCTGGATATTCAATTTCTCTGCAAATCCAAACATTCCGTAAACTTAACCGACCCAATTTCCAGTTGAATTTACACACCTCTAGATATTCAATTTCTCTGCAAATTCAGACATTCTGTACATGTATATTCTAGTCATTCTGTAAAATTAACCGACCCAATTTCCTGTTAAATTTACACGTCCCTAGATATTCAAATTCACTGCAAATGCAGACATTCCGTACATATATATTGTACACAATTTCAGGTTGAATTTACGAAATTCGGGATATTCAATTTCTCTACAAATCCAGATATTCCGTAAACTTAACCTACCCAATTTCTTGTAGAATTTGCACACATCTGGATATTCAATTTCTCTGCAAATCCAAACATTCTGTACGTATATAATGTACCCGATTTCAGGCTGAATGTACGAAATTCTGGATATTCAATTTCTCCGCAAATCTAGTCATTCCGTAAACTTAACCAACCCAATTTCCCGTTAAATTCTGCATATTCAATTTCTCTGCAAATCCAGACATTGCGTACAATTAATGTACACAATTTCCCGTTGAATTTAAAAACTTGTGGATATTTAATTTCTCTGCAATTCCAGACATTCCGTACATATATAATGTACACAATTTCAGGCTGAATTTACGAAATTCTGGATATTGAATTTCTCTGCAAATCCAGACATTCTGTAAACTTAACCGACCCAATTTCTTGTGGAATTTACACACCCCTAGATATTCAATTTCTCTGCAAATCCAGACATTCCGTACATATATAATGTACACAATTTCAGGATGAATTTACGAAATTCGGGATATTCAATTTCTCTACAAATCCAAATATTCCATAAACTAAGCCTACCCAATTTCCTGTTGAATCTACACACCTCTGGATATTCAATTTCTCTGCAAATCCAGACATTCCGTACAATTAATGTACACAATTTCCCGTTGAATTTACAAGCTTCTGGATATTAAATTACTCTGCAAATCCAGACATTCCGTACATATATAATGGACACGATTTTAGGCTGAGTGTACGAAATTCTGGATATTCAATTTCTCCGCCAATCTAGACATTCCGTCAACTTAACCTACCCAATTTCCCGTTGAATTCTGGATATTCAATTTCCCTGCAAATCCAGACATTCCGTACAATTAATGTACATAATTTTCCGTAGAATTTAAAAACTTCTGGATATTTAATTTCTCTGCAAATCCAGACATTCCGAAAACTTTACCTTCCCAATTTCCCGTTGAATTTACACACCTCTGGATATTCAATTTCTCTACAAATCTAGACATTCAGTACAATTAATGTACACAATTTCCGTTGAATTTACATAGTTCTAGATATCTAATTTCTCTGCAAATCCAGACATACCGTACACGTATAATGTACACAATTTCAGGCCAAATTTACAAAATTCTGGATATTCAATTTGTCCGCAAATCCAGACAATCCGTATATATATATAATGTACCTGATTTCAGGCTAAATGTACGAAATTCTGGATATTCAATTTCTCCGCAAATCTAGTCCTTCCGTAAACTTAACCTACCCAATTTCCTGGACATTCAATTTCTCTACAAATCCAAACATTCCGTACAATTAATGTACACAATTTCCCGTTGAATTTAAAAACTTCTGGATATTTAATTTCTCTGCAAATCCAGACATTCCGTACATATATAATGTACACAATTCCAAACTGAATTTATAAAATTCTGGATATTCTATTTCTCTACAAATCCAGATATTTCGTAAACTTAACCTACCCAATTTCCTGTTGAATTTACACACCTCTGGATATTCAATTTCTCTGCAAATCCAGACATTCCATACATATATAATGTACAAAATTTCAGGCTGAATTTTTGAAATTCTGGATATTCTATATCTCTACAAATCCAGATATTTCGCAAACTTAACCTAACCAATTTCATGATGAATTTACACACCTCTGGATATTCAATTTCTCTGCAAATCCAGACATTCCGTACAATTAATGTGCACAATTTCCCGTTGAATTTACATGCTTCTGGATATTAAATTACTCTACAAATCCAGACAATCCGTACATATATAACGGACACGAGTTCAGGCTGTATGTAAGTAATTCTGGATATTCAATTTCTCCACCAATCTAGACTTTCCGTAAACTTCACCTACCCAATTTCCCGTTGAATTCTGGATATTCAATTTCTCTGCAAGTCCAGACATTCCGTGAAATTAATGTTCACAATTTCCCGTAGAATTTACAAACTTATGGATATTCAACTTCCCTGCAAATCCAGACATTCCGTACATATATAATGTCCACAATTTCAGGCTTAATTTACGAAATTCTGGATATTCAATTTCTCTGGAAATCCAGACATTCCGTAAACTTAACCGATCCAATTTCCTGTTGAATTTTCGCAGCCCAAGATATTCAATTTCTTTGCAAATCCAGACATTCTGCACATATATAATGTTCACAATTTCGGGCTGAATTTACGAAATTTTGGATATTCACTTTCTCTGCAAATCCAGACATTCTGTAAACTTAAGCTACCCAATTTCCTGTTGAATTCTGAATATTTAATTTCTCTGCAAATCCAGACATTCCGTACAATTAATGTACACAATTTGCCGTTGAATTTACATAATTCTTGATATTCAATTTTTTCTGCAAATCCAGACATCCCATACGTATATAGTGTGCAGAATTTCAGGATGAATTTATGAAATTCTGGATATTCGATTTCTCTGCAAATCCAGACATTCCGTAAACTTAACCAACCGTTTTTCCTGTTGAATTTACACACCCCTAGATATTCAATTTCTCAGCAAATCTAGACATTCCGTACAATTAATGTACACAGTTTCCCGTTGAATTCAAAAACTTCTGGATATTTAATTTCTCTGTAAATTCAGACATTATGTACATATATAATGTACGCATTTTAAGGTTGAATTTACGAAATTCTAGATATTCAATTTCTCTGCAAATCTAGACATTCCATACATATATAATTTACACAATGTTAGGATGAATTTACGAAATTCTGGACATTTAATTTCTCAGCAAATCCAGACATTCCGTGCATAGATAATGTCCACAATTTCAGGCTGAATTTACGAAATTCTGGATATTCAATTTCTCTGGAAATATAGACATTCCGTAAACTTAACCGACCAAATTTCCTGTTGAATTTACGCAAACCTAGATATTTTGTTTCTTTGCAAATCCAGACATTCCGTACATATATAATGTTCCCAATTTCGGGCTGAATTTATGAAATTCGTGATATTAACTTTCTCTACAAATCCAGACATTCCGTAAGCATAGCCTTCCCAATTTCCTGTTGAATTCTGGATATTCAATTTCTCTACAAATCCAGACATTCCGCTCAATTAATGTACAAAATTTGCCGTTGAATTTACATAACTCTTGATATTCAATTTTTTCTGCAAATCCAGACATTTCGTACATATATAGTGTACACAATTTCTGGCTAAATTTACAAAATTCTGGATATTCGATTTCTCTGCAAATCAAGACAATCCGTAAAATTAACCTACCCAATTTTCCGTTGAATTTGCACACCTCTGGATATTAATTTCTTTGCAAATCCAGACATTCCGTACAATTACTGTACACAATTTCCCGTTGAATTTGAAAACTTCTGGATATTTAATTTCTCTGCAAATCCAGACATTCCGTATATATATAATGTACACAATTTCAGGCTAAATTTCTGAAATTCTGGATATGCAAATTCACTGCAAATCCAGACATTCCGTAAACTTAACCAACCCAATTTCCTATTGAATTTACACACCCCTAGATATTCAATTTCTCTTCAAATCTAGACATTCCGTACATATATAATGTACACAATTTTAGGCTGAATTTACGAAATTCTGGATATTCAATTTTTCTACAAATCCAGACATTCCGTAAACTTAACCTACGCAATGTCCCGTTGAATTCGCACACGTCTACATATTCAATTTCTCTGCAAATCCAAACATTTCGTACAATTAATGTACACAATTTCCGTTGAATTTACATAGTTCTGGATATCCAATTTCTCTGCAAATCCAGACATTCCGTTCATGTATAATGTACACAATTTCAGGCAAAATTTTCGAAATTCTGGATATTCAATTTCTCTGCAAATCCAGACATTCCGTACATATATAATGTACCCGATTTCAGGCTGAATGTATGAAATTCTGGATATTCAATTTCTCCACAAATCTAGTCATTCAATAAACTTAACCTACTGATGTTCCCGTTGAATTCTGGATATTTAAAAACTTTACCTTCCCAATTTCCCGTTGAATTTACACACCTCTGGATATTCAATTTCTATGCAAATCTAGACATTCCGTACAATTAATGTACACAAATTCCGTTGAATTTACATAGTTCTGGATATCTAATTCCTCTGCAAATCCAGACATTCCGTACATGTATAATGTACACAACTTCAGGCCAAATTTACGAAATTCTGGATATTCAATTTCCCTGCAAATCCAGACAATCTGTACATATATATTGTACCCGATATCAGGCTGAATGTACGAAACTCTGGATATTCAATTTATCCGCAAATCTAGTCATTTCGTAAACTTAACCTACCCAATTTCCGGTTGAATTCAGGACATTCAATTTCTCTGCAAATCCAGACATTCCGTACAATTAATGTACACAATTTCCCGTTGAATTTAAAAACTTCGGGATATTTAATTTCTCTGCAAATCTAGACATTCCGTACATATATAATGTACACAATTTCAAACTGAATTTACAAAATTCTACATATTGAATTTCTCTGCAAATCCAGACATTCCGAAAACTTAACCGACCGAATTTCCAATTGAATTTACACACCTCTATATATTCAATTTCTCTGCATATCCAGACATTCCGTACATATATAATGTACCCGATTTCTGGCTGAATATACGAAATTTTGGAAATTCAATTTCTCCGTAAAACTAGTCATTACGTAAACTTAACCTACCCAATTTCCCGTTAAATTCTGGATATTCTATTTCTCTGCAAATCTAATCATTCCGTACAATTAATGTACACAATTTCCCGTTGAATATCAAAACATCTGGATATTTATTTCTCTGCGAATCCAGACATTCCGTACATATATAATGTACCCCATTTCAGGCTGAATTTATGAAATTCTGGATATTGAATGTCTCGGCAAATTCAGACATTCCGTAAACTTAACCGACCCAATTTCATGTTGAATTTACACACACCTAGATATTAAATTTCTCTGCAAATCCAGACATTCCGTACATATATAATGTACACAATTTCAAGCTGAATTTCTGAAATTCTGGTTATTCAATTTCTCTACAAATCCAGATATTCCGTAAACTTAACCTACCCAATTTCCTGTTGAATTTACACACCTGTGGATATTCAATTTCTCTGCAAATCTAGACATTCCGTACAATTAATGTACACAATTACCCGTTGAATTTACAAGCTTCTGGATATTAAATTACTATGCAAATCCAGACATTCCGTACATATGTCATGGACACGATTTCGGGCTGTATGTACGAAATTCTGGATATTTAATTTCTCCGCAAATCTAGACTTTCCATAAACATAACCTACCCAATTTCTCGTTGAATTCTGAATATTCAATTTCTCTGCAAATCCAGACATTCCGTGCAATTAATGTACATAATTTCCCGTAGAATTTAAAAACTTCTAGATATTTAATTTCTCTGCAAATCCAGACATTCCGTACGTATATAATGTCCACAATTTCAGGCTGAATTTATGAAATTTTGGATATTCACTTTCTCTCCAAATGCAGACATTCCGTAAACTTATCCGACCTAATTTCCTGTTGAATTCTGGATATTCAATTTCTCTGCAAATCCAGACATTCCGTACAATTAATGTACACAATTTGCCGTTGAATTTACATAATTCTTGATATTCAATTTTTTCTGCAAATCCAAACATTCCGTACATATATAGTGTAAACAATTTCAGGATGATTTTATGAAATTTTAGATATTCGATTTCTTTGCAAATCCAGACATTCCGTAAACTTAACCAACCCAATTTCTTGTTAAATTTACACACCCCTAGATATTCAATTTCTCTGCAAATTCAAACGTTCCGTACATATATAATGTACACAATTTCAGGCTGAATTTACGAAATTCGGGATATTCAATTTCTCTACAAATCCAGATATTCCGTAAACTTAACGTACCCAATTTCCTACAGAATTTACACAAATCTGGATATTCAATTTCTCTGCAAATCCAGACATTCTGTACATATATAATGTACCTGATTTCAGGCTGAATGTACGAAATTCCGGATATTCAATTTCTCCGCAAATCTAGTCATTCCGTAAACTTAACCTACCCAATTTCCCGTTAAGTTCTGGATATTCAATTTCTCTACAAATCCAAACATTGCGTACAATTAATGTACACAATTTCCCATTGAATTTAAAAACTTCTGGATATTTAATTTCTCTACAAATCCAGACATTCCGTCCATATATAATGTACACAATTTCGAGCTGAATTCACAAAATTCTGGATATTCAATTTCCCTGCAAATCCAGACATTCCGCAAACTTGACCGACCCAACTTCCCGTTGAATTTACACACCTCTAGATATTCAATTTCTCTGCAAATCCAGACATTCTGTACATGTATAATGTACCCAATTTCAGGCTGAATGTACGAAATTCGGGATATTCAGTTTCTCCGCAAATCTAGTCATTCCGTAAACTTAACCTACCCAATTTCCCGTTAAATTCTAGATATTCAATTTCTCTGCAAATCCAGACATTCCTAACAATTAAGGTACACAATTTCTCGTTGAATTTAAAAACTTCTGTATATTTAATTTCTCTGCAAATCCAGGCAATCCGTACATATATAATGCACACAATTTCTGGCTGAATTTATGAAATTCAGGATATTGAATTTCTCTGCAAATCCAGACATTCAGTAAACTTAACCGACCCAATTTCTTGTTGAATTTACACACCCCTAGATATTCAATTTCTCTACAAATCCAGACATTCCGTACATATATAATATACACAATTTCAGGCTGAATTTACGAAAATCGGGATATTCAATTTCTCTACAAATCCAGATATTCCGTAAACTTAGCCTACCCAATTTCCTGTTGAATCTACACACCTCTGGATATTCAATTTCTCTACAAATCCAGACATTCCGTACAATTAATGTACACAATTTCCCGTTGAATTTACAAGCTTCTGGATATTAAATTACTTTGCAAATCCAGACATTCCGTACATATATAATGGATACGATTTTAGGCTGTATGTATGAAATTCTGGATATTCAATTTCTCCGCCAATCTAGACATTCCATCAACTTAACCTACCCAATTTCCAGTTGAATTCTGGATATTCAATTTCTCTGCAAATCCAGACATTCCGTACAATTAATGTACACAATTTTCCGTAGAATTTAAAAACTTCTGGATATTTAATTTCTCCGCAAATCCAGACTTTCCGAAAACTTTACCTTCCCAATTTCCCGTTGAATTTACACACCTCTGGATATTCAATTTCTCTGCAAATGTAGACATTCAGTACAATCAATGTGCACAGTTTCCGTTGAATTTACATAGTTCTGGATATCTAATTTCTTTGCAAATCCAGACATTCTGTACATGTATAATGTACACAACTTCACGCCAAATTTACGAAATTCTGGATATTCAATTTCTCTGCAAATCCATGCAATCAGCACATATATAATGTACCCGATATCAGGCTGAATGCATGAAATTCTGGATATTGAATTTCTCCGCAAATCTAGTCTTTCCGTAAACTTAACCTACCCAATTTCTGGTTGAATTCTGGACATTCAAATTCTCTACAAATCCAGACATTCCGTTCAATTAATGTACATAATTTCCCGTTGAATTGAAAAACTTTTGGATATTTAATTTCACTTCAAATCCAGACATTCCGTACATATATAATGTACACAATTTCAAACTGAATTTACAAAATTCTGGATATTGAATTTCTTTACAAATCCAGACATTCCGAAAACTTAACCGACCCAGTTTCCCGTTGAATTTACATACCTCTATATATTCAATTTCTCTGCAAATTCAGACATTCCGAACATATATAATGTACCCGATTTCAGGCTGAATGTACGACATTCTGGATATTCAATTTCTCCGCAAATCTAGTCATTCCGTACAATTAATGTACACAATTTCCATTGAATTTACATAGTTCTGGATATCTAATTTCTCTGCAAATCCATACATTCTGTACATGTATAATGTACACAATTTCAGGCCAAATTTATGAAATTCTGGATATTCAAATTCTCTGCAAATCTAGACAATCCGTACATATATAATGTACCCGATTTCAGGCTGAATGTACGAAATTCTGGATATTCAATTTCTCCTCAAATCTAGTCATTCCGTAAACTTAACCTACCCCCAATTTCCGGTTGAATTCTGGACATTCAATTTCTGTACGAATCCAGCCATTCCGTACAATTAATGTACACAATTTCCCGTTGAATTTAAAAACTTCTGGATATTTAATTTCTCTGCAAATCCAGAGATTCCGTACATATGTAATGTACACAATTTAAAACTGCATTTACAAAATTCTGGATATTGAATTTCTCTGCAAATCCAGACATTCCGTAAACTTAATCGACCCAATTTCCAGTTGAATACACACCTCTAGATATTCAATTTCTCTGCAAATCCAGACATTCCGTACATATACAATGTACCCGATTTCAGGCTGAATGTACTAAATTCTGGATATTCAATTTCTCCGCAAATCCATTCATTTCGTAAACTTAACCAACGCAATTTCCCGTTAAATTCTGGATATTCAATTTCTCTGCAAATCCAAACATTCCGTACAATTAATGTACACAATTTCCCGTTGAATTTCAAAACTTCTGGGTATTCAATTTCTTTGCAAATCCAGACAATCCGTACATATATAATGTACACAATTTCAGGCTGAATTTACGAAATTCTGGATATTGAATTTCTCTGCAAATCCAGACATTCCGTAAACTTAACCGACCCAATTTCCTGTTGAATTTACACAGCCCTAGATATTCAACTTCTTTGCAAATCTAGACATTCCGCATATATATAATGTTCACAATTTCAGGCTGAATTTACGAAATTTTGGATATTGACTTTCTTTACAAATCCAGACATTTTGTAAACTTAACCGACCTAATTTCCTGTTGAATTTACACACCCCTAGATATTCAATTTCTCTGCAAATCCAGACATTCCGTACCTATATAATGTACACAATTTTCGGCTTAATTTACGAAATTCGGGATATTCAATTTCCCTACAAATCCAGATATTCCGTAAACTTAACCTTCTCAATTTCCTGTTGAATTTACACACCTCTGGATATTCAACTTCTCTGCAAATCCAGACATTCCGTACAATTAATGTACACAATTTCCCGTTGAATTTACAAGCTTCAGGATATTAAATTACTCTATAAATCCAGACATTCCATACATATATAATGTACACAATTTCAGGCTGAATTTACGAAATTCGGGAAATTCAATTTCTCTACAAATCCAGATATTCCGTAAACTTCACCTACTCAATTTCCTGTTGAATTTACACACCTCTGGATATTCAACTTCTCTGCAAATCAAGACATTCCGTACAATTAATGTACACAATTTCCCGTTGAATTTACAAGCTTCTGGATGTTAAATTACTCTGCAAATCCAGACATTCCGTACATATACAAAGGACACAATTTCAGGCTGAATGTACGAAATTCTGGATATTCAATTTCTACACCAATCTAGATATTCCGTAAACTTAACCTACACAATTTCCCGTTGAATTCTGGATATTCAATTTCTCTGCAAATCCAGACATTCCGTACAATTAATGTCCACAATTTTCTGTAGAATTTAAAAACTTCTGGATATTTAAATTCTCTGCAAATCCAAACACTCCGAAAACTTTACCTTCCCAATTTCCCGTTGAATTTACACACCTCTGGATATTCAATTTCTCTGCAAATCTAGACATTCAGTACAATTTATGTACACAATTTCCGTTGAATTTACATAGTTCTGGATATCTAATTTCCCTGCAAATCCAGACATTCCGTACATGTATAATGTACACAACTTCAGGCCAAATTTACGAAATTCTGGATATTCAATTTCTCCGCAAATCTAGTCATTCCGTAAACTTAACCTACCCAATTTCTGGTTGAATTCTGGACATTCAATTTCTCTACAAATCCAGACATTCTGTTTAATTAATGTACACAATTTCCCGTTGAATTGAAAAACTTTTGGATATTTAATTTCGCTGCTAATCCAGAAATTCCGTACATATATAATGTACACAATTTCAAACTGGCTTTAAAAAATTCTGGATATTGAATTTCTTTACAAATCCAGACATTCCGTAAACTTAACCGACCCAGTTTCCAGTTGAATTTACACACCTCTATATATTCAATTTCTCTGCAAATTCAGACATTCCGTACATATATAATGTACCAGATTTCAAGTTGAATGTACGAAATTCTGGATATTCAATTTCTCCGCAAATCTAGTCATTCCGTACAATTAATGTACACAATTTCCGTTGAATTTACATAGTTCTGGATATCTAATTTCTCTGCAAATCCATACATTCCGTACATGTATATAATTTACACGATTTCAGGCCAAATTTACGAAATTTTGGATATTTCAATTTCTCTGCAAATCTAGACAATCCGTAAACTTAACCTACACAATTTCCCGTTGAGTTCTGGATATTCAATTTGTCTACAAATCCAGACATTCCGTACAATTAATGTCCACAATTTTCCGTTGAATTTAAAAACTTCTGGATATATAAATTCTCTTCAAATCCAGACATTCCGAAAACTTTACCTTCCTAATTTCCCGTTGAATTTACACACCTCTGGATATTCAATTTCACTGCAAATCTAGACATTCCGTACAATTAATGTACACAATTTCCGTTGAATTTACATAGTTCTGGATATCTAATTTCTCTGTAAATCCAGACATTCCGTTCATGTATAATGTACACAACTTCAGGCCAAATTTACGAAATTCTGGATATTCAATTTCTCTGCAAATCCATGCAATCTGTACATATATAATGTACCCGATATCAGGCTAAATTTACAAAATTCTGGATATTCAATTTCTCCGCAAATCTAGTCATTCCATAAACTTAACCTACCCAATTTCCGGTTGAATTCTGGAGATTCAATTTCTCTACAAATCCAGACATTCCGTACAATTAATGTACACAATTTCCCGTTGAATTTGAAAACTTCTGGATATTTATTTTCTCTGCAAATCCAGACATTCCATACGTATATAATGTACACAATTTCAAACTGAATTTACAAAATTCTGGATATTGAATTTCTCTGCAAATCCAGACATTCCGTAAACTTAACCAACCCAATTTCCAGTTGAATTTACACACTTCTATATATTCAATTTCTCTGCAAATCCAGGCATTCCTTACATATATAATGTACCCGATTTCAGGCTAATTGTACGACATTCTGGATATTCAATTTCTTCGCAAATCTAGTCATTCCGTAAACTTAACCTACCCAATATCCCGTTAAATTCTGGGTCTTCAATTTCTCTGTAAATCTAAACATTCCGTACAATTAATGTACACAATTTCCCGTTGAATTTCAAAATTTCTGGATATTTAATTTCTCTGCAAATCCAGACATTCCATACATATAAAATGTACCCAATTTCAGCCTGAATTTACGAAATTCAGGATATTGAATTTCGCTGCAAATCTCGACATTCCGTAAACTTAACCGACCCAATTTCCTGTTGAATTTACACACCCCTAGATATTCAATTTCTCTGCAAATCCAAACATTCCGTACATATATAATGTACACAATTTCAAACTGAATTTTTGAAATTCAGGTGATTTAATTTCTCTACAAATCCAGATATTCCTTAAACTTAACCTACCCAATTTCCTGTTGAATTTACACACCTTTGGATATTCAACTTCTCTGCAAATCCAGACATTCCGTACAATTAATGTACAAAATTTCCCGTTGAATTAACAAGCTTCTGGATATTAAATTACTCTGCAAATCCAGACATTCCGTACATATATAATGGACACGATTTCGGGCTGTATGTACGAAATTCTGGATATTCAATTTCTCCGCGAATCTAGACTTTCCGTAAACTTAACCTACCCAATTTCCCGTTGAATTCTGGATATTCAATTTCTCTGCAAATCCAGACATTCCGTACAATTAATGTACAAAATTTCCCGTTGAATTAACAAGCTTCTGGATATTAAATTACTCTGCAAATCCAGACATTCCGTACATATATAATGGACACGATTTCGGGCTGTATGTAGGAAATTCTGGATATTCAATTTCTCCGCCAATCTAGACTTTTCGTAAACTTAACCTACCCAATTTCCCGTTGAATTCTGGATATTCAATTTCTCTGCAAATCCAGACATTCCGTGCAATTAATGTACACAATTTCCCGTAGAATTTAAAAACTTATGGATATTTAATTTCTCTGCAAATCCAGACATTCCGTACATATATAATGTCCACAATTTCAGGATGAATTTACGAAATTCTGGATATTCGATTTCTCTGCAAATCCAGACATTCCGTACATATATAATGTACACAATTTCAAACTGAATTTTTGAAATTCAGGTGATTTAATTTCTCTACAAATCCAGATATTCCTTAAACTTAACATACCCAATTTCCTGTTGAATTTACACATCTTTGGATATTCAATTTCTCTGCAAATCTAGACATTCCGTATAATTACTGTACACAGTTTCCCGTTGAATTCAAAAACTTCTGGATATTTAATTTCTCTGTAAATCCAGACATTCCGTACATATATAATGTACGCAATTTCCTTTTGAATTAACGAAATTCTAGATATTCAAATTCTCTGCAAATCCAGACATTCCATAAACTTAACCAACCCAATTTCCTGTAGAATTTACACACCCCTAGATATTCAATTTCTCTGCAAATCTAGACATTCCGTACATATATAATTTACACAATGTTAGGTTGAATTTACAAAATTCTGGATATTCAATTTCTTTGCATATCCAGACATTCCGTAAACTTAACATACCCAATTTACTGTTGAATGTACACATCTCTGGATAATCAATTTCTCTTCAAATCTAAACATTCCGTACAATTAATGTACACAATTTCCCGTTGAATTTAAAAACTTCTGGATATTTAATTTCTCAGCGAATGCAGACAATCCGTACATATATAATGTACATAATTTCACACTGAATTTACAAAATTCTGGATATTCAATTTCTCTACAAATCCAGATATTTCGTAAACTTAACCTACCCAATTTCCTGTTGAATTTACACACCTCTGGATATTCAATTTCTCTGCAAATCCAGATATTTCGTACAATTAATGTCCACAATTTCCCGTTGAATTTACAAGCTTCTGGATATTAAATTACTCTGCAAATCCAGACATTCCGTACATATATAATGGACACGATTACAGGCCGTATGTACGAAATTCTGGATATTCAATTTCTCCGTCAATCTTGACTTTCCGTAAACTTAACCTACCCAATTTCCCGTTGAATTATGGATATTCAATTTCTCTACAAATCTAGACATTCAGTGCAATTAATGTACACAATTTCCCATAGAATTTAGAAACTTCTGGATATTTAATTTCTCTGCAGATCCAGACCTTCCGAACATATATAATGTCCACAATTTCAGGCTAAATTTACGAAATTCTAAATATTCAATTTCTTAGGAAATCCAGACATTCCGTAAACTTAACCGACCCAATTTCCTGTTGAATTTACAATGCCCTAGATATTCAATTTCTTTGCAAATCCAAACATTCCGCACATCTATAATGTTCACAATTTCAGGCTGAATTTACGAAATTTTGGATATTCACTTTCTCTGCAAATCCAGACATTCTGTAAATTTAACCGACCCAATTTCCTGTTGAATTTACATACCCCTAGATATTCAATTTCTCTGCAAATCCAAACATTCCGCACATATAAAACGTACGCAATTTCAGGCTGAATTTACGAAATTTGGGATATTCAATTTCTCTACAAATCCAGATATTACGTAAACTTAACCTACCCAATTTCCCGTTGAATTCACACAGCTCTGGATATTCAATTTCTCTGCAAATCCAAACATTCCGTACAATTAATGTACATAATTTTCCGTTGAATTTACGAGTTTCTGAATATTAAATTACTCTGCAAATCCAGACATTCCGTACATATATAATGGACACGATTTCGTGCTGAATGTACGAAATTCTAGATATTCAATTTCTCTGCCAATCTTGACATTCTGTAAACTTAACCTACCCAATTTCCCGTTGAATTCTGGATATTCAATTTCTCTGCAAATCCAGACATTCCGTACAATTAATGTCCACAATTTTCGTACTATTAATGTACACAGTTTCCCGTTGAATTTAAAAACTTCTGGATATTTAATTTCTCTACAAGTCCAGACATTTCGTACACATATAATCTACACAATTTCGAACTGAATTTACAAAATTCTGGATATTGAATTTCTCTGCAAATCCCGACATTCCGTAAACTTAACCGACCCGATTTACAGTTGAATTTACACACTTCTAGATATTCAATTTCTCTGCAAATCCAGACATTCCGTACATATATAATGGACACGATTTCGTGCTGAATGTACGAAATTCTAGATATTCAATTTCTCTGCCAATCTAGACATTCCGTAAACTTAACCTACCCAATTTCCCGTTGAATTCTGGATATTCAATTTCTCTGCAAATCCAGACATTCCGTACAATTAATGTCCACAATTTTCGTACAATTAATGTACACAGTTTCCCGTTGAATTTAAAAACTTCTGGATATTTAATTTCTCTACAAGTCCAGACATTTCGTACACATATAATCTACACAATTTCGAACTGAATTTACAAAATTCTGGATATTGAATTTCTCTGCAAATCCCGACATTCCGTAAACTTAACCGACCCAATTTACAGTTGAATTTACACACTTCTAGGTATTCAATTCTTTGCAAATCCAGACATTCCGTACATATATAATGTACACGATTTCAGGCTGAATGTACGAAATTCTGGATATTCAATTTCTCCGCAAATCTAGTCATTCCGTAAACTTAACCTACCCAATTTCCCGTTAAATTCTGGATATTCAATTTCTCTGTAAATCCAAACATTCCGTACAATTAATGTACACAGTTTCCCGTTGAATTTAAAAACTACTGGATATTTAATTTCTCTGCAAATCCAGACGTTCCGTACATATATAATGTACACAATTTCAAAATGAATTTACAAATTTCTGGATATTCAATTTCTCTACAAATCCAGATATTTCGTAAACTTATCCTACCAAATTTCCTGTTGAAATTACACACCTCTGGATATTCAATTTCTCTGCAAATCCAAACATTCTGTACATATATATTGTACATAATTTCAGGCTGAATTTTCGAAATTCTGGATATTCAATTTCGCTACAAATCCAGATCTTTCGTAAACTTAACCTACCCAATTTCTTGATAAATTTACTCACCACGGGATATTCAATTGCTCTGCAAATCGAGACATTCCGTACAATTAATGTATACAATTTCCAGTAGAATTTACAAGCTTCTGGATATTAAACTACTCTGCAAATCCAGACATTCCGTACATATATAATGGACACGATTTCAGGCTATATGTATGAAATTCTGGGTATTCAATTTCTCCGCCAATCTAGACTTTCCGTAAACTTAACCTACCCAATTTCCTGTTGAATTCTGGATATTCAATTTCTCTGCAAATCCAGACATTCCGTGCAACTAATGTAAACAATTTCCCGTAGAATTTAAAAACTTCTGGATATTTAATTTCTCTGCAAATCCAGACATTCCGAACATATATAATGTCCAGAATTTCAGGCTGAATTTACGAAATTCTAGATATTCAGTTTCTCTGGAAATCCAGACATTCCGTAAACTGAACCAACCCAATTTCCTGTTGAATTTACACAGCCCTAGATATTCAAATTCTTTGCAAATCCAGACATTCCACACATATATAATGTTCACAATTTCAGGCTGAATTTACGAAATTTTGGATATTCACTTTCTCTGCAAATCCAGACATTCTGTAAACTCAACAGACCCAATTTCCTGTTGAATTTACACACCCCTAAATATTCAATTTCTCTGCAAATCCAGACATTCCGTACATATATAATGTACACAACTTCAAACTGAATTTACAAAATTCTGGATATTGAATTTCTTTGCAAATCCAAACATTCCGTAAACTTAACCGAACCAGTTTCCAGTTGAATTTACACACCTCTATATATTAAATTACTCTGCAAATCCAGACATTCCGTACATATTTAATGGACACGATTTCAGGCTGAATGTACGAAATTCTAGATATTCAATTTCCCCGCAATCTGGACATTCAGTAAACTTAACCTACCCAATTTTCGGATGAATTCTAGACATTCAATTTCTCTACAATTCCAGATAGTCCGTACAATTAATGTACACAATTTCTCTGCATATCCAGACATTCCGTACATATATAATGTACACAATTTCAAACTGAATTTACAAAATTCTAGATATTGAACTTCTCTGCAAATCCAGATATTCCGTAAACTTAACCGACCCAATTTCCTGTTGAATTTACACACCTCTAGATATTCAATTTCTCTGCAAATCCAGACATTCTGTACATATATAATGTAAACAATTTCAACCTGAATTTTCGAAATTCTGGTTATTCAATTTCTCTACAAATCCAGATATTCCGAAAACTTAACCTACCCACTTTCCTTTTGAATTTGCACACCTCTGGATATTCAAATTCTCTGCAAATCTAGACATTTCGTACAATTAATGTACACAATTTTCCGTTGAATTCACAAGCTTCTGGATATTAAAATACTCTGCAAATCCAGACATTCCGTACATCTATAATGGACACGATTTCAAACTGTATCTACGAAATTCAGGATATTCAATTTCTCCGCCAATCTAGACTTTCCGTTAACTTAACCTACCCAATTTCCCGTTGAATTCTGGATATTCAATTTCTCTGCAAATCCAGACATTCCGTGCAATTAATGTACAAAATTTCCCGTAGAATTTATAAACTTCTGGATATTTAATTTCTCTGTAAATCCAGACATTTCGTACATATATAACGTCTACAAATTCAGGCTAAATTTACAAAATACTGGATATTTAATTTCTCTAGAAATCAAGACATTCCGTAAAATTAACCGACCCAATTTCCTGTTGAATTTACACAGCCCTAGATATTCAACTTCTTTGCAAATCCAGACATTCCGCACATATATAATGTACACAATTTCAGGCTGAATTTACGAAATTTTGGATATTCACTTTCTCTACAAATCTAGACATTCTGTAAACTTAACCGACCCAATTTCCTGTTGAATTTACACACCTTTAGATATTCAATTTCTCTGCAAATCCAGACATTCCGTACATATATAATGTACACAATTTCAGGCTGAATTTACGAAATTCGGGATATTCAATTTCTCTACAAATCCAGATATTCTGTAAACTTAACCTACTCAATTTCCTGTTGAATTTACACCCTCTGGATATTCAACTTCTCTGCAAATCCAGACATTCCGTACAATTAATGTACACAATAGCCCGTTGAATTTACAAGCTTTTGGTTATTAAATTACTCTGCAAATCCAGACATTCCATACGTATATAATGGACACGATTTCAGGCTGAATGTACAAAATTCTGGATATTCAATTTCTCCACCAATCTAGACATTCCGTAAACTTGACCTACCCAATTTCCCGTTGAATTCTGGACATTCAATTTCTCTTCAAATCCAGACATTTCGTACAATTAATGTCCACACTTTTCCGTAAAATTTAAAAACTTCTGGATATTTAATTTCTCTGCAAATCCAGACATTCAGAAAAATTTACCTTCCCAATTTCCCGTTGAATTTACACACCTCTAGATATTCTATTTCTCTGCAAATCTAGACATTCCGTACATTTAATGTACACAATTTCCGTTGAATTTACATAGGTTTGGATATCTTATTACTCTGCAAATCCAGACATTCCGTTCATGTATAATGTACACAATTTCAGGCCAAATTTACAAAATTCTGGATATTCAACTTCATTGCAAATACAGACAATCTGTACATTTATAATGTACCCGATATCAGGAAGAATGTATGAAATTCTGGATATTCAATTTCTCTGCAAATCTAGTCATTCCTTAAACATAACCTACCCAATTTCCGGTTGAATTCTGGACATTCAATTTCTCTACAAATCCAAACATTCCCTACAATTAATGTACACAATTTCTCGTTGAACTTAAAAACTTCTAAATATTTAATTTCTCTGCAAATCCAGATATTCCGTACATATATAATGTACACTATTTCAAACTGAATTTACAAAATTCTGGATATTGAATTTCTCTGCAAATCCAGACATTCCGTAAACATAACCGACGCAATTTCCAGTTGAATTTACACACCTCTAGATATTCAATTTCTCTGCAAATCCAGATATTCCGTACATATATAATGTACCCGATTTCAGGCTGAATTTACGAAATTCTGGATATTCAATTTCTCCGCAAATCGAGTCATTCCATAAACTTAACCTACCCAATTTCCTATTGAATTTACACACCCCTTGATATTCAATTTCTCTGCAAATCCAGGCATTCCGTACATATATAATGTACACAATTTCCGTTGAATTTACATAGTTCTGGATATCTCATTTCACTGCAAATCCAGACATTCCGTACATGTATAATGTACACAATTTCAGGCCAAATTTGCAAAATTCAGGATATTCAACTTCTCTGCAAATCCAGACAATCTGTACATATATAATGTACCCGATATCAGGAAGAATGTACGAAATTATGGATATTCAACTTCTCTGCAAATCTAGTCATTCCTTAAACTTAACCTACCCAATTTCGGGTTGAATTCTGGACATTCAGTTTCTCTACAAATCCAGACATTCCGTACAATTAATGTACACAGTTTCCCTTGAATTTAAAAACTTCTAGATATTTAATTTGTCTGCAAATCCAGACATTCCGTACATATATAATGTACACAATTTCAAACTGAATTTACGAAATTCTGGATATTGAATTTCTCTACAAATCCGGACATTCCGTAAACTTAACAGACCCAATTTCCAGTTGAATTTACACACCTCTAGATATTCAATTTCTCTGCAAAGCCAGACATTCCGTACATATATAATATACCCGATTTCCGGCTGAATGTATGAAATTCTGGATATTCAACTTCTCCGCAAATCAATTCATTCCGTAAACTTAACCTTCCCAAGTTCCCGTTAAATTCTGAATATTCAATTTCTCTGCAAATCCAAACATTCTGTACAATTAATGTACACAATTTCCCGTTAAATTTCAAAACTTCTGGATATTTAATTTCTCCGCAAATCCAGACATTCCGTACATATATAATGTACACAATTTCCGGCTGAATTTAGGAAATTCAGGATATTGAATTTCTCTGCAAATCCGGACATTCCGTAAACTTAACCGACCCAATTTCCTGTTGAATTTACACACCTCTAGATATTCAATTTCTCTGCAAATCCAGACATTCCGTACCTATATAATGTACACAATTCCGGGCCAAATTTACGAAATTCTGGATATTCAATTTCTCTACAAATCCAGACAATCCGTACATATATATTGTACCCGATTTTAGGCTGAATGTACAAAATTCTGGATAATCAATTTCTCCCCAAATCTAGTCATTCCGTAAACTTAACCTACCCAATTTCCAGTTGAATTCTGGACGTTCAATTTCTCAACAAATCCAGACATTCCGTACAATTAATGTGCACAATTTCCCGTTGAATTTAAAAACTTCTGGATATTGAATTTCTCTGCAAATCCAGACATTCTGTAAACTTAACCGACCCAATTTCCTGTTGAATTTACACACCTCTAGATATTCAATTTCTCTGCAAATCCAGATATTCCGTACATATATAATGTACCCGATTTCAGGCTGAATGTACGAAATTCTGGATATTCAATTTCTCCGCAAATCGAGTCATTCCATAAACTTAACCTACCCAATTTCCTATTGAATTTACACACCCCTTGATATTCAATTTCTCTGCAAATCCAGGCATTCCGCACAAATATAATGTACACAATTTCCGTTGAATTTACATAGTTCTGTATATCTAATTTCTCTGCAAATCCAGACATTCCGTACATGTATAATGTTCACAACTTCAGGCAAAATTTACGAAATTCTGGATATTCAATTTCTCTACAAATCCAGACATTCTGTAAACTTAACCGACCCAATTTCCTGTTGAACTTACACACCCCTAGATATTCAATTTCTCTGCAAATCCAGACATTCCGTACATATATAATGTACACAATTTCAGGCTGAAGTTACGAAATTCGGGAAATTCAATTTCTCTACAAATCCAGATATTCCGTAAACTTCACCTACTCAATTTCCTGTTGAATTTACACACCTCTGGATATTCAACTTCTCTGCAAATCCAGACATTCCGTACAATTAATGTACACAATTTCCCGTTGAATTTACAAGCTTCTGGATGTTAAATTACTCTGCAAATCCAGACATTCCGTACATATACAAAGGACACAATTTCAGGCTGAATGTACGAAATTCTGGATATTCAATTTCTACACCAATCTAGATATTCCGTAAACTTAACCTACACAATTTCCCGTTGAATTCTGGATATTCAATTTCTCTGCAAATCCAGACATTCTGTACAATTAATGTCCACAATTTTCTGTAGAATTTAAAAACTTCTGGATATTTAAATTCTCTGCAAATCCAGACACTCCGAAAACTTTACCTTCCCAATTTCCCGTTGAATTTACACACCTCTGGATATTCAATTTCTCTGCAAATCTAGACATTCAGTACAATTTATGTACACAATTTCCGTTGAATTTACATAGTTCTGGATATCTAATTTCCCTGCAAATCCAGACATTCCGTACATGTATAATGTACACAACTTCAGGCCAAATTTACGAAATTCTGGATATTCAATTTCACCGCAAATCTAGTCATTCCGTAAACTTAACCTACCCAATTTCTGGTTGAATTCTGGACATTCAATTTCTCTACAAATCCAGACATTCTGTTCAATTAATGTACACAATTTCCCGTTGAATTCAAAAACTTTTGGATATTTAATTTCGCTGCTAATCCAGACATTCCGTACATATATAATGTACACAATTTCAAACTGGCTTTAAAAAATTCTGGATATTGAATTTCTTTACAAATCCAGACATTCCGTAAACTTAACCGACCCAGTTTCCAGTTGAATTTACACACCTCTATATATTCAATTTCTCTGCAAATTCAGACATTCCGTACATATATAATGTACCAGATTTCAGGTTGAATGTACGAAATTCTGGATATTCAATTTCTCCGCAAATCTAGTCATTCCGTACAATTAATGTACACAATTTCCGTTGAATTTACATAGTTCTGGATATCTAATTTCTCTGCAAATCCATACATTCCGTACATGTATAATGTACACGATTTCAGGCCAAATTTACGAAATTTTGGATATTTCAATTTCTCTGCAAATCTAGACAATCCGTAAACTTAACCTACACAATTTCCCGTTGAGTTCTGGATATTCAATTTGTCTACAAATCCAGACATTCCGTACAATTAATGTCCACAATTTTCCGTTGAATTTAAAAATTTCTGGATATATAAATTCTCTTCAAATCCAGACATTCCGAAAACTTTACCTTCCCAATTTCCTGTTGAATTTACACACCTCTGGATATTCAATTTCACTGCAAATCTAGACATTCCGTACAATTAATGTACACAATTTCCGTTGAATTTACATAGTTCTGGATATCTAATTTCTCTGTAAATCCAGACATTCCGTTCCTGTATAATGTACACAACTTCAGGCCAAATTTACGAAATTCTGGATATTCAATTTCTCTGCAAATCCATGCAATCTGTACATATATAATGTACCCGATATCAGGCTAAATTTACGAAATTCTGGATATTCAATTTCTCCGCAAATCTAGTCATTCCATAAACTTAACCTACCCAATTTCCGGTTGAATTCTGGAGATTCAATTTCTCTACAAATCCAGACATTCCGTACAATTAATGTACACAATTTCCCGTTGAATTTAAAAACTTCTGGATATTTATTTTCTCTGCAAATCCAGACATTCCGTACGTATATAATGTACACAATTTCAAACTGAATTTACAAAATTCTGGATATTGAATTTCTCTGCAAATCCAGACATTCCGTAAACTTAACCAACCCAATTTCCAGTTGAATTTACACACTTCTATATATTCAATTTCTCTGCAAATCCAGGCATTCCTTACATATATAATGTACCCGATTTCAGGCTAATTGTACGACATTCTGGATATTCAATTTCTTCGCAAATCTAGTCATTCCGTAAACTTAACCTACCCAATATCCCGTTAAATTCTGGGTCTTCAATTTCTCTGTAAATCTAAACATTCCGTACAATTAATGTACACAATTTCCCGTTGAATTTCAAAACTTCTGGATATTTAATTTCTCTGCATATCCAGACATTCCGTACATATAAAATGTACCCAATTTCAGCCTGAATTTACGAAATTCAGGATATTGAATTTCTCTGCAAATCTCGACATTCCGTAAACTTAACCGACCCAATTTCCTGTTGAATTTACACACCCCTAGATATTCAATTTCTCTGCAAATCCAAACATTCCGTACATATATAATGTACACAATTTCAAACTGAATTTTCGAAATTCAGGTGATTTAATTTCTCTACAAATCCAGATATTCCTTAAACTTAACCTACCCAATTTCCTGTTGAATTTACACACCTTTGGATATTCAACTTCTCTGCAAATCCAGACATTCCGTACAATTAATGTACAAAATTTCCCGTTGAATTAACAAGCTTCTGGATATTAAATTACTCTGCAAATCCAGACATTCCTTACATATATAATGGACACGATTTCGGGCTGTATGTACGAAATTCTGGATATTCAATTTCTCCGCGAATCTAGACTTTCCGTAAACTTAACCTACCCAATTTCCCGTTGAATTCTGGATATTCAATTTCTCTGCAAATCCAGACATTCCGTGCAATTAATGTACACAATTTCCCGTAGAATTTAAAAACTTATGGATATTTAATTTCTCTGCAAATCCAGACATTCCGTACATATATAATGTCCACAATTTCAGGATGAATTTACGAAATTCTGGATATTCGATTTCTCTGCAAATCCAGACATTCCGTACATATATAATGTGCACAATTTCAAACTGAATTTTCGAAATTCAGGTTATTTAATTTCTCTACAAATCCAGATATTCCTTAAACTTAACATACCCAATTTCCTGTTGAATTTACACATCTTTGGATATTCAATTTCTCTGCAAATCTAGACATTCCGTATAATTACTGTACACAGTTTCCCGTTGAATTCAAAAACTTCTGGATATTTAATTTCTCTGTAAATCCAGACATTCCGTACATATATAATGTACGCAATTTCCTTCTGAATTAACGAAATTCTGGATATTCAAATTCTCTGCAAATCCAGACATTCCATAAACTTAACCAACCCAATTTCCTGTAGAATTTACACACCCCTAGATATTCAATTTCTCTGCAAATCTAGACATTCCGTACATATATAATTTACACAATGTTAGGTTGAATTTACAAAATTCTGGATATTCAATTTCTTTGCATATCCAGACATTCCGTAAACTTAACATACCCAATTTACTGTTGAATGTACACATCTCTGGATAATCAATTTCTCTTCAAATCTAAACATTCCGTACAATTAATGTACACAATTTCCCGTTGAATTTAAAAACTTCTGGATATTTAATTTCTCAGCGAATGCAGACAATCCGTACATATATAATGTACATAATTTCACACTGAATTTACAAAATTCTGGATATTCAATTTCTCTACAAATCCAGATATTTCGTAAACTTAACCTACCCAATTTCCTGTTGAATTTACACACCTCTGGATATTCAATTTCTCTTCAAATCCAGACATTCCGTACAATTAATGTCCACAATTTCCCGTTGAATTTACAAGCTTCTGGATATTAAATTACTCTGCAAATCCAGACATTCCGTACATATATAATGGACACGATTACAGGCCGTATGTACGAAATTCTGGATATTCAATTTCTCCGTCAATCTTGACTTTCCGTAAACTTAACCTACCCAATTTCCCGTTGAATTATGGATATTCAATTTCTCTACAAATCCAGACATTCAGTGCAATTAATGTACACAATTTCCCATAGAATTTAGAGACTTCTGGATATTTAATTTCTCTGCAGATCCAGACCTTCCGAACATATATAATGTCCACAATTTCAGGCTAAATTTACGAAATTCTAAATATTCAATTTCTTAGGAAATCCAGACATTCCGTAAACTTAACCGACCCAATTTCCTGTTGAATTTACAATGCCCTAGATATTCAATTTCTTTGCAAATCCAAACATTCCGCACATCTATAATGTTCACAATTTCAGGCTGAATTTACGAAATTTTGGATATTCACTTTCTCTGCAAATCCAGACATTCTGTAAATTTAACCGACCCAATTTCCTGTTGAATTTACACACCCCTAGATATTCAATTTCTCTGCAAATCCAAACATTCCGCACATATAAAATGTACGCAATTTCAGGCTGAATTTACGAAATTTGGGATATTCAATTTCTCTACAAATCCAGATATTACGTAAACTTAACCTACCCAATTTCCCGTTGAATTCACACAGCTCTGGATATTCAATTTCTCTGCAAATCCAAACATTCCGTACAATTAATGTACAGAATTTTCCGTTGAATTTACGAGCTTCTGAATATTAAATTACTCTGCAAATCCAAACATTCCGTACATATATAATGGACACGATTTCGTGCTGAATGTACGAAATTCTAGATATTCAATTTCTCTGCCAATCTTGACATTCCGTAAACTTAACCTACCCAATTACCCGTTGAATTCTGGATATTCAATTTCTCTGCAAATCCAGACATTCCGTACAATTAATGTCCACAATTTTCGTACAATTAATGTACACAGTTTCCCGTTGAATTTAAAAACTTCTGGATATTTAATTTCTCTACAAGTCCAGACATTTCGTACACATATAATCTACACAATTTCGAACTGAATTTACAAAATTCTGGATATTGAATTTCTCTGCAAATCCCGACATTCCGTAAACTTAACCGACCCAATTTACAGTTGAATTTACACACTTCTAGATATTCAATTTCTCTGCAAATCCAGACATTCCGTACATATATAATGGACACGATTTCGTGCTGAATGTACGAAATTCTAGATATTCAATTTCTCTGCCAATCTAGACATTCCGTAAACTTAACCTACCCAATTTCCCGTTGAATTCTGGATATTAAATTTCTCTGCAAATCCAGACATTCCGTACAATTAATGTCCACAATTTTCGTACAATTAATGTACACAGTTTCCCGTTGAATTTAAAAACTTCTGGATATTTAATTTCTCTACAAGTCCAGACATTTCGTACACATATAATCTACACAATTTCGAACTGAATTTACAAAATTCTGGATATTGAATTTCTCTGCAAATCCCGACATTCCGTAAACTTAACCGACCCAATTTACAGTTGAATTTACACACTTCTAGATATTCAATTTCTCTGCAAATCCAGACATTCCGTACATATATAATGTACACGATTTCAGGCTGAATGTACGAAATTCTGGATATTCAATTTCTCCGCAAATCTAGTCATTCCGTAAACTTAACCAACCCAATTTCCCGTTAAATTCTGGATATTCAATTTCTCTGTAAATCCAAACATTCCGCACAATTAATGTACACAGTTTCCCGTTGAATTTAAAAACTACTGGATATTTAATTTCTCTGCAAATCCAGACGTTCCGTACATATATAATGTACACAATTTCAAAATGAATTTACAAATTTCTGGATATTCAATTTCTCTACAAATCCAGATATTTCGTAAACTTATCCTACCAAATTTCCTGTTGAAATTACACACCTCTGGATATTCAATTTCTCTGCAAATCCAAACATTCTGTACATATATATTGTACATAATTTCAGGCCGAATTTTTGAAATTCTGGATATTCAATTTCTCTACAAATCCAGATCTTTCGTAAACTTAACCTACCCAATTTCCTGATAAATTTACTCACCACGGGATATTCAATTGCTCTGCAAATCGAGACATTCCGTACAATTAATGTATACAATTTCCTGTAGAATTTACAAGCTTCTGGATATTAAACTACTCTGCAAATCCAGACATTCCGTACATATATAATGGACACGATTTCAGGCTATATGTACGAAATTCTGGGTATTCAATTTCTCCGCCAATCTAGACTTTCCGTAAACTTAACCTACCCAATTTCCTGTTGAATTCTGGATATTCAATTTCTCTGCAAATCCAGACATTCCGTGCAACTAATGTAAACAATTTCCCGTAGAATTTAAAAACTTCTGGATATTTAATTTCTCTGCAAATCCAGACATTCCGAACATATATAATGTCCAGAATTTCAAGCTGAATTTACGAAATTCTAGATATTCAGTTTCTCTGGAAATCCAGACATTCCGTAAACTGAACCAACCCAATTTCCTGTTGAATTTACACAGCCCTAGATATTCAAATTCTTTGCAAATCCAGACATTCCACACATATATAATGTTCACAATTTCAGGCTGAATTTACGAAATTTTGGATATTCACTTTCTCTGCAAATCCAGACATTCTGTAAACTCAACAGACCCAATTTCCTGTTGAATTTACACACCCCTAAATATTCAATTTCTCTGCAAATCCAGACATTCCGTACATATATAATGTACACAACTTCAAACTGAATTTACAAAATTCTGGATATTGAATTTCTTTGCAAATCCAAACATTCCGTAAACTTAACCGAACCAGTTTCCAGTTGAATTTACACACCTCTATATATTAAATTACTCTGCAAATCCAGACATTCCGTACATATTTAATGGACACGATTTCAGGCTGAATGTACGAAATTCTAGATATTCAATTTCCCCGCAATCTGGACATTCAGTAAACTTAACCTACCCAATTTTCGGATGAATTCTAGACATTCAATTTCTCTACAATTCCAGATAGTCCGTACAATTAATGTACACAATTTCTCTGCATATCCAGACATTCCGTACATATATAATGTACACAATTTCAAACTGAATTTACAAAATTCTAGATATTGAACTTCTCTGCAAATCCAGATATTCCGTAAACTTAACCGACCCAATTTCCTGTTGAATTTACACACCTCTAGATATTCAATTTCTCTGCAAATCCAGACATTCTGTACATATATAATGTAAACAATTTCAACCTGAATTTTCGAAATTCTGGTTATTCAATTTCTCTACAAATCCAGATATTCCGAAAACTTAACCTACCCACTTTCCTTTTGAATTTGCACACCTCTGGATATTCAAATTCTCTGCAAATCTAGACATTTCGTACAATTAATGTACACAATTTTCCGTTGAATTCACAAGCTTCTGGATATTAAAATACTCTGCAAATCCAGACATTCCGTACATCTATAATGGACACGATTTCAAACTGTATCTACGAAATTCAGGATATTCAATTTCTCCGCCAATCTAGACTTTCCGTTAACTTAACCTACCCAATTTCCCGTTGAATTCTGGATATTCAATTTCTCTGCAAATCCAGACATTCCGTGCAATTAATGTACAAAATTTCCCGTAGAATTTATAAACTTCTGGATATTTAATTTCTCTGTAAATCCAGACATTTCGTACATATATAACGTCTACAAATTCAGGCTAAATTTACAAAATACTGGATATTTAATTTCTCTAGAAATCAAGACATTCCGTAAAATTAACCGACCCAATTTCCTGTTGAATTTACACAGCCCTAGATATTCAACTTCTTTGCAAATCCAGACATTCCGCACATATATAATGTACACAATTTCAGGCTGAATTTACGAAATTTTGGATATTCACTTTCTCTACAAATCTAGACATTCTGTAAACTTAACCGACCCAATTTCCTGTTGAATTTACACACCTTTAGATATTCAATTTCTCTGCAAATCCAGACATTCCGTAAATATATAATGTACACAATTTCAGGCTGAATTTACGAAATTCAGGATATTCAATTTCTCTACAAATCCAGATATTCTGTAAACTTAACCTACTCAATTTCCTGTTGAATTTACCCCCTCTGGATATTCAACTTCTCTGCAAATCCAGACATTCCGTACAATTAATGTACACAATAGCCCGTTGAATTTACAAGCTTTTGGTTATTAAATTACTCTGCAAATCCAGACATTCCATACGTATATAATGGACACGATTTCAGGCTGAATGTACAAAATTCTGGATATTCAATTTCTCCGCCAATCTAGACATTCCGTAAACTTGACCTACCCAATTTCCCGTTGAATTCTGGACATTCAATTTCTCTGCAAATCCAGACATTTCGTACAATTAATGTCCACACTTTTCCGTAAAATTTAAAAACTTCTGGATATTTAATTTCTCTGCAAATCCAGACATTCAGAAAAATTTACCTTCCCAATTTCCCGTTGAATTTACACACCTCTAGATATTCTATTTCTCTGCAAATCTAGACATTCCGTACATTTAATGTACACAATTTCCGTTGAATTTACATAGGTTTGGATATCTTATTACTCTGCAAATCCAGACATTCCGTTCATGTATATAATGTACACAATTTCAGGCCAAATTTACAAAATTCTGGATATTCAACTTCACTGCAAATACAAACAATCTGTACATTTATAATGTACCCGATATCAGGAAGAATGTATGAAATTCTGGATATTCAATTTCTCTGCAAATCTAGTCATTCCTTAAACATAACCTACCCAATTTCCGGTTGAATTCTGGACATTCAATTTCTCTACAAATCCAAACATTCCGTACAATTAATGTACACAATTTCTCGTTGAACTTAAAAACTTCTAAATATTTAATTTCTCTGCAAATCCAGATATTCCGTACATATATAATGTACACAATTTCAAACTGAATTTACAAAATTCTGGATATTGAATTTCTCTGCAAATCCAGACATTCCGTAAACATAACCGACGCAATTTCCAGTTGAATTTACACACCTCTAGATATTCAATTTCTCTGCAAATCCAGATATTCCGTACATATATAATGTACCCGATTTCAGGCTGAATGTACGAAATTTTGGATATTCAATTTCTCCGCAAATCGAGTCATTCCATAAACTTAACCTACCCAATTTCCTATTGAATTTACACACCCCTTGATATTCAATTTCTCTGCAAATCCAGGCATTCCGTACATATATAATGTACACAATTTCCGTTGAATTTACATAGTTCTGGATATCTCATTTCATTGCAAATCCAGACATTCCGTACATGTATAATGTACACAATTTCAGGCCAAATTTGCAAAATTCAGGATATTCAACTTCTTTGCAAATCCAGACAATCTGTACATATATAATGTACCCGATATCAGGAAGAATGTACGAAATTATGGATATTCAACTTCTCTGCAAATCTAGTCATTCCTTAAACTTAACCTACCCAATTTCGGGTTGAATTCTGGACATTCAGTTTCTCTACAAATCCAGACATTCCGTACAATTAATGTACACAGTTTCCCGTTGAATTTAAAAACTTCTAGATATTTAATTTGTCTGCAAATCCAGACATTCCGTACATATATAATGTACACAATTTCAAACTGAATTTACGAAATTCTGGATATTGAATTTCTCTACAAATCCGGACATTCCGTAAACTTAACAGACCCAATTTCCAGTTGAATTTACACACCTCTAGATATTCAATTTCTCTGCAAAGCCAGACATTCCGTACATATATAATATACCCGATTTCCGGCTGAATGTATGAAATTCTGGATATTCAACTTCTCCGCAAATCAATTCATTCCGTAAACTTAACCTTCCCAATATCCCGTTAAATTCTGGATATTCAATTTCTCTGCAAATCCAAACATTCTGTACAATTCATGTACACAATTTCCCGTTGAATTTCAAAACTTCTGGATATTTAATTTCTCCGCAAATCCAGACATTCCGTACATATATAATGTACACAATTTCCGGCTGAATTTACGAAATTCAGGATATTGAATTTCTCTGCAAATCCGGACATTCCGTAAACTTAACCGACCCAATTTCCTGTTGAATTTACACACCTCTAGATATTCAATTTCTCTGCAAATCCAGACATTCCGTACCTATATAATGTACACAATTTCGGGCCAAATTTACGAAATTCTGGATATTCAATTTCTCTACAAATCCAGACAATCCGTACATATATATTGTACCCGATTTTAGGCTGAATTTACAAAATTCTGGATAATCAATTTCTCCCAAAATCTAGTCATTCCGTAAACTTAACCTACCCAATTTCCAGTTGAATTCTGGACGTTCAATTTCTCAACAAATCCAGACATTCCGTGCAATTAATGTGCACAATTTCCCGTTGAATTTAAAAACTTCTGGATATTGAATTTCTCTGCAAATCCAGACATTCTGTAAACTTAACCGACCCAATTTCCTGTTGAATTTACACACCTCTAGATATTCAATTTCTCTGCAAATCCAGATATTCCGTACATATATAATGTACCCGGTTTCAGGCTGAATGTACGAAATTCTGGATATTCAATTTCTCCGCAAATCGAGTCATTCCATAAACTTAACCTACCCAATTTCCTATTGAATTTACACACCCCTTGATATTAAATTTCTCTGCAAATCCAGGCATTCCGCACAAATATAATGTACACAATTTCCGTTGAATTTACATAGTTCTGGATATCTCATTTCACTGCAAATCCAGACATTCCGTACATGTATAATGTACACAATTTCAGGCCAAATTTACAAAATTCAGGATATTCAACTTCTCTGCAAATCCAGACAATCTGTACATATATAATGTACCCGACAGGAAGAATGTACGAAATTATGGATATTCAACTTCTCTGCAAATCTAGTCATTCCTTAAACTTAACCTACCCAATTTCGGGTTGAATTCTGGACATTTAGTTTCTCTACAAATCCAGACATTCCGTACAATTAATGTACACAGTTTCCCGTTGAATTTAAAAACTTCTAGATATTTAATTTGTCTGCAAATCCAGACATTCCGTACATATATAATGTACACAATTTCAAACTGAAGTTACAAAATTCTGGATATTGAATTTCTCTGCAAATCCGGACATTCCGTAAACTTAACAGACCCAATTTCCAGTTGAATTTACACACCTCTAGATATTCAATTTCTCTGCAAAGCCAGACATTCCGTACATATATAATATACCCGATTTCAGGCTGAATGTATGAAATTCTGGATATTCAACTTCTCCGCAAATCAATTCATTCCGTAAACTTAACCTTCCCAATTTCCCGTTAAATTCTGGATATTCATTTCTCTGCAAATCCAAACATTCTGTACAATTAATGTACACAATTTCCCGTTGAATTTCAAAACTTCTGGATATTTAATTTCTCCGCAAATCCCGACATTCCGTACATATATAATGTACACAATTTCAGGCTGAATTTACGAAATTCAGGATACTGAATTTCTCTGCAAATCCGGACATTCCGTAAACTTAACCGACCCAATTTCCTGTTGAATTTACACACCCCTAGATATTCAATTTCTCTGCAAATCCAGACATCCCGTACCTATATAATGTACACAATTCCGGGCCAAATTTTCGAAATTCTGGATACTCAATTTCTCTCCAAATCCAGACAATCCGTACATATATATTGTACCCGATTTTAGGCTGAATGTACAAAATTCTGGATAATCAATTTCTCCCCAAATCTAGTCATTCCGTAAACTTAACCTACCCAATTTCAAGTTGAATTCTGGACGTTCAATTTCTCAACAAATCCAGACATTCCGTACAATTAATGTACACAATTTCCCGTTGAATTTAAAAACTTCTGGATATTGAATTTCTCTGCAAATCCAGACATTCTGTAAACTTAACCGACCCAATTTCCTGTTTAATTTACACACCTCTAGATATTCAATTTCTCTGCAAATCCAGATATTCCGTACATATATAATTTACCTGATTTCAAGCTGAATGTACGAAATTCTGGATATTCAATTTCTCCGCAAATCGAGTCATTCCATAAATTTAACCTACCCAATTTCCTATTGAATTTACACACCCCTAGATATTCAATATCTCTGCAAATCCAGACATTCCGTACCTATACAATGTACACAATTCCGGGCCAAATTTACGAAATTCTGGATATTCAATTTCTCTACAAATCCAGACAATCCGTACATATATATTGTACCCGATTTTAGGCTGAATGTACAAAATTCTGGATAATCAATTTCTCCCCAAATCTAGTCATTCCGTAAACTTAACCTACCCAATTTCCAATTGAATTCTGGACGTTCAATTTCTCAACAAATCCAGACATTCCGTACAATTAATGTACACAATTTCTCGTTGAATTTAAAAACTTCTGGATATTGAATTTCTCTGCAAATCCAGACATTCTGTAAACTTAACCGACCCAATTTCCTGTTAAATTTACATACCTCTGGATATTCAATTTCTCTGTAAATCCAGACATTCCGTACAATTAATGTACACAATTTCCCGTTGAATTTAAAAACTTCTGGATATTTAATTTCTCTGCAAATCCAGACAATCTGTACATATGTAATGTACCCGATATCAGAAAGAATGTACGAAATTATGGATATTCAACTTCTCTGCAAATCTAGTCATTCCTAAAACTTAATCTACCCAATTTCCAGTTGAATTCTAGACATTCAATTTCTCTACAAATCCAGACATTCCGTACAATTATTGTACACAATTTCCGGTTGAATTTAAAAACTTCCAGATATTTAATTTCTCTGCAAATCCAGACATTCCGTACATATATAATGTACACAATTTCAAACCGAATTTACCAAATTCTTGATGTTGAATTTCTCTGCAAATCTATACATCTCGTACATATATAATGTACACAATTTCAGGCTGAATTTACGAAATTTTGGATATTGAATTTCTCTGCAAATCCAGACATTCCGTAAACTTAACCGACCCAATTTCTTGTTGAATTTACACACCCCTAGATATTCAATTTCTCTGCAAATGCATACATTCCGTACATGTATAATGTACACAATTTCAGGCCAAATTTACGAAATTCTGGATATTCAACTTCTCTGTAAATCCAGACAATCTGTACATATATAATGTACCCGATATCAGGAAGAATGTACGAAATTCTGGATATTCAATTTCTCCGCAAATCTAGTCATTCCTTAAAAATAACCTACCCAATTTCCGGTTGAATTTTGGATATTCCATTTCTATACAAAACCCGACATTCCGTACAATTAATGTACACAATTTCCAGTTGAATTTAAAAACTTCTAGATATTTAATTTTTCTGCAAATCCAGACATTCCGTACATATAAAATGTATACAATTTCAGGTTGAATTTACGAAATTCTGGATATTAAATTTCTCTGCAAATCCAGACATTCCGTAAACTTAACCGACCCAATTTCTTGTTGAATTTACACACCCTTAGATATTCAATTTCTCTGCAAATCCAGACATTCCGTACATGTATAATGTACGCAATTTCAGACCAAATTTACGAAATTCTGGATATTCAATTTCTTCGCAAATCCAGACAATCCATACATATATATTGTACTCGATTTCAGGCTGAATGTACGAAATTCTGCATATTCAATTTCTCCGCAAATCTGGTCATTCCGTAAACTTAACCTACCAAATTTCCGGTTGAATTCTGGACATTCAATTTCTCTACAAATCCAGACATTCCGTACAATTAATGTATACAATTTCCCGTTGAATTTAAAAACTTCTGGATATTTAATTTCTCTGCAAATCCAGGCATTCCGTACATATATAATGTACACAATTTCAATCTGAATTTTCAAAATTCTGGATATTCAATTTCTCTACAAATCCAGATTTTTCGTAAGCCTAACCTACCCAATTTCCTGTTGAATTTACACACCTCTGGATATTCAATTTCTCTGCCAATCCAAACATTCCGTACATATATAATGTACACAATTTCAAACTGAATTTACAAAATACTGGATATTAAAATACTCTGCAAATCCAGACATTCTGTACATCTATAATGGACACGATTTCAGGCTGTATGTACGAAATTCTGGATATTCAATTTCTCCGCCAATCTAGACTTTCCGTAAACTTAACCTACCCAATTTCCCGTTGAATTCTGGATATTCAATTTCTCTGCGAATCTAGACATTCCGTGCAATTAATGTACACAATTTTCCGTAGAATTTAAAAACTTCTGGATATTTAATTTCTCTTCAAATCCAGACATTCCGAACATATATAATGTCCACAATTTCAGGCAAAATTTACGAAATTCTAGATATTCAATTTCTCTTGAAATCCAGACATTCCGTAAACTTAACCGACCCAATTTCCTGTTGAATTTACACTGCCCTTGATATTCAATTTTTTTTGCAAATCCAGACATTCCGCACATATATAATGTTCATAATTTCAGGCTGAATTTACGAAATTTTGGATATTCACTATCTCTGCAAATCCAGACATTCTGTGAACTTAACCGACCCAATTTCCTGTTGAATTTATAGACCCCAAGATATTCAATTTCTCTGCAAATCCAGACATTCCGTACATATATAATGTACACAATTTCAGGCTGAATTTACGAAATTCGGGATATTCAATTTCTCAACAAATCCAGATATTCCGCAAACTTAACTTACTCAATTTCCTTTTGAATTTACACACCTCTGGGTATTCAACTTCTCTGCAAATCCAAACATTCCGTACAATTAATGCACACAATTTCCCGTTGAATTTACAAGCTTCTAGATATTAAATTACTCTGCAAATCCAGACATTCGTACATATATAATGGACACGATTTCAAGCTGAATGTACGAAATTCTGGATATTCAATTTCTCCTCCAATCTAGACATTCCGTAAACTTAACCTACCCAATTTCCTGTTGAATTCTGGCTATTCAATTTCTCTGCAAATCCAAACATTCCGTACAATTAATGTCCATAATTTTCCGTAAAATTTAAAAACTTCTGGATATTTAATTTCTCTGCAAATCCAGACATTCCGAAAACTTTACCTTCCCAATTTCCCGTTGAATTTACACACTTCTGGATATTCTATTTCTCTACAAATCTTGCCATTCCGTACAATTAATGTACACAATTTCCGTTGAATTTACATAGTTCTGGATATCTAATTTCTCTGCAAATCCAGACATTCCGTACATGTATATTGTACACAATTTCAGGCCAAATTTACGAAATTCTGGATATTCAACTTCTCTGCAAATCCAGACAATCTGTACATATATAATGTACCCGATATCATGAAGAATGTACGAAATTCTGAATATTCAGTTTCTCCGCAAATCTAGTCATTCCTTAAACTTAACCTACCCAATTTCCGATTGAATTCTAGACTTTCAATTTCTCTACAAATCCAGACATTCCGTACAATTAATGTACACAATTTCCCGTTGAATTTAAAATTTTCTAGATATTTAATTTCTCTGCAAATCCAGACATTCCGTACATATATAATGTACACAATTTCAAACTGAATTTACAAAATTCTGGATATTGAATTTCTCTGTAAATCCAGACATTCCGTAAACTTAACCGACCCAATTTCAAGTTGAATTTACACACCCCTAGATATTCAATTTCTCTGGAAATCTAGACATTCCGTACATATATAATGTACCCGATTTCAGGTTGAATGTACGAAATTCTGGATATTCAATTTCTCCGCAAATCTAGGCATTCCGTAAACTTAACCTACCCAATTTCCTGTTAAATTCTGGATATTAAATTTCTCTGTAAATCCAAACATTCCGTACAATTACTGTTCACAATTTCTCGTTGAATTTCAAAACTTCTGGATATTTAATTTTTCTGCAAATCCAGACATTCTTTACATATATAATGTACACAATTTCAAGATGAATTTACGAAATTCTAGATATTGAATTTCTCTGCAAATCCAAACATTATGTGAACTTAACCGACCCAATTTCCTGTTGAATTTACACTCAACTAGATATTCAATTTCTCTGCAAATTCAGACATTCCGTACATATATAATGTACACAATTTCAGGCTGAATTTACGAAATTCGGGATATTCAATTTCTCTACAAATCCAGATATTCCGTAAACTTAGCCTACCCAATTTCCCGTTGAATTCTGGATATTCAATTTCTCTGCAAATCCAGATATTCCGTACAATTAATGTACAAAATTTCCCGTTGAATTCAAAAATTTCTTGATATTTAATTTCTCTGCAAATCCAGACATTCCGTACATATATAATGTACACAATTTCAAACTGAATTTACAAAATTCTGGATATTGAATTTCTCTGGAAATCCAGACATTCCGTAAACTTAACTGACCCAATTTCCAGTTGAATTTACACACCTCTAGATATTCAATTTCTCTGCAAATCCAGACTTTCCGTACATATATAATGTACCCGATTTCAGGTTAAATGTACGAAATTCTGGATATTCAATTTCTCCGCAAATCTAGGCATTCCGTAAACTTAACCTACCCAATTTTCTGTTAAATTCTGAATATTCAATTTCTTTGCAAATCCAAACATTCCGTACAATTACTGTACACCAATTTCTCGTTGAATTTCAAAACTTCTGGATATTTAATTTCTCTACAAATCCAGACTTTCCGTACATATATAATGTACCCGATTTCAGGTTAAATGTACGAAATTCTGGATATTCAATTTCTCCGCAAATCTAGGCATTTCGTAAACTTAACCTACCCAATTTTCTGTTAAATTCTGGATATTCAATTTCTCTGCAAATCCAAACATTCCGTACAATTACTGTACACCAATTTCTCGTTGAATTTCAAAACTTCTGGATATTTAATTTATCTACAAATCAAGACATTCCGTACAAATATAATGTACACAATTTCAGGCTGAATTTACGAAATTCTAGATATTGAATTTCTCTGCAAATCCAAATATTCCGTAAATTTAACCGATCCAATTTCCTGTTCAATTTACACACCCCTAGATATTCAATTTCTCTGCAAATCCAGACATTCCGTACATATGTAATGGACACAATTTTAGGCCAAATTTACGAAATTCTTGATATTCAATTTCTCTGCAAATCCAAACAATCGATACATATATATATTGTACCTGATTTTAGGCTGAATGTACGAAATTCTGGATATTCAATTTCTCCGCAAATCTTGTCATTCCGTAAACTTGACCTACCCAATTTCCGGTTGAATTCTGGAAATTCAATTTCTCTACAAATCCAGACATTCCGTACAATTACTTTACACAATTTCCCATTGAATTTAAAAACTTCTGGATATTTAATTTCTCTGCAAATCCAGACATTCCGTACATATATAATGTACACAATTTCAATCTGAATTTACAAAATTCTGGATATTCAATTTCTTTGCAAATCCAGATATTTCGTAAACCTAACCTACCCAATTTCCTGTTCAATTTACACACCTTTGGATATTCAATTTCTCTGCAAATCCAGACATTCCGTAATATTACTGCGCACAATTTCCCGTTGAATTTACAAGCTTCTGGATATTAAATTACTCTGCAAATCCAGACATTCCGTACATAAATAATGGACACGATTTCAGGCTCTATGTACGAAATTCTGGATATTCAATTTCTCCGCCTATCTAGACTTTCCGTAAACATAACCTACCCAATTTCCCGTTGAATTCTGGATATTCAATTTCTCTGCAAATCCAGACATTCCGTGCAATTAATGTACACCATTTCCCGTAGAATTTAAAAACTTCTGGATGTTTAATTTCTATGCAAATCCAGTTATTCTGAACATATATAATGTCCACAATTTCAGGCTGCATTAACGAAATTCAAGATATTCAATTTCTCTGGAAATCCAGACATTCCGTAAACTTAACCGACCCAATTTCCTTTTGAATTTACACAGCTCTAGATATTCAATTTCTTTACAAATCCAGACATTCCACACAAATATAATGTTCACAATTTCAGGCTGAATTTACGAAATTTTGGATATTCACTTTCTCTGCAAATCCAGACATTCTGTAAACTTAAACGAACCAATTTCCCCTTGAATTTACACACCCCTAGATATTCAATTTCTCTGCAAATCCAGACATTCCGTAGATATAAAACGTACACAATTTCAGGCTGAAATTACGAAATTCGGGATATTCAATTTCTCTACAAATCCATATATTCCGTAAACTTAACCTACCCAATTTCCAGTTGAATTCACACACCTCTGGATATTCAATTTCTCTGCAAATCCAGACATTACGTACAGTTAATGTACACAATTTCCCATTGAATTTACAAACATTTGGATATTTAATTTCTCTGCAAATCCAGACATTCCGAACATATATAATGTCCACAATTTCAGGCTGAATTTACGAAATTCTAGATATTCAATTTCTCTGGAAATCCTGACATTCCGTAAACTTAACCGACCCAATATCCTGTTGAATTTACACAGCCCTAGATATTCAATTTCTTTGCAAATCCAGACTTTCCGCACTTATATAATGTTCAAAATTTCAGGCTGAATTTACGAAATTTTGGATATTCACTTTCTATGAAAATCCAGACATTCTGTGAACTTAACCGACCCAATTTCCTGTTGAATTTACACACCCCTAGATATTCAATTTCTCTGCAAATTCAGACATTCCGTACATATATAATGTACACAATTTCAGGCTGAATTTACGAAATTCGGGATATTCAATTTCTCTACAAATCCAGATATTCCGCAAACCTAACATACTCAATTTCCTGTTGAATTTACATACCTCTGGATATTCAACTTCTCTGCAAATCCAGACATTCCGTACAATTAATGCACACAATTTCCCGTTGAATTTACAAGCTTCTAGATATTAAATTAGTCTGCAAATCCAGACATTCCGTACATATATAATGGACACGATTTCAGGCTGAATGTAAGCAATTCTGGATATTCAATTTCTCCGCCAATCTAGACATTCCGTAAACTTAACCTACCCAATTTCCCGTTGAATTCTGGATATTCAATTTCTCGGCAAATCCAGACATTCCGTTCAATTAATGTCCATAATTTTCTGTAAAATTTAAAAACTTCTGGATAATTAATTTCTCTGCAAATCCAGACATTCCGAAAACTTTACCTTCCCAATTTCCCGTTTAATTTACACACCTTTGGATATTCAATTTCTCTGCAAATCTAGACATTCCGTACAATTAATGTACACAATTTCTGTTGAATTTACATAGTTCTGGATATCTAATTTCTATGCAAATCCAGACATTCCGTACATGTATAATGTACACAATTTCAGGCCAAATTTAAGCAATTCTGGGTATTCAACTTCTCTGCAAATCCAGACAATCTGTACATATATAATGTACCCGATATCAGGAAGAATGTACGAAATTCTGGATATTCAATTTCTCCCCAAATCTAGTCATTCCTTAAACTTAACCTACCCAATTTCTGGTTGAATTCTAGACTTTCAATTCCTCTACAAATCCTGACATTCCGTACAATTAATGTACACAATTTCCCGTTGAATTTTAAAATTTCTTGATATTTAATTTCTCTGCAAATCCAGACATTCCGTACATATATAATGTACACAATTTCAAACTGAATTTACAAAATTCTGGATATTGAATTTCTCTGGAAATCCAGACATTCCGTAAACTTAACCGACCCAATTTCCAGTTGAATTTACACACCTCTAGATATTCAATTGCTCTGCAAATCCAGACATTCCGTACATATATAATGTACCCGATTTCTGGCTGTATGTACGAAATTCTGGATATTCAATTTCTCCTCAAATCTAGGCATTCCGTAAACTTAACCTACCCAATTTCCTGTTAAATTCTGGATATTCAATTTCTCCGCAAATCCAAACATTCCGTACAATTACTGTACACAATTTCTCGTTGAATTTCAAAACTTCTGGATATTTAATTTTTCTACAAATCCAGACATTCCGTACATATAAAATGTATACAATTTCAGGTTGAATTTACGAAATTCTGGATATTGAATTTCTCTGCAAATCCAGACATTCCGTAAACTTAACCGACCCAATTTCTTGTTGAATTTACACACCCTTAGATATTCAATTTCTCTGCAAATCCAGACATTCCGTACATATATAATGTACGCAATTTCAGGCCAAATTTACGAAATTCTGGATATTCAATTTCTTCGCAAATCCAGACAATCCATACATATATATTGTACTCGATTTCAAGCTGAATGTACGAAATTCTGGATATTCAATTTCTCCGCAAATCTGGTCATTCCGTAAACTTAACCTACCCAATTTCCGGTTGAATTTTGGACATTCAATTTCTCTACAAATCCAGACATTCCGTACAATTAATGTATACAATTTCCCGTTGAATTTAAAAACTTCTGGATATTTAATTTCTCTGCAAATCCAGGCATTCCGTACATATCTAATGTACACAATTTCAATCTGAATTTTCAAAATTCTGGATATTCAATTTCTCTACAAATCCAGATTTTTCGTAAGCCTAACCTACCCAATTTCCTGTTGAATTTACACACCTCTGGATATTCAATTTCTCTGCCAATCCAGACATTCCGTACATATATAATGTACACAATTTCAAACTGAATTTACAAAATTCTGGATATTGAACTTCTCTGCAAATCCAGATATTCCGTAAACTTAACCGACCCAATTTCCTGTTGAATTTACACACCTCTAGATATTCAATTTCTCTGCAAATCCAGACATTCCGTACATATATAATGTAAACAATTTCAGGCTGAATTTTCGAAATTCTGGTTATTCAATTTCTCTACAAATCCAGATATTCCTTAAACTTAACCTACCCACTTTCCTTTTGAATTTGCACACCTCTGGATATTCAAATTCTCTGCAAATCTAGACATTCCTTACAATTAATGTACACAATTTTCCGTTGAATTCACAAGCTTCTGGATATTAAAATACTCTGCAAATCCAGACATTCTGTACATCTATAATGGACACGATTTTAGGCTCTATGTACGAAATTCTGGATATTCAATTTCTCCGCCAATCTAGACTTTCCGTAAACTTAACCTACCCAATTTCCCGTTGAATTCTGGATATTCAATTTCTCTGCGAATCTAGACATTCCGTGCAATTAATGTACACAATTTTCCGTAGAATTTAAAAACTTCTGAATATTTAATTTCTCTTCAAATCCAGACATTCCGAACATATATAATGTCCACAATTTCAGGCTAAATTTACGAAATTCTAGATATTCAATTTCTCTTGAAATCCAGACATTCCGTAAACTTAACCGACCCAATTTCCTGTTGAATTTACACTGCCCTTGATATTCAATTTTTTTTTGCAAATCCAGACATTCCGCACATATATAATGTTCACAATTTCAGGCTGAATTTACGAAATTTTGGATATTCACTATCTCTGCAAATCCAGACATTCTGTGAACTTAACCGACCCAATCTCCTGTTGAATTTACAGACCCCAAGATATTCAATTTCTCTGCAAATCCAGACATTCCGTACATATATAATGTACACAATTTCAGGCTGAATTTACGAAATTCGGGATATTCAATTTCTCAACAAATCCAGATATTCCGCAAACTTAACGTACTCAATTTCCTGTTGAATTTACACACCTCTGGGTATTCAACTTCTCTGCAAATCCAAACATTCCGTACAATTAATGCACACAATTTCCCGTTGAATTTACAAGCTTCTAGATATTAAATTACTCTGCAAATCCAGAAATTCCGTACATATATAATCGACACGATTTCAAGCTGAATGTACGAAATTCTGGATATTCAATTTCTCCTCCAATCTAGACATTCCGTAAACTTAACCTACCCAATTTCCCGTTGAATTCTGGATATTCAATTTCTCTGCAAATCCAAACATTCCGTACAATTAATGTCCATAATTTTCCGTAAAATTTAAAAACTTCTGGATATTTAATTTCTCTGCAAATCCAGACATTCCGAAAACTTTACCTTCCCAATTTCCCGTTGAATTTACACACTTCTGGATATTCTATTTCTCTGCAAATCTTGACATTCCGTACAATTAATTTACACAATTTCCGTTGAATTTACATAGTTCTGGATATCTAATTTCTCTGCAAATCCAGACATTCCGTACATGTATAATGTACACAATTTCAGGCCAAATTTACGAAATTCTGGATATTCAACTTCTCTGCAAATCCAGACAATCTGTACATATATAATGTACCCGATATCATGAAGAATGTACGAAATTCTGGATATTCAATTTCTCCGCAAATCTAGTCATTCCTTAAACTTAACCTACCCAATTTCCGATTGAATTCTAGACTTTCAATTTCTCTACAAATCCAGACATTCCGTACAATTAATGTACACAATTTCCCGTTGAATTTAAAATTTTCTAGATATTTAATTTCTTTGCAAATCCAGACATTCCGTACATATATAATGTACACAATTTCAAACTGAATTTACAAAATTCTGGATATTGAATTTCTCTGTAAATCCAGACATTCCGTAAACTTAACCAACCCAATTTCCAGTTGAATTTACACACCTCTAGATATTCAATTTCTCTGGAAATCTAGACATTCCTTACATATATAATGTACCCGATTTCAAGTTGAATGTACGAAATTCTGGATATTCAATTTCTCCGCAAATCTAGGCATTCCGTAAACTTAACCTACCCAATTTCCTGTTAAATTCTGGATATTCAATTTCTCTGCAAATCCAAACATTCCGTACAATTACTGTACACAATTTATCGTTGAATTTCAAAACTTCTGGATATTTAATTTTTCTGCAAATCCAGACATTTTTTACATATATAATATGCACAATTTCAAGATGAATTTACGAAATTCTAGATATTGAATTTCTCTGCAAATCCAGACATTCCGTAAACTTAGCCGACCCAATTTCTTGTTGAATTTATACACCCTTAGATATTCCCGGTTTGGATAGAAATATTGCCGGAATGATGTTTTTTAATTTTTTTTTTTTTTTGCTTTTTTTTTTTTTTTTTTTTTTTTTGTATTTTCTAGCTAGGGTCGGATGGGAACGGAATTCGTGACTAAATTTTTTTTTTTTTTTTTTTCTTTCTCTGCCTATTTCAACCCAGTTCGGATAAAAGTAATGCCGGAATGAAGGTTTTGAATTTTTTTGCTATTTGTTTTGGAATTTTCTAGCTAGGGTCGGTTAGGAACAGAATTCGGGACTAAATTTTTTTTTCCCTCCTTCCCTCCCTCTTTCAACTCGGTTTGGATAGAAATATGGCCAGAATGATGTCTTTTAATTTTTTGAATTTTTTTGCTTTTTTTTTTTTTTTGTATTTTCTAGCTAGGGTCGGATGGGAACGGAATTCGAGACTCAAATTTTTTTTTTCTCTTTCTAGAACTATCTCAACCTGGTTTGGTTAAAAATAATGCAGCAATGAAGTTTTTCAATTTTTTGAATTTTTTTGTCAATTTTTTTCGAATTTTCTAGCTAGGGTCGGCTAGGAACGGAATTAGGGAAATATTTTTTTTTTCTCTCTTTCTCAGCCTATCTCAACCCGGTTTAGACAGAAATAATGCCGGAATGAAGTTTTTTAATTTTTTGAATTTTTTTGCTATTTTTTTTTGGAATTTTCTAGGTAGGGTCGAGTGTAAACGGAATTCGGGACTAAAATTTTATTCTCTCTTTCTCGGCCTATCTCAATCCATTTTGGATAAAAATAATGTTAGAATGAAGTTTTTGAGTTTTTTGTTTTTTTTTGCCAATTTTTTTTCGAATTTTCCAACTGGGGGTTTGATAGGAACGGAATTCGGGACAATTTTTTTTTTCTCTTTCCTGGCCTATCTCAACCCGGTGTAGATAGAAATAATGCCGGAATGATGTTTTTCAATTTTTTGAATTTTTTTTTCTATTTTTTTGAATTTTCTGGCTAGGGTCAGAATGGGACGGAATTCGGGACTTAAATTTTTTTCCCTCTTTTTCAGCCTATCTCAACCCGGTTTGGACAGAAATATTTCCGGCATGAAATTTTTTTAGTTTTTTGAATTTTTTTGCTATTTTTTTTGGAATTTTCTAGGTAGGGTCGGGTGTGAACGGAATTCGGGACTAAAATTTTTTTCCCTCTTTCTCGTCCTATCTCACCTCGGTTTGGACAGAAATATTGCCGAAATGATTTTTTTTAATTTTTTGAATTTTTTTGCTATTTTTTTTTAATTTTCTAGCTTGGGTTGGATAGGAACGGAATTCGGAACTAAAATTTTTTTCTCTATTTCACGGCTTATTTCAACCTTGTTTGGATAGTAATATTGCCGGAATGATGATTATTAATTTTTTCAATTTTTTTTTATTTTTTTTTTTTGTAATTTTCCAGCTAGAGTCGGATAGGAATGGAACGGAATTCAGGACAAACATTTTTCTCTCTCTTTCTCAGCCTATCTCAACCCGGTTTAGATAGAAGTAATGCGGGAATGAAGTTTTTTCATTTTTTGAATTTTTTTGCCATTTTTTTGGAATTTTCTAGCTAGGGTCGGATAGGAACAGAATTCGGGACTAAAATTTTTTTTCCCTCTTTCCCTGCCTATTTCAACTCGGTTTGGATAGAAATATGGCCAGAATGATGTCTTTTAATTTTTTGAATTTTTTTGCTTTTTTCTTCTTTTTTTTTTTTTTTTTTTTGTATTTTCTATCTAGGGTCGGATGGGAACGGAATTCGAGACTCAAATTTTTTTTTTCTCTTTCTAGAACTATCTCAACCTGGTTTGGTTAGAAATAATGCAGGAATGAAGCTTTTTAATTTTTTGAATTTTTTTGCCAATTTTTTTGGAATTTTCTAGCTTGGGTCGGATAGGAACGGAATTCGGGAATTTTTTTTTTCTCTCTTTCTCAGCCTATCTCACCTCTGTTTGGATAGAAATATTGCAGGAATGATTTTTTTTTTATTTTTTGAATTTTTTTGCTTTTTTTTTTGGAATTTTCTAGCTTGGGTCGGATAGGAACGGAATTCGGGACTAAAATTTTTTTCTTTATTTCACGGCCTATTTCAACCCGATTTGGATAGAAATATTGCCGGAATGATGTTTTTTGATTTTTTTAATTTTTTTGCTATTTTTTTTTTTTGTATTTTCTAGCTAGGGTCGGATAGGAACGGAATTCGGGACTAAATTATTATTATTTTTTTCTTTCTCGGCCTATTTCAACCCAGTTCGGATAAAAGTAATGCCGGAATGAAGTTTTTTAATTTTTTTGTATTTTTTTGCTATTTGTTTTGGAATTTTCGATGCTATGGTCGGATAGGAACAGAATTCGGGACTAAATTTTTTTTTCCCTCTTTCCCTGCCTATTTCAACTCGGTTTGGATAGAAATAGAGTCGGATGGGAACGGAATTCGAGACTCAAAATTTTTTTTCTCTTTCTAGAACTATCTCAACCTGGTTTGGTTTGAAATAATGCAGGAATGAAGTTTTTCAATTTCTTGAATTTTTTTGCCAATTTTTTTTGAATTTTCTAGCTAGGGTCGGATAGGAACGGAATTCGGGAAATATTTTTTTTTCTCTCTTTCTCAGCCTATCTCACCTTGGTTTGGATAGAAATATTGCCGGAATGATTTTTTTTTTTTTTTTTTTTTTTGCGTTTTTTTTTTTTTGGAATTTTCTAACTAGGGTCAGATAGGAACGGAATTCGGGACTAAAATTTTTTTCTCTATTTCACGGCTTATTTCAACCCGGTTTGGATAGAAATATTGCCGGAATGATTTTTTTTAATTTTTTTGCTATTTTTTTTTTGTACTTTCTAGCTAGGGTCGAATGGGAACGGAATTCGGGACTAAATTTTTTTTTTTTTTCTTTCTCGGCCTATTCCAACCCAGTTCGGATAAAAGTAAAGCCGGAATAAAGTTTTTTAATTTTTTTGCTATTTTTTTTGGAATTTTCTTGCAAGGGTCGGATAGGAACAGAATTCGTGACTAAAATTTTTTTTCCCTCTTTCCCTACCTATTTCAACTTGGTTTGGATAGAAATATGGCCAGAATGATGTATTTTAATTTTTTGAATTTTTTTGCTTTTTTTTTTTTTGTATTTTCTAGCTAGGGCCGGATGGGAACGGAATTCGAGACTCAAAATTTTTTTTTTTTCTCTTTCTAGAACTATAGCAACCTGGTTTGGTTAGAAATAATGCATGAATGAAGTTTTTTAATTTTTTGAATTTTTTTGCCAATTTTTTTCGAATTTTCTAGCTTAGGTCGGATAAGAACGGAATTCGGGAAATTTTTCTTTTTTCTATCTTTGTCAGCCTATCTCACCTCTGTTTGGATAGAAATATTGCCGGAATGATTTTTTTTTTTTTTTTGAATTTTTTTGCTTTTTTTTTTTTTTGGAATTTTCTAGCTAGGGTCGTATTGGAACGGAATTCGGGACTAAAATTTTTTTCTCTATTTCACGGCCTATTTCAACCCGGTTTGGATAGAAATATTGCCGGAATGATGTTTTTTAATTTTTTGAATTTTTTTGCTATTTTTTTTTTGTATTTTCTAGCTAGGGTCGGATAGGAACGGAATTCGAGAAAATTTTTTTTTCTCTCTTTCTCAGCCTATCTCAACCCGGTTTAGACAGAAATAATGCCGAAATGAAGTTTTTTAATTTTTTGAATTTTGTTTTCAATTTTTTTTGTAATTTTCTGGCTAGGGTCAGAATGGGACAGAATTCAGGACAAAAATTTTTTCTCTCTTTCTCAGCCTATCTCAACCCGGTTTGGACAGAAATATTTCCGACATGAAATTTTTTAATTTTTTAAATTTTTTTGCTATTATTTTTGGAATTTTCTAGGTAGGGTCGGGTGTGAACGGAATTCAGGACTAAAATTTTTTTACCTCTTTCTCATCCTATCTCACCTCGGTTTGGATGGAAATATTGCCGGAATGATTTTTTTTTAATTTTTTGAATTTTTTTGCTATTTTTTTTGGAATTTTCTAGCTTGGGTTAGATAGGAACGGAATTCGGGACTAAAATTTTTTTCTCCATTTCACGGCCTATTTTAACCCGGTTTGGATAGAAATATTGCTGGAATGACGTTTTTTAATTTTTTCAATTTTTTTTCTTTTTTTTTTTGGTAATTTTCTAGCTAGAGTCAGATAGGAACAGAACAAAATTCAGGACTAAAATTTTTCTCTCTCTTTCTCAGCCTATCTCAACCCGGTTTAGATAGAAGTAATGCCGGAATGAAGTTTTTTCATTGTTTTCATTTTTTTGCCATCTGTTTTGGAATTCTCTAGCTAGGGTCGGATAGGAACAGAAATCGGGACTAAAATTTTTTTTCCCTCTTTCCCTCCCTATTTCAACTCGGTTTGGATAGAAATATGGCTAGAATGATGTCTTTTAAATTTTTGAATTTTTTTGCTTTTTTTTTTTTTTTTTTTTTTTTTTTTTGTATTTTCTAGCTAGGGTCGGATGGGAACGGAATTCGAGACTCAAATTTTTTTTTTTCTATTTCTAGAACTATCTCAACCTGGTTTGGATAGAAATAATGCAGGAATGAAGTTTTTCAATTTCTTGAATTTTTTTCCCAATTTTTTCGAATTTTCTAGCTAGGGTCGGATAGGAACGGAATTCGGAAAATATTTTTTTTTCCTCTCTTTCTCAGCCTATCTCACCTAGGTTTGGATAGAAATATTGCCGGAATGATTTTTTTTTTTTTTTTTTTGCTTTTTTTTTTTTGGAATTTTCTTGCTAGGGTTGGATAGGAACGGAATTCGGGACTAAAATTTTTTTTTCTATTTCACGGCCTATTTCAACCCGGTTTGGATAGAAATATTGCCCAAATGATGTTTTTTAATTTTTTGAGTATTTTTGCTTCTTTTTTTTTTTTTGTATTTTCTAGCTAGGGTCGGATAGGAACGGAATTCGGGACTAAATTATTTTTTTTTTTTTCTTTCACTGCCTATTTCAACCCAGTTCGGATAAAAGTAATGCCGGAATGAAGTTTTTTAATTTTTTTGAATTTTTTTGCTATTTGTTTTGGAATTTTTCAGCTAGGGTCGGATAGGAACATAATTCGGGACTAAAATTTTTTTTCCCCCTTTCCCTTCCTATTTCAACTCGGTTTGGATAGAAATATGGCCAGAATGATGTCTTTTAATTTTTTGAATTTTTTTGCTTTTTTTTTTTTTTTTTTTTTTTGTATTTTCTATCTAGGGTCGGATGGGAACGGAATTCGAGACTCATTTTTTTTTTCTCTTTCTAGAACTATCTCAACCTGGTTTGGTTAGAAATAATGCAGGAATGATTTTTTTTAATTTTTCGAATTTTCTAGCTTGGGTCGGATTGGAACGGAATTCGGGAAATTTTTTTTTTCTCTCTTTCTCAGCCTATCTCACCTCTGTTTGGATAGAAATATTGCCGGAATGATTTTTTTTTTATTTTTTTTCATTTTTTTGCTTTTTTATTTTGGAATTTTCTAGCTTGGGTCGGATAGGAACGGAATTCGGGACTAATATTTTTTTCTCTATTTCGCGGCCTATTTCAACCTGGTTTGGATAGAAATATTGCCGGAATGATGTTTTTTGATTTTTTGAATTTTTTTGCTATTTTTTTTTTTTGTATTTTCTAGCTAGGGTCGGATAGGAACGGAATTCGGGACTAAATTATTATTTTTTTTTTCTTTCTCGGCCTATTTCAACCCAGTTCGGATAAAAGTAATGCCGGAATGAAGTTTTTACTTTTTGTATTTTTTTGCTATTTGTTTTGGAATTTTCGAAGCTAGGGTCGGATAGGAACAGAATTCGGGACTAAAATTTTTTTCTCTATTTCACGGCCTATTTCAACCCGGTTTGGATAGAAATATTGCCGGAATGATGTTTTTTGATTTTTTGAATTTTTTTGCTATTTTTTTTTTTTGTATTTTCTAGCTAGGGTCGGATAGGAACGGAATTCGGGACTAAATTATTATTATTTTTTTCTTTCTCGGCCTATTTCAACCCAGTTCGGATAAAAGTAATGCCGGAATGATGTTTTTTAATCTTTTTGTATTTTTTTGCTATTTGTTTTGGAATTTTCGAAGCTAGGGTCGGATAGGAACAGAATTCGGGACTAAATTTTTTTTTTTCCCTCTTTCCCTGCCTATTTCAACTTGGTTTGGATAGAAATAGGGTCGGATGGGAACGGAATTCGAGACTCAAAATTTTTTTTCTCTTTCTAGAACTATCTCAACCTGGTTTGGTTAGAAATAATGCAGGAATGAAGTTTTTCAATTTCTTGAAATTTTTTGCCAATTTTTTTTGAATTTTCTAGCTAGGGTCGGATAGGAACGGAATTCGGGAAATATTTTTTTTTTCTCTCTTTCTCAGCCTATCTCACCTTGGTTTGGATAGAAATATTGCCGGAATGATTTTTTTTTTTTTTTTTTTTTGCTTTTTTTTTTTGGAATTTTCTAGCTAGGGTCAGATAGGAACGGAATTCGGGACTAAAATTTTTTTCTCTATTTCACGGCTTATTTCAACCCGGTTTGGATAGAAATATTGCCGGAATGATTTTTTAAATTTTTTTGCTATTTTTTTTTGTACTTTCTAGCTAGGGCCGGATGGGAACGGAATTCGAGACTCAAATTTTTTTTTTTCTCTTTCTAGAACTATCTCAACCTGCTTTGGTTAGAAATAATGCATGAATGAAGTTTTTTAATTTTTTGAATTTTTTTTCCAATTTATTTCGAATTTTCTAGCTTGGGTCGGATAGGAACGGAATTCGGGAATTTTTTTTTTTTTTCTCTCTTTGTCAGCCTATCTCACCTCTGTTTGGATAGAAATATTGCCGGAATGATTTTTTTTTTTTTTTTTTGAATTTTTTTGCTTTTTTTTTTTTTGGAATTTTCTAGCTAGGGTCGTATTGGAACGGAATTCGGGACTAAAATTTTTTTCTCTATTTCACGGCCTATTTCAACCCGGTTTGGATAGAAATATTTCCGAAATGTTGTTTTTTAATTTTTTTGAATTTTTTTGCTATTTTATTTTTTTGTATTTTCTAGCTAGGGTCGGATAGGAACGGAATTCGGGAAATTTTTTTTTTCTCTCTCTTTCTCAGCCGATCTCAGCCCGGTTTAGACAGAAATAATGCCGAAATGAAGTTTTTTAATTTTTTGAATTTTGTTTTCAATTTTTTTTGTAATTTTCTGGCTAGGGTCAGAATGGGACAGAATTCGGAACTAAAATTTTTTTTCTCTTTCTCAGCCTATCTCAACCCGGTTTGGACAGAAATATTTCCGACATGAAATTTTTTAATTTTTTAAATTTTTTTGCTATTTTTTTTGGAATTTTCTAGGTAGGGTCGGGTGTGAACGGAATTCGGGACTAAAATTTTTTTACCTCTTTCTCATCCTATCTCACCTCGGTTTGGATGGAAATATTGCCGGAATGATTTTTTTTAATTTTTTGAATTTTTTTGCTATTATTTTTGGAATTTTCTAGCTTGGGTAGGATAGGAACGGAATTCGGGACTAAAATTTTTTTCTCCATTTCACGGCCTATTTTAACCCGGTTTGGATAGAAATATTGCTGGAATGACGTTTTTTAATTTTTTCAATTTTTTTTCTTTTTTTTTTTGGTAATTTTCTCGCTAGAGTCGGATAGGAACGGAACAGAATTCAGGACTAAAATTTTTCTCTCTTTCTCAGCCTATCTCAACCCGGTTTAGATAGAAGTAATGCCGGAATGAAGTTTTTTCATTTTTTTGCCATCTGTTTTGGAATTTTATAGCTAGGGACGGATAGGAACAGAAATCGGGACTAAATTTTTTTTTCCCTCTTTCCCTGCCTACTTCAACTCGGTTTGGATAGAAATATGGCTAGAATGATGTCTTTTAAATTTTTGAATTTTTTTGCTTTTTTTTTTTTTTTTTTTTTTTTTTTTTTGTATTTTCTAGCTAGGGTCGGATAGGAATGGAATTCGAGACTCAAATTTTTTTTTTTTCTCTTTCTAGAACTATCTCAACCTGGTTTGGATAGAAATAATGCAGGAATGAAGTTTTTCAATTTCTTGAATTTTTTTCCCAATTTTTTCGAATTTTCTAGCTAGGGTCGGATAGGAACGGAATTCGGAAAATATATTTTTTTTTCTCTCTTTCTCAGCCTATCTCACCTCGGTTTGGATAGAAATATTGCCGGAATGATTTTTTTTTTTTTTTTTTGCATTTTTTTTTTTGGAATTTTCTAGCTAGGGTCGGATAGGAACGGAATTCGGGACTAAAATTTTTTTCTCTATTTCACGGCCTATTTCAACCCGGTTTGGATAGAAATATTGCCGGAATGATGTTTTTTAATTTTTTGAGTTTTTTTGCTTCTTTTTTTTTTTTTTTTGTATTTTCTAGCTAGGGTCGGATAGGAACGGAATTCGGGACTAAATTTTTTTTTTTTTTCTTTCACAGCCTATTTCAACCCAGTTCGGATAAAAGTAATGTCAGAATGCAGTTTTTTAATTTTTTTGAATTTTTTTGCTATTTGTTTTGGAATTTTTTAGCTAGGGTCGGATAGGAACAGAATTCGGGACTAAATTTTTTTTTCCCTCCTTTCCTGCCTATTTTAACTCTGTTTGGATAGAAACATGGCCAGAATGATGTTTTTTAATTTTTTGAATATTTTTGCCTTTTTTTTTTTTTTGGTATTTTCTAGCTAGGGTCGAATGGGAACGGAATTCGAGACTCAAAATTTTTTTTCTCTTTCTAGAACTATCTCAACCTGGTTTGGTTAGAAATAATACAGCAATGAAGTTTTTCAATTTTTTGAATTTTTTTGCCAATTTTTTTCGAATTTTCTAGCTTGGGTCGACTAGGAACAGAATTAGGGAAATATTTTTTTTCTCTCTCTTTCTCAGCCTATCTCAACCTGGTTTAGACAGAAATAATGCTGGAATGAAATTTTTTAATTTTTTCAATTTTTTTTGGAATTTTTTGGCTAGGGTCAGAATGAGACGGAATTCGGGACTAAAATTTTTTTCTCTCTTTCTCAGCCTTTCTCAACCCGGTTTGGACAGAAATATTACTGGCATGAAATTTTTTAATTTTTTGAATTTTTTTGCTATGTTTTTTGGAATTTTCTAGGTAGGGTCGGGTGTAAACGGAATTCGGGACTAAAATTTTATTCTCTCTTTCTCGGCCTATCTCAGTCCAGTTTGGATAAAAATAATGTTGGAATGAAGTTTTTTAGTTTTCTGTATTTTTTTGCCAATTTTTTTTTCGAATTTTCCAGCCGGACGTTTGACAGGAACGGAATTCGGGACAAATTTTTTTTTTTTTCTCTTTCCTGGCCTATCTCAACCCGGCGTAGGTAGAAATAATGCCGGAATGAAGTTTTTTAATTTTTTGAATTTTATTTTTCTATTTTTTTTGGAATTTTCTGGCTAGGGTCAGAATGGGACGGAATTCGGGACTTAAAATTTTTTCCCTCTTTCTCAGCATATCTCAACCCAGTTTGGACAGAAATATTTCCGGCATGAAATTTTTTTAGTTTTTTGAATTTTTTTGCTATTTTTTTTTGAATTTTCTAGGTAGGGTCGGCTGTAAACGGAATTCGGGACTAAAATTTTATTCTCTCTTTCTCGGCCTATCTCAACCCAATTTGGATAAAATAATGTTGGAATGAAGTTTTTTAGTTTTTTGTATTTCTTTGGCAATTTTTTTTCGAATTTTCCAGCTGGGGGTTTGAAAGGAACGGAATTCGGGACAAATTTTTTTTTTTCTCTTTCCTAGCCTATCTCAACCCGGTGTAGATAGAAATAATGACGGAATAAAGTTTTTGAATTTTATTTTTCTATTTTTTTTGGAATTTTCTGGCTAGGGTCAGAATGAGACTAAATTCGGGATTTAAATTTTTTTCTCTATTTCACGGCCTATTTCAACCCGGTTTGGATAGAAATATTGCCGGAATGATGTTTTTTAATTTTTAATTTTTTTTTTGCTTTTTTTGTTTTGTATTTTCTACCTACGGTCGGATGGGAACGAAATTCGGGACTAAATTTTTTTTTTTTTTTTCTTTCTCGGCCTATTTCAACCCAGTTCGGATAAATGTAATGCCGGAATGAAGTTTTTGAATTTTTTTCCTATTTGTATTGGAATTTTCTAGCTAGGGTCGGATAGGAACAGAATTCGTGACTAAAATTTTTTTTCCCTCCTTTCCTGCCTATTTCAACTCGGTTTGGATAGAAACATGGCCAGAATGATGTCTTTTAATTTTTTGAATTTTTTTGCCTTTTTTTTTTTTTTTTTTTGTATTTTCTAGCTAGGGTCGGATGGGAACGGAATTCGAGACTCAAATTTTTTTTTTTTCTCTTTCTAGAACTATCTCAACCTGGTTTGGTTAGAAATAATGTAGCAATGAAGTTTTTCAATTTTTTGAATTTTTTTGCCAATTTTTTTCGAATTTTCTAGCTAGGGTCGGCTAGGAACAGAATTAGGGAAATATTTTTTTTTTCTCTCTTTCTCAGCCTATCTGAACCCGGTTTAGACAGAAATAATGTTGGATTGAAATTTTTTAGTTTTTTGAATTTTTTTTTTCAATTTTTTTTGGAATTTTCTGGCTAGGGTCAAAATGGGACGGAATTTGGGACTAAAATTTTTTCACTCTTTCTCAGCCTATCTCAACCCGGTTTGGACAGAAATATTACTGGCATGAAATTTTTTTAGTTTTTTGAAATTTTTTGCTTTTTTTTTTGGAATTTTCTAGGTAGGTTCGGGTGTAAACGGAATTCGGGACTAAAATTTTATTCTCTCTTTCTCGGCCTATCTCAATCCAGTTTGGATAAAAATAATGTTGGAATGAAGTTTTTTAGTTTTTTGTATTTTTTTGCCAATTTTTTTTCGAATTTTCCAGCTAGGGGTTTGATAGGAACGGAATTCGGGACAAATTTTTTTTTTTTTTCTCTTTCCGGGCCTATCTCAACCCGGTATAGGTAGAAATAATGCCGGAATGAAGTTTTTTAATTTTTTGAATTTTTTTTTCTATATTTTTTGGAATTTTCTGGCTAGGGTCAGAATGGGACGGAATTCGGGACTTAAATTTTTTTCCCTCTTTCTCGGCCTATCTCAACCCGGTTTGGACAGAAATATTTCCGGCATGAAATTTTTTTACTTTTTTGAATTTTTATGCTATTTTTTTTTGGAATTTTCTAGGTAGGGTCGGTTGTGAACGGAATTCGAGACTAAAATTTTTTTCCCTCTTTCTCGTCCTATCTCACCTCGGTTTGGACAGAAATATTTCCGTAATGATTTTTTTGAATTTTTTTGCGATTTTTTTTAATTTTTTAGCTTGGGTTGGATAGGAACGGAATTCGGGACTAAAATTTTTTTCTCTATTTCACAGCCTATTTCAACCCGGTTTGGATAGTAATATTGCCGGAATAATAATTTTTAATTTTTTCAATTTTTTTAATTTTTTTTTTGGAATTTTCCAGCTAGAGTCGGATAGGAATGGAACGGAGTTCAGGACTAAATTTTTTCTCTCTTTCTCAGCCTATCTCAACCCGGTTTAGATAGAAGTAATGCCGGAATGAAGTTTTTTCATTTTTTGAACTTTTTTGCCATTTGTTTTGGAATTTTCTAGTTAGGGTCGGATAGGAACAGAATTCGGGACTAAAATTTTTTTTCCCTCTTTCCCTGCCTATTTCAACTCGGTTTGGATGAAATATGGCCAGAATGATGTCTTTTAATTTTTTGATTTTTTTTTTCTTTTGTACTTTCTACCTAGGGTCGGATGGGAACGGAATTCGAGACTCAAATTTTTTTTTCTCTTTCTAGAACTATCTCAACCTGGTTTGGTTAGAAATAATGCAGGAATGAAGTTTTTTAATTTTTTGAATTTTTTTCGAATTTTCTAGCTTGGGTCGGATAGGAACGGAATTCGGGAAATTTTTTTTTTCTCTCTTTCTCAGCCTATCTCACCTCGGTTTGGATAGAAATATTGCCGGAATGATTTGTTTTTATTTTTTTGGAATTTTTCTAGTTAGGGTCGGATAGGAAAGGAATTCGGGACTAAATTTTTTTTCTCTATTTCACGGCCTATTTCAACCCGGTTTGGATAGAAATATTGCCGGAATGATGTTTTTTAATTTTTGTTTTTTGTTTTTTTGCTTTCTTTGTTTTGTATTTTCTACGTACGGTCGGATGGGAACGGAATTCGGGACAAATTTTTTTTTTTTTTTCTTTCTCGGCCTATTTCAACCCAGTTCGGATAAAAGTAATGCCGGAATGAAGTTTTTGAATTTTTTTGCTATTTGTTTTGGAATTTTCTAGCTAGGGTCAGATAGGAACAGAATTCGGGACTAAAATTTTTTTTCCGTCCTTTGCTGCCTATTTCAACTCGGTTTGGATAGAAACATGGCCAGAATGATGTCTTTTAATTTTTTGAATTTTTTTACATTTTTTTTTTTTTTTTTTTTGTATTTTCTAGCTAGGGTCGGATGGGAACGGAATTCGAGACTCAATTTTTTTTTTCTCCTCCTAGAACTATCTAAACCTGGTTTGGTTAGAAATAATGTAGCAATGAAGTTTTTTGAATTTTTTTTCCAATTTTTTTCGAATTTTCTAGCTAGGGTCGGCTAGGATCTGAATTAGGGAAATATTTTTTTTTTCTCTCTTTCTCAGCCTATCTGAACCCGGTTTAGACAGAAATAATGTTGGAATGAAATTTTTTAGTTTTTTCAATTTTTTTTTTCAATTTTTTTTGGAATTTTCTGGCTAGGGTCAAAATGGGACGGAATACGGGACTAAAATTTTTCTCTCTTTTCAGCCTATCTCAACTCGGTCTGGACAGAAATATTACCGGCATGAAATTTTTTAATTTTTTGAATTTTTTTGCTATTTTTTTTGGAATTTTCTGGCTAGGGACAGAATGGGACGAAATTCGGGACTAAAATTTTTTCTCTCTTTCTCAGCCTATCACAACCCGGTTTGGACAGAAATATTACTGGCATGAAATTTTTTAATTTTTTTGAATTTTTTTGCTATTTCTTTTGGAATTTTCTGGGTAGGGTCGGGTGTAAACTGAATTCGGGACTAAAATTTTATTCACTCTTTCTCGGCCTATGTCAATCGAGTTCGGATAAAAATAATGTTGGAATGAAGTTTTTTAGTTTTTGGTATTTTTTTGCCAATTTTTTTTCAAATTTTCCAGCTGGGGGTTTGATAGGAACGGAATTCGGGATAATTTTTTTTTTTCTCTTTCCTGGCCTATCTCAACCCGGTGTAGGTAGAAATAATGCCGGAATGAAGTTTTTTAGTTTTTTGAATTTTTTTTTTGGAATTTTCTGGCTAGGGCCAGAATGGGACGGAATTCGGGACTTAAAATTTTTTCCCTCTTTCTCAGCATATCTCAACCCGGTTTGGACAGAAATATTTCCGGCATGAAATTTTTTTAGTTTTTTGAATTTTTTTGCTATTTTTTTTGGAATTTTCTAGGTAGGGTCGGGTGTAAACGGAATTCGGGACTAAAATTTTATTCTCTCTTTCTCGGCCTTTCTCAATCCAGTTTGGATAAAAACAAGGTTGGAATGAAGTTTTTTAGTTTTTTGTATTTTTTTGCCAATTTTTTTTCGAATTTTCCAGCTGGGGGTTTGATAGGAACGGAATTCGGGACAAAATTTTTTTTTTCTCTTTCCCGGCCTATCTCAACCCGGTGTAGATAGAAATAATGCCGGAATGAAGTTTTTTAGTTTTTTGAATTTTTTTTTTGGAATTTTCTGGCTAGGGTCAGAATGGGACGGAATTCGAGACTTAAATTTTTTTCCCTCCTTCTCAGCCTATCTCAACCCGGTTTGGACAGAAATATTTCCGGCATGAAACTTTTTTAGTTTTTTGAATTTTTTTGCTATTTTTTTTTTGGAATTTTCTAGGTAGGGACGGGTGTGAACGGAATTCGGGACTAAAATTTTTTTCCCTCTTTCTCGTCCTATCTCACCTCGGTTTGGACAGAAATATTGCCGGAATGACTTTTTTTAATTTTTTCAATTTTTGTGCTATTTTTTTTTTGAATTTTATAGCTTGGGTTGGATAGGAACGGAATTCGGGACTAAAATTTTTTTCTCTATTTCACGGCCTATTTCAACCCGGTTTGGATAGTAATATTGCCGGAATGATGATTTTTAATTTTTTCAATTTTTTTTAATTTTTTTCTTGGAATTTTCCAGCTAGAGTCGGATAGGAATGGAACGGAATTCAGGACTAAAATTTTTCTCTCTCTTTCTCAGCCTATCTCAACCCGGTTTAGATAGAAGTAATGCCGGAACGAAGTTTTTTCATTTTTTGAATTTTTTTGCCATTTGTTTTGGAATTTTCTAGTTAGGGTCGGATATGAACAGAATTCGGGACTAAAATTTTTTTTCCCTCTTTCCCTGCCTATTTCAACTCGGTTTGGATAGAAATATGGCCAGAATGTCTTTTCATTTTTTGAATTTTTTTGCTTTTTTTTTTTTTTTGTATTTTCTTGCTAGGGTCGGATGGGAACGGAATTCGTGACTCAAATTTTTTTCTCTTTCTAGAACTATCTCAACCTGGTTTTGGTTAGAAATAATGCAGGAATGAAGTTTTTTAGTTTTTTGAATTTTTTTGCCAATTTTTTTCGAATTTTCTAGCTTGGGTCGGATAGGAACGGAATTCGGGAAATATTTTTTTTTTCTCTCTTTCTCAGCCTATCTCACCTCTGTTTGGATAGAAATATTGCCGGAATGATGTTTTTTAATTTTTTAATTTTTTTTGCTTTTTTTGTTTTGTATTTTCTACCTACGGTCGGATGGGAACGGACTTCGGAACTATATTGTTTTTTTTTTTTTTTCTTTCTCGGCCTATTTCAACCCAGTTCGGATAAAAGTAATGCCGGAATGAAGTTTTTGAATTTTTTTGGTATTTGTTTTGGAATTTTCTAGCTAGGGTCGGATAGGAACAGAATTCGGGACTAAAATTTTTTTTCCCTCCTTTCCTGCCTATTTCAACTCGGTTTGGATAGAAACAAGGCCAGAATGATGTCTTTTAATTTTTTTTTTTTTTTTGTATTTTCTAGCTAGGGTCGGATGGGAATGGAATTCTAGACTCAAAATTTTTTTTTTTCTCTTTCTAGAACTATCTCAACCTGGTTTGGTTAGAAATAATGCACCAATGAAGTTTTTCAATTTTTTGAATTTTTTTGCTTATTTTTTTCGAATTTTCTAGCTAGGGAAGGCTAGGAACAGAATTAGGGAAATATTTTTTTTTTCTCTCTTTCTCAGCCTATCTCAACCCGGTTTAGACAGAAATAATGCTGGAATGAAATTTTTAAATTTTTTGAATTTTTTTTTAGAATTTTTTTTAGAATTTTTTGGCTAGGGTCAGACTGGGACGGAATTCGGGACTTAAAATTTTTTCCCTCTTTCTCAGCATATCTCAACCCGGTTTGGACAGAAATATTTCCGGCATGAAATTTTTTAGGTTTTTTGAATTTTTTTGCTATTTTTTTTGGAATTTTCTAGGTAGGGTCGAGTGTAAACGGAATTCGGGACTAAAATTTTATTCTCTCTTTCTCGGCCTATCTGAATCCAGTTTGGATAAAAATAATGTTGGAATGAAGTTTTTTAGTTTTTTGTATTTTTTTGCCAATTTTTTTTTCGAATTTTCCAGCTGGGGTTTGATAGGAACGGAATACGGGTCAAAATTTTTTTTTTCCCCTTTCGTGGCCTATCTCAACCCGGTGTACACAGAAATAATGCCGTAATGAAGTTTTTTAATTTTTTGAATTTTTTTTTCTATTTATTTTGGAATTTTCTGGCTAGGGTCAGAATGGGACGGAATTCGGGACTAAAATTTTTTCCCTCTTTCTCAGCCTATCTCAACCCGGTTTGGAGAGAAATATTACCAGCATGAAATTTTTTAATTTTTTTGAATTTTTTTGCTATTTTTTTTGGAATTTTTTGGGTAGGGTCGGGTGTAAACGGAATTCGGGACTAAAATTTTATTCTCTCTTTCTCGGCTTATCTCAATCTAGTTTGGATAAAAATAATGTTGGAATGAAGTTTTTTAGTTTTTTGTATTTTTTTGCCAATGTACAGATTGTCTGGATTTGCAGAGAAATTAAATATCCAGAAAGTTTTTAAATTCAACCGGAAATTGTGTACATTAATTGTACGGAATGTTTGGTTTTGCAGAGAAATTGAATATCCAGAATTTAACGGGAAATTGGGTAGGTTTAGTTTACGGAATGAATAGATTTGCGGAGAAGTTGAATATCCAGAATTTCGTACATTCTTCCTGATATCGGGTACATTATATATGTACAGATTGTCTGGATTTGCAGAGAAATTAAATCTCCAGAAGTATTTAAATTCAACGGGAAATTGTGTACATTAATTGTACGGAATGTCTGGATTTGCAGAGAAATTGAATATCCAGAGGTGTGTAAATTCAACAGGAAATTGGGTCGGTGAAGTTTACAGAATGTCTGGATATGCAGAGAAATTCAATATCCAGAATTTTGTAAATTTAGTTTGAAAGTGCGTAGATTTTATATGTACGGAATGTCTGGATTTGCAGAGAAATTAAATATCTAGAAGTTTTTAAATTCAACCGGAAATTGTGTAAATTAATTGTACGGAATATCTGGATTTGTAGAAAAATTGAATGTCCAGAATTCAACCGGAAATTGGGTAGATTAAGTTTTAGGAATGACTAGATTTCAGAGAAGTTGAATATCCATAATTTCGTATATTGTTCCTGATATCGGGTACATTATATATGTACAGATTGTCTGGATTTGCAGAGAAATTAAATATCCAGAAGTTTTTAAATTCAACCGGAAATTGTGTACATTAATTGTACGGAATGTCTGGATTTGTAGAAAAATTGAATGTCCAGAATTCAACCGGAAATTGGGTAGATTAAGTTTTAGGAATGACTAGATTTGCAGAGAAGTAGAATATCTATAATTTCGAACATTGTTCCTGATATCGGGTACCATTATATATGTACAGATTGTCTGGATTTGCAGAGAAATTAAATATCTTGATGTTTTTAAATTCAACGGGAAATTGTGTACATTAATTGTTCGGAATGTCTGGATTTGCAGAGAAATTGAATATCCAGAGGTGTGTAAATTCAACAGGAAATTGGGTCGGTGAAGTTTACAGAATGTACGGATTTGCAGAGAAATTCAATATCCAGAATTTTGTAAATTCAGTTTGAAATTGCATACATTTTATATGTACGGAATGTCTGGATTTGTAGAGAAATTAAATATCAAGAAGGTTTTAAAGTCAACCGGAAATTGTGTACATTAATTGTACGGAATGTCTGGATTTGTAGAGAAATTGAACGTCCAGAATACAACTGGAAATTGCGTAGGTTAAGTTTACGGAATGATTAGACTTAGGGAGAAATTGATTATTCAGAATTTCGTACATTCAGCCTAAAATCGGGTACAATATATATGTACGGATTGTCTGGATTTGCAGAGAAATTGAATATCCAGAATTTCGTAAATTTGGCCTGAAATTGTGAACATTATATTATATAGGTACGGAATGTCTGGATTTGCAGAGAAATTGAATATCTAGGGGTGTGTAAATTCAACAGGAAATTGGGTCAGTTAAGGTTACGGAATGTCCGGATTTGCAGAGAAATTCAATATCCAAAATTTCATAAATTCAGCTTGAAATTGTGTACATTATATATGTACGGAATGTCTGGATTTGCTGAGAAATTAAATACCCAGAAGTTTTGAAATTCAACGGGAAATTGTGTACATTAATTGTACGGAATGTTTGGATTTGTAGAGAAATTGAATATCCAGAATTTAACGGGAAATTGGGTAGATTTAGTTTACGGAATGAATAGATTTGCGTAGAAGTTGAATATCCAGAATTTCGTACATTCTTCCTGATATCGGGTACATTATATATGTACAGATTGTCTGGATTTGCAGAGAAATTAAATCTCCAGAAGTATTTAAATTCAACGGGAAATTGTGTACATTAATTGTACGGAATGTCTGGATTTGCAGAGAAATTGAATATCCAGAGGTGTGTAAATTCAACAGGAAATTGGGTCGGAGAAGTTTACAGAATGTCTGGATTTGCAGAGAAATTCAATATCCAGAATTTTGTAAATTCAGTTTGAAATTGCATACATTTTATATGTACGGAATGTCTGGATTTGTAGAGAAATTAAATATCAAGAAGTTTTTAAAGGCAACCGGAAATTGTGTACATTAATTGTACGGAATGTCTGGATTTGTAGAGAAATTGAACGTCCAGAATACAACTGGAAATTGGGTAGGTTAAGTTTACGGAATGAATAGACTTAGGGAGAAATTGATTATTCAGAATTTCGTACATTCAGCCTAAAATCGGGTACAATATATATGTACGGATTGTCTGGATTTGCAGAGAAATTGAATATCCAGAATTTCGTAAATTTGGCCTGAAATTGTGAACATTATATTATATAGGTACGGAATGTCTGGATTTGCAGAGAAATTGAATATCTAGGGGTGTGTAAATTCAACAGGAAATTGGGTCAGTTAAGTTTACGGAATGTCCGGATTTGCAGAGAAATTCAATATCCAAAATTTCATAAATTCAGCCTGAAATTGTGTACATTATATATGTACGGAATGTCTGGATTTGCTGAGAAATTAAATACCCAGAAGTTTTGAAATTCAACGGGAAATTGTGTACATTAATTGTACGGAATGTTTGGATTTGTAGAGAAATTGAATATCCAGAATTTAACGGGAAATTGGGTAGATTTAGTTTACGGAATGAATAGATTTGCGTAGAAGTTGAATATCCAGAATTTCGTACATTCAGCATGAAATCGGGTATATTATATATGTACGGAATGTCTGGATTTGCAGAGAAATTGAATATCTAGAGGTGTGCAAATTCAACTGGAAATTGGGTCTGTTAAGTTTACGGAATGTCTGGATTTGCAGAGAAATTAAATATCTAGAAGTTTTTAAATTCAACGGGAAATGGTATACATTAGTTGTACGAAATGTCTGGATTTGTAGAAAAATTGAATGTCTAGTATTCAACCGGAAATTGGGTTTATTAAGTTTTTGGGATGACTAGATTTGCAGAGAAGTTGAATATCCATAATTTCGTACATTGTTCCTGATATCGGGTACATTATATATGTTGAGATTGTCTGGATTTGCAGAGAAATTAAATATCCAGAAAGTTTTTAAATTCAACCGGAAATTGTGTACATTAATTGTACGGAATGTCTGAATTTGTAGAGAAATTGAACGTCCAGAATACAACTGGAAATTAGGCAGGTTAAGTTTACGGAATGATTAGATTTGGGGTGAAATTGATTATTCAGAATTTCTTACATTCAGCCTAAATCCGGGTCCAATATATATGTACGGATTGTCTGGATTTGCAGAGAAATTGAATATCCAGAATTTCGTAAATTTGACCTGAAATTGTGAACATTATATAGGAACGGAATGTCTGGATTTGCAAAGAAATTGAATATCTAGGGGTGTGTAAATTCAACAGGAAATTGGGTCGGTTAAGTTTACGGAATGTCCGGATTTGTAGAGAAATTCAATATCCAGAATTTCCTAAATTCAGCCTGAAATTGTGTACATTACATATGTACGGAATGTTTGGATTTGCAGAGAAATTAAATATCCAGAAGTTTTGAAATTCAACGGGAAATTGTGTACATTAATTGTACGGAATGTTTGGATTTGCAGAGAAATTGAATATCCAGAATTTAACGGGAAATTGGGTAGGTTTAGTTTACGGAATGAATAGATTTGCGGAGAAGTTGAATATCCAGAATTTCGTACATTCTTCCTGATATCGGCTACATTATATATGTACAGATTGTCTGGATTTGCAGAGAAATTGAATATCCAGAAGTATTTAAATTCAACGGGAAATTGTGTACATTAATTGTACGGAATGTCTGGATTTGCAGAGAAATTGAATATCCAGAGGTGTGTAAATTCAACAGGAAATTGGGTCGGTGAAGTTTACAGAATTTCTGGATTTGCAGAGAAATTCAATATCCAGAATTTTGTAAATTTAGTTTGAAATTGCATACATTTTATATGTACGGAATGTCTGGATTTGCAGAGAAATTAAATATCTAGAAGTTTTTAAATTCAACCGGAAATTGTGTACATTAATTGTACGGAATGTCTGGATTTGTAGAAAAATTGAATGTCCAGAATTCAACCGGAAATTGGGTAGATTAAGTTTTAGGAATGACTAGATTTGCAGAGAAGTTGAATATCCATAATTTCGTACATTGTTCCTGATATCGGGTACATTATATATGTACAGATTGTCTGGATTTGCAGAGAAATTAAATATCCAGAAGTTTTTAAATTCAACCGGAAATTGTGTACATTAATTGTACGGAATGTCTGGATTTGTAGAAAAATTGAATGTCCAGAATTCAACCGGAAATTGGGTAGATTAAGTTTTAGGAATGACTAGATTTGCAGAGAAGTTGAATATCTATAATTTCGTACATTGTTCCTGATATCGGGTACATTATATATGTACAGATTGTCTGGATTTGCAGAGAAATTAAATATCTTGAAGTTTTTAAATTCAACGGGAAATTGTGTACATTAATTGTTAGGAATGTCTGGATTTGCAGAGAAATTGAATATCCAGAGGTGTGTAAATTCAACAGGAAATTGGGTCGGTGAAGTTTACAGAATGTACGGATTTGCAGAGAAATTCAATATCCAGAATTTTGTAAATTCAGTTTGAAATTGCATACATTTTATATGTACGGAATGTCTGGATTTGTAGTGAAATTAAATATCTAGAAGTTTTTAAAGTCAACCGGAAATTGTGTACATTAATTGTACGGAATGTCTGGATTTGTAGAGAAATTGAACGTCCAGAATACAACTGGAAATTGGGTAGGTTAAGTTTACGGAATGAATAGACTTAGGGAGAAATTGATTATTCAGAATTTCGTACATTCAGCCTAAAATCGGGTACAATATATATGTACGGATTGTCTGGATTTGCAGAGAAATTGAATATCCAGAATTTCGTAAATTTGGCCTGAAATTGTGAACATTATATTATACAGGTACGGAATGTCTGGATTTGCAGAGAAATTGAATATCTAGGGGTGTGTAAATTCAACAGGAAATTGGGTCAGTTAAGTTTACGGAATGTCCGGATTTGCAGAGAAATTCAATATCCAAAATTTCATAAATTCAGCCTGAAATTGTGTACATTATAGATGTACGGAATGTCTGGATTTGCTGAGAAATTAAATACCCAGAAGTTTTGAAATTCAACGGGAAATTGTGTACATTAATTGTACGGAATGTTTGGATTTGTAGAGAAATTGAATATCCAGAATTTAACGGGAAATTGGGTAGATTTAGTTTATGGAATGAATAGATTTGCGTAGAAGTTGAATATCCAGAATTTCGTACATTCAGCATGAAATCAGGTATATTATATATGTACGGAATGTCTGGATTTGCAGAGAAATTGAATATCTAGAGGTGTGTAAATTCAACTGGAAATTGGGTCTGTTAAGTTTACGGAATGTCTGGATTTGCAGAGAAATTAAATATCTAGAAGTTTTTAAATTCAACGGGAAATGGTATACATTAGTTGTACGAAATGTCTGGATGTGTAGAAAAATTGAATGTCTAGTATTCAACCGGAAATTGGGTTTATTAAGTTTTTGGGATGACTAGATTTGCAGAGAAGTTGAATATCCATAATTTCGTACATTGTTCCTGATATCGGGTACATTATATATGTTGAGATTGTCTGGATTTGCAGAGAAATTAAATATCCAGAAAGTTTTTAAATTCAACCGGAAATTGTGTACATTAATTGAACGGAATGTCTGAATTTGTAGAGAAATTGAACGTCCAGAATACAACTGGAAATTAGGCAGGTTAAGTTTACGGAATGATTAGATTTGGGGTGAAATTGATTATTCAGAATTTCTTACATTCAGCCTAAATCCGGGTCCAATATATATGTACGGATTGTCTGGATTTGCAGAGAAATTGAATATCCAGAATTTCGTAAATTTGACCTGAAATTGTGAACATTATGTAGGTACGGAATGTCTGGATTTGCAAAGAAATTGAATATCTAGGGGTGTGTAAATTCAACAGGAAATTGGGTCGGTTAAGTTTACGGAATGTCCGGATTTGTAGAGAAATTCAATATCCAGAATTTCCTAAATTCAGCCTGAAATTGTGTACATTACATATGTACGGAATGTTTGGATTTGCAGAGAAATTAAATATCCAGAAGTTTTGAAATTCAACGGGAAATTGTGTACATTAATTGTACGGAATGTTTGGATTTGCAGAGAAATTGAATATCCAGAATTTAACTGGAAATTGGGTAGGTTTAGTTTACGGAATGAATAGATTTGCGGAGAAGTTGAATATCCAGAATTTCGTACATTCTTCCTGATATCGGCTACATTATATATGTACAGATTGTCTGGATTTGCAGAGAAATTAAATATCCAGAAGTATTTAAATTCAACGGGAAATTGTGTACATTAATTGTACGGAATGTCTGGATTTGCAGAGAAATTGAATATCCAGAGGTGTGTAAATTCAACAGGAAATTGGGTCGGTGAAGTTTACAGAATTTCTGGATTTGCAGAGAAATTCAATATCCAGAATTTTGTAAATTTAGTTTGAAATTGCATACATTTTATATGTACGGAATGTCTGGATTTGCAGAGAAATTAAATATCTAGAAGTTTTTGAATTCAACCGGAAATTGTGTACATTAATTGTACGGAATGTCTGGATTTGTAGAAAAATTGAATGTCCAGAATTCAACCGGAAATTGGGTAGATTAAGTTTTAGGAATGACTAGATTTGCAGAGAAGTTGAATATCCATAATTTCGTACATTGTTCCTGATATCGGGTACATTATATATGTACAGATTGTCTGGATTTGCAGAGAAATTAAATATCCAGAAGTTTTTAAATTCAACCGGAAATTGTGTACATTAATTGTACGGAATGTCTGAATTTGTAGAGAAATTGAACGTCCAGAATACAACTGGAAATTAGGCAGGTTAAGTTTACGGAATGATTAGATTTGGGGTGAAATTGATTATTCAGAATTTCTTACATTCAGCCTAAATCCGGGTCCAATATATATGTACGGATTGTCTGGATTTGCAGAGAAATTGAATATCCAGAATTTCGTAAATTTGACCTGAAATTGTGAACATTATATAGGTACGGAATGTCTGGATTTGCAAAGAAATTGAATATCTAGGGGTGTGTAAATTCAACAGGAAATTGGGTCGGTTAAGTTTACGGAATGTCCGGATTTGTAGAGAAATTCAATATCCAGAATTTCCTAAATTCAGCCTGAAATTGTGTACATTACATATGCACGGAATGTTTGGATTTGCAGAGAAATTAAATATCCAGAAGTTTTGAAATTCAACGGGAAATTGTGTACATTAATTGTACGGAATGTTTGGATTTGCAGAGAAATTGAATATCCAGAATTTAACGGGAAATTGGGTAGGTTTAGTTTACGGAATGAATAGATTTGCGGAGAAGTTGAATATCCAGAATTTCGTACATTCTTCCTGATATCGGCTACATTATATATGTACAGATTGTCTGGATTTGCAGAGAAATTAAATCTCCAGAAGTATTTAAATTCAACGGGAAATTGTGTACATTAATTGTACGGAATGTCTGGATTTGCAGAGAAATTGAATATCCAGAGGTGTGTAAATTCAACAGGAAATTGGGTCGGTGAAGTTTACAGAATTTCTGGATTTGCAGAGAAATTCAATATCCAGAATTTTGTAAATTTAGTTTGAAATTGCATACATTTTATATGTACGGAATGTCTGGATTTGCAGAGAAATTAAATATCTAGAAGTTTTTAAATTCAACCGGAAATTGTGTACATTAATTGTACGGAATGTCTGGATTTGTAAAAAAATTGAATGTCCAGAATTCAACCGGAAATTGGGTAGATTAAGTTTTAGGAATGACTAGATTTGCAGAGAAGTTGAATATCCATAATTTCGTACATTGTTCCTGATATCGGGTACATTATATATGTACAGATTGTCTGGATTTGCAGAGAAATTAAATATCCAGAAGTTTTTAAATTCAACCGGAAATTGTGTACATTAATTGTACGGAATGTCTGGATTTGTAGAAAAATTGAATGTCCAGAATTCAACCGGAAATTGGGTAGATTAAGTTTTAGGAATGACTAGATTTGCAGAGAAGTTGAATATCTATAATTTCGTACATTGTTCCTGATATCGGGTACATTATATATGTACAGATTGTCTGGATTTGCAGAGAAATTAAATATCTTGAAGTTTTTAAATTCAACGGGAAATTGTGTACATTAATTGTTAGGAATGTCTGGATTTGCAGAGAAATTGAATATCCAGAGGTGTGTAAATTCAACAGGAAATTGGGTCGGTGAAGTTTACAGAATGTACGGATTTGCAGAGAAATTCAATATCCAGAATTTTGTAAATTCAGTTTGAAATTGCATACATTTTATATGTACGGAATGTCTGGATTTGTAGTGAAATTAAATATCTAGAAGTTTTTAAAGTCAACCGGAAATTGTGTACATTAATTGTACGGAATGTCTGGATTTGTAGAGAAATTGAACGTCCAGAATACAACTGGAAATTGGGTAGGTTAAGTTTACGGAATGAATAGACTTAGGGAGAAATTGATTATTCAGAATTTCGTACATTCAGCCTAAAATCGGGTACAATATATATGTACGGATTGTCTGGATTTGCAGAGAAATTGAATATCCAGAATTTCGTAAATTTGGCCTGAAATTGTGAACATTATATTATATAGGTACGGAATGTCTGGATTTGCAGAGAAATTGAATATCTAGGGGTGTGTAAATTCAACAGGAAATTGGGTCAGTTAAGTTTACGGAATGTCCGGATTTGCAGAGAAATTCAATATCCAAAATTTCATAAATTCAGCCTGAAATTGTGTACATTATATATGTACGGAATGTCTGGATTTGCTGAGAAATTAAATACCCAGAAGTTTTTAAATTCAACGGGAAATTGTGTACATTAATTGTTAGGAATGTCTGGATTTGCAGAGAAATTGAATATCCAGAGGTGTGTAAATTCAACAGGAAATTGGGTCGGTGAAGTTTACAGAATGTACGGATTTGCAGAGAAATTCAATATCCAGAATTTCGTAAATTTGGCCTGAAATTGTGAACATTATATTATATAGGTACGGAATGTCTGGATTTGCAGAGAAATTGAATATCCAGAGGTGTGTAAATTCAACAGGAAATTGGGTCGGTGAAGTTTACAGAATTTCTGGATTTGCAGAGAAATTCAATATCCAGAATTTTGTAAATTTAGTTTGAAATTGCATACATTTTATATGTACGGAATGTCTGGATTTGCAGAGAAATTAAATATCTAGAAGTTTTTAAATTCAACCGGAAATTGTGTACATTAATTGTACGGAATGTCTGGATTTGTAGAAAAATTGAATGTCCAGAATTCAACCGGAAATTGGGTAGATTAAGTTTTAGGAATGACTAGATTTGCAGAGAAGTTGAATATCCATAATTTCGTACATTGTTCCTGATATCGGGTACATTATATATGTACAGATTGTCTGGATTTGCAGAGAAATTAAATATCCAGAAGTTTTTAAATTCAACCGGAAATTGTGTACATTAATTGTACGGAATGTCTGGATTTGTAGAAAAATTGAATGTCCAGAATTCAACCGGAAATTGGGTAGATTAAGTTTTAGGAATGACTAGATTTGTAGAGAAGTTGAATATCTATAATTTCGTACATTGTTCCTGATATCGGGTACATTATATATGTACAGATTGTCTGGATTTGCAGAGAAATTAAATATCTTGAAGTTTTTAAATTCAACGGGAAATTGTGTACATTAATTGTTAGGAATGTCTGGATTTGCAGAGAAATTGAATATCCAGAGGTGTGTAAATTCAACAGGAAATTGGGTCGGTGAAGTTTACAGAATGTACGGATTTGCAGAGAAATTCAATATCCAGAATTTTGTAAATTCAGTTTGAAATTGCATACATTTTATATGTACGGAATGTCTGGATTTGTAGTGAAATTAAATATCTAGAAGTTTTTAAAGTCAACCGGAAATTGTGTACATTAATTGTACGGAATGTCTGGATTTGTAGAGAAATTGAACGTCCAGAATACAACTGGAAATTGGGTAGGTTAAGTTTACGGAATGATTAGATTTAGGGAGAAATTGATTATTCAGAATTTCGTACATTCAGCCTAAAATCGGGTACAATATATATGTACGGATTGTCTAGATTTGCAGAGAAATTGAATATCCAGAATTTCGTAAATTTGGCCTGAAATTGTGAACATTATATAGGTACGGAATGTCTGGATTTGCAGAGAAATTGAATATCTAGGGGTGTGTAAATTCAACTGGAAATTGGGTCTGTTAAGTTTACGGAATGTCTGGATTTGCAGAGAAATTAAATATCTAAAAGTTTTTAAATTCAACGGGAAATGGTATACATTAATTGTACGAAATGTCTGGATTTATAGAAAAATTGAATGTCTAGAATTCAACCGTAAATTGGGTAGATTAAGTTTTTGGGATGACTAGATTTGCAGAGAAGTTGAATATCCATAATTTCGTACATTGTTCCTGATATCGGGTACATTATATATGTACAGATTGTCTGGATTTGCAGAGAAATTAAATATCCAGAAAGTTTTTAAATTCAACTGGAAATTGTGTACATTAATTGTACGGAATGTCTGGATTTGTAGAGAAATTGAATGTCTAGAATTCAACCGGAAATTGGGTAGATTAAGTTTTAGGAATGACTAGATTTGCAGAGAAGTTGAATATCCATAATTTTGTACATTCTTCTGATATCGGGTACATTATATACGTACAGATTGTTTGGATTTGCAGAGAAATTAAATGTCCAGAAGTTTTTAAATTCAACCGGAAATTGTGTACATTAATTGTACGGAATGTCTGGATTTGTAGAGAAATTGAAGGTCCAGAATTCAACTGGAAATTGGGTAGAATAAGTTTTAGGAATGTGTAGATTTGCAGAGAAGTTGAATATCCATAATTTCGTACATTGTTCCTGATACCGGGTACATTATAATATGTACAGATTGTCTGGATTTGCAGAGAAATTAAATATCCAGAAGTTTTTAAATTCAACGGGAAATTGTGTACTTCTATTGTACGGAATGTCTGGATTTGCAGAGAAATTGAATATCCAGAGGTGTGTAAATTCAACAGGAAATTGGGTCGGTGAAGTTTACAGAACGTCTGGATTTGCAGAGAAATTCAATATCGATAATTTCGTACATTGTTCCTGATATCGGGTACATTATATATGTAACGATTGTCTGGATTTGCAGAGAAATTAAATATCCAGAAGTTTTTAAATTCAACGGGAAATTGTGTACATTAATTGTACGGAATGTCTGGATTTGTAGAGAAATTGAACCTCCAGAATTCAACTGGAAATTGGGTAGGTTAAGTTTACGGAATGCCTAGATTTGGGGAGAAATTTATTATCCAGAAGTTCGTACATTCAGCCTAAAATCGGGTACAATATATATATACGGATTGTCTGGATTTGCAGAGAAATTGAATATCCAGAATTTTGTAAATTTGGCCTGAAATTGTGTACATTATATAGGTACGGAATGTCTGGATTTGCAGAGAAACTGAATATCTAGGGGTGTGTAAATTCAACAGGAAACTGGGTCGGTTAGGTTTACAGAATGTCTGGATTTGTAGAGAAAGTGAATATCCAAACTTTCGTAAATTCCGCCTGAAATTGTGAACATTGTATATGTGCGGAAAGCCTGGATTTGCAAAGAAGTTGAATATCTAGGGCTTTGTAAATTCAACCGGAAATTGGGTCGGTTAAGTTTACGGAATGTCTGAATTTCCAGAGAAATTGAATATCCAGAATTTCGAAAATTCTGCCTGAAATTGTGAATATTATATATGTACGGAATGTCTGGATTTGCAGAGAAATTAAATATCAAGAATTTTTTATATTCTACGGGAAATTGTGTATATTAATTGTACGGAATGTTTGGATTTGCAGAAAAATTGAATATCCAGAATTTTACAGGAAATTGGGCAGGTCAAGTTTACGGAATGACACGATTTGCGGAGAAATTGAATATCCAGAATTTCGTACATTCAGCCTGAAATCGAGTACAATATATATGTACGGAATATCTGGATTTGCAGAGAAATTGAATATCTAGAGGTGTGTGAATTCAACTGGAAATTTGGTCGGTTAAGTTTACAGAATGTCTGGATTTGCAGAGAAATTCAATATCCAGAATTTTGTAAATTCAGTTCGAAATTGTGTACATTATACATGTACGAAATGTCTGGATATTCAGAGAAATTAAATATTTAGAGGTTTTTAAATTCAACGGGAAATTGTGTACATTAATTGTACTGAATGTCGGGTTTTGTAGAGAAATGGAATGTCCAGAATTCAACCAGAAATTTGGTAGGTTATGTTTAAGGAATGACTGGATTTTCGGAGAAAGTGAATATCCAGAAGTTCGTACATTCTTCCTGATATCAGGTACATTATATATGTACAGATTGTCTGGATTTGCAGAGAAATTCAACATCCAGAATTTTGTAAATTCAGTTTGAAATTGTGTACATTATATATGTACGGAATGTCTGGATTTGCAGAGAAATTAAATATCTGGAAGTTTTTAAATTCAACCGGAAATTGTGTACATTAATTGTACGGAATGTCTGGATTTGTAGAGAAATTGAATGTCCAGAATTCAACTGGAAATTGGGTAGATTAAGTTTTTGGAATGACTAGATTTGCAGAGAAGTTGAATATCCATAATTTCGTACATTCTTCCTGATATCGGGTACATTATATATGTACAGATTTTCTGGATTTGCAGTGAAATTAAATATCCAGAAGTTTTTAAATTCAACGGGAAATTGTGTACATTAATTGTACGGAATGTCTGGATTTGCAGAGAAATTGAATATCCAGAGGTGTGTAAATTCGACAGGAAATTGGGTCGGTGAAGTTTACAGAATGTCTGGATTTGCAGAGAAATTCAATATCCAGAATTTTGTAAATTCAGTTTGAAATTGCGTACATTTTATATGTACGGAATGTCTGGATTTGTAGAGAAATTAAATATCTAGAAGTTTTTAAATTCAACCGGAAATCGTGTACATTAATTGTACGGAATGTCTGGATTTGTAGAAAAATTGAATGTCCAGAATTCAACTGGAAATTGGGTATATTAAGTTTTAGGAATGACTAGATTTGCAGAGAAGTTGAATATCGATAATTTCGTACATTGTTCCTGATATTGGGTACATTATAATATGTACAGATTGTCTGGATTTGTAGAGAAATTAAATATCCAGAAGTTTTTAAATTCAACGGGAAATTGTGTACATTAATTGTACGGAATGTCTGGATTTGCAGAGAAATTGAATATCCAGAGGTGTGTAAATTCGACAGGAAATTGGGTCGGTGAAGTTTACAGAATGTCTGGATTTGCAGAGAAATTCAATATCCAGAATTTTGTAAATTCAGTTTGAAATTGCGTACATTTTATATGTACGGAATGTCTGGATTTGTAGAGAAATTAAATATCTAGAAGTTTTTAAATTCAACCGAAAATTGTGTACATTAATTGTACGGAATGTCTGGATTTGTAGAAAAATTGAATGTCCATAATTCAACCGGAAATTGCGTAGATTAAGTTTTAGGAATGACTAGATTTGTAGAGAAGTTGAATATCCATAATTTCGTACATTGTTCCTGATATCGGGTACATTATATATGTACAGATTGTCCGGATTTGCAGAGAAATTAAATATCTAGAAGTTTTTAAATTCAACGGGAAATTGTGTACATTAATTGTACGAAATGTCTGGATTTGTAGAGAAATTGAACGTCCAGAATACAACTGGAAATTGGGTAGGTTAAGTTTACGGAATGATTAGATTTGGGGAGAAATTGATTATTCAGAATTTCGTACATTCAGCCTAAAATCGGGTACAATATATACGTACGGATTGTCTGGATTTGCAGAGAAATTGAATATCCAGAATTTCGTAAATTTGGCCTGAAATTGTGAACATTATATAGGTACGGAATGTCTGGATTTGCAGAGAAATTGAATATCTAGGGGTGTGTAAATTCAACAGGAAATTTGGTCGGTTAAGTTTACGGAATGTCCGGATTTGCAGAGAAATTCAATATCCAGAATTTCGTAAATTCAGCCTGAAATTGTGTACATTATATATGTACGGAATGTCTGGATTTGCTGAGAAATTAAATACCCAGAAGTTTTCAAATTCAACGGGAAATTGTGTACATTAATTGTACGGAATGTTTGGATTGGCAGAGAAATTGAATATCCAGAATTTAACGGGAAATTGGGTAGATTTAGTTTACGGAATGAATAGATTTGCGTAGAAGTTGAATATCCAGAATTTCGTACATTCAGCCTGAAATCGGGTATATTATATATGTACGGAATGTCTGGATTTGCAGTGAAATTGAATATCTAGAGGTGTGTAAATTCAACTGGAAATTGGGTCTGTTAAGTTTACGGAATGTCTGGATTTGCAAAGATATTAAATATCTAGAAGTTTTTAAATTCAACGGGAAATGGTATACATTAATTGTACGAAATGTCTGGATTTGTAGAAAAATTGAATGTCTAGAATTCAACCGGAAATTGGGTAGATTAAGTTTTAGGGATGACTAGATTTGCAGAGAATTTGAATATCCATAATTTCGTACATTGTTCCTGATATCGGGTACATTATATATGTACAGATTGTCTGGATTTGCAGAGAAATTAAATATCCAGAAGTTTTTAAATTCAACCGGAAATTGTGTACGTTAATTGTACGGAATGTCTGGATTTGTAGAGAAATTGAATGTCCAGAATTCAACTGGAAATTGGGTAGAATAAGTTTTAGGAATGAGTAGATTTGCAGAGAAGTTGAATATCCATAATTTCGTACATTGTTCCTGATATCGGGTACATTACAATATGTACAGATTGTCTGGATTTGCAGAGAAATTAAATATCCAGAAGTTTTTAAATTCAACGGGAAATTGTGTACTTTAATTGTATGGAATGTCTAGATTTGCAGAGAAATTGAATATCCAGAGGTGTGTAAATTCAACAGGAAATTCGGTCGGTGAAGTTTACAGAATGTACGGATTTGCAGAGAAATTCAATATCCAGAATTTTGTAAATTCAGTTTGAAATTGCATACATTTTATATGTACGGAATGTCTGGATTTGTAGAGAAATTCAATATCCATAATTTCGTACATTGTTCCTGATATCGGGTACATTACATATGTAACGATTGTCTGGATTTGCAGAGAAATTAAATATCCAGAAGTTTTTAAATTCAACGGGAAATTGTGTACATTAATTGTACGGAATGTCTGGATTTGTAGAGAAATTGAACGTCCAGAATTCAACTGGAAATTGGGTAGGTTAAGTTTACGGAATGACTAGATTTGGGGAGAAATTTATTTTCCAGAAGTTCGTACATTCAGCCTAAAATCGGGTACAATATATATGTACGGATTGTCTGGATTTGCAGAGAAATTGAATATCCAGAATTTCGTAAATTTGGCCTGAAATTGTGTACATTATATAGGTACGGAATGTCTGGATTTGCAGAGAAACTGAATATCTAGGGGTGTGTAAATTCAACAGGAAATTGGGTCGGTTAGGTTTACAGAATGTCTGGATTTGTAGAGAAAGTGAATATCCAAAATTTCGTAAATTCAGCCTGAAATTGTGAACATTATATATGTGCGGAAAGTCTGGATTTACAAAGAAGTTGAATATCTAGGGCTGTGTAAATTCAACAGGAAATTGGGTCGGTTAAGTTTACGGAATGTCTGGATTTCCAGAGAAATTGAATATCCAGAATTTCGTAAATTCAGCCTGAAATTGTGAATATTATATATGTACGGAATGTCTGGATTTGCAGAGAAATTAAATATCAAGAAGTTTTTATATTCTACGGGAAATTGTGTATATTAATTGTACGGAATGTTTTGATTTGCAGAAAAATTGAATATCCAGAATTTAACAGGAAATTGGGCAGGTCAAGTTTACGGAATGACTCGATTTGCGGAGAAATTGAATATCCAGAATTTCGTACATTCAGCCTGAAATCGGGTACAATATATATGTACGGAATGTCTGGATTTGCAGAGAAATTGAATATCTAGAGGTGTGTGAATTCAACTGGAAATTTGGTCTGTTAAGTTTACGGAATGTCTGGATTTGCAGAGAAATTCAATATCCAGAATTTTGTAAATTCAGTTCAAAATTGTGTACATTATACATGTACGAAATGTCTGGATTTGCAGAGAAATTAAATATCTAGAAGTTATTAAATTCAACCGGAAATTGTGTACATTAATTGTACGGAATGTCTGGATTTGTAGAAAAATTGAATGTCCTGAATTCAACCGGAAATTGGGTAGATTAAGTTTTAGGAATGACTAGATTTGCAGAGAAGTTGAATATCCATAATTTCGTACATTGTTCCTGATATCGGGTACATTATATATGTACAGATTGTCTGGATTTGTAGAGAAATTGAATATCCAGAATTTCGTAAATTTGGCCTGAAATTGTGAACATTATATAGGTACGGAATGTCTGGATTTGCAGAGAAATTGAATATCTAGGGGTGTGTAAATTCAACAGGAAATTGGGTCGGTTAAGTTTACGGAATGTCCGGATTTGCAGAGAAATTCAATATCCAAAATTTCATAAATTCAGCCTGAAATTGTGTACATTATATATGTACGGAATGTCTGGATTTGCTGAGAAATTAAATACCCAGAAGTTTTGAAATTCAACGGGAAACTGTGTACATTAATTGTACGGAATGTTTGGATATGCAGAGAAATTGAATATCCAGAATTTAACGGGAAATTGGGTAGATTTAGTTTACGGAATGAATAGATTTGCGTAGAAGTTGAATATCCAGAATTTCGTACATTCAGCCTGAAATCGGGTATATTATATATGTACGGAATGTCTAGATTTGCAGAGAAATTGAATATCTAGAGGTGTGTAAATTCAACTGGAAATTGGGTCTGTTAAGTTTACGGAATGTCTGGATTTGCAGAGAAATTAAATATCTAGAAGTTTCTAAATTCAACGGGAAATGGTATACATTAATTGTACGAAATGTCTGGATTTGTAGAAAAATTGAATGTCTAGAATTCATCCGGAAATTGGGTAGATTAAGTTTTAGGGATGACTAGATTTGCAGAGAAGTTGAATATCCATAATTTCGTACATTGTTCCTGATATCGGGTACATTATATATGTACAGATTGTCTGGATTTGCAGAGAAATTAAATATCCAGAAGTTTTTAAATTCAACCGGAAATTGTGTACATTAATTGTACGGAATGTCTGGATTTGTAGAGAAATTGAATGTCCAGAATTCAACTGGAAATTGGGTAGAATAAGTTTTAGGAATGAGTAGATTTGCAGAGAAGTCGAATATCCATAATTTCGTACATTGTTCCTGATATCGGGTACATTACAATATGTACAGATTGTCTGGATTTGCAGAGAAATTAAATATCCAGAAGTTTTTAAATTCAACGGGAAATTGTGTACTTTAATTGTACGGAATGTCTAGATTTGCAGAGAAATTGAATATCCAGAGGTGTGTAAATTCAACAGGAAATTGGGTCGGTGAAGTCTACAGAATGTCTGGATTTGCAGAGAAATTCAATATCCATAATTTCGTACATTGTTCCTGATATCGGGTACATTATATATGTAACGATTGTCTGGATTTGCAGAGAAATTAAATATCCAGAAGTTTTTAAATTCAACGGGAAATTGTGTACATTAATTGTACGGAATGTCTGGATTTGTAGAGAAATTGAACGTCCAGAATTCAACTGGAAATTGGGTAGGTTAAGTTTACGGAATGACTAGATTTGGGGAGAAATTTATTATCCAGAAGTTCGTACATTCAGCCTAAAATCGGGTACAATATATATGTACGGATTGTCTGGATTTGCAGAGAAATTGAATATCCAGAATTTCGTAAATTTGGCCTGAAATTGTGTACATTATATAGGTACGGAATGTCTGGATTTGCAGAGAAACTGAATATCTAGGGGTGTGTAAATTCAACAGGAAATTGGGTCGGTTAGGTTTACAGAATGTCTGGATTTGTAGAGAAAGTGAATATCCAAAATTTCGTAAATTCAGCCTGAAATTGTGAACATTATATATGTGCGGAAAATCTGGATTTACAAAGAAGTTGAATATCTAGGGCTGTGTAAATTCAACAGGAAATTGGGTCGGTTAAGTTTACGGAATGTCTGGAGTTCCAGAGAAATTGAATATCCAGAATTTCGTAAATTCAGCCTGAAATTGTGAATATTATATATGTACGGAATGTCTGGATTTGCAGAGAAATTAAATATCAAGAAGTTTTTATATTCTACGGGAAATTGTGTATATTAATTGTACGGAATGTTTGGATTTGCAGAAAAATTGAATATCCAGAATTTAACAGGAAATTGGGCAGGTCAAGTTTACGGAATGACTCGATTTGCGGAGAAATTGAATATCCAGAATTTCGTACATTCAGCCTGAAATCGGGTACAATATATATGTACGGAATGTCTGGATTTGCAGAGAAATTGAATATCTAGAGGTGTGTGAATTCAACTGGAAATTTGGTCGGTTAAGTTTACGGAATGTCTGGATTTGCAGAGAAATTCAATATCCAGAATTTTGTAAATTCAGTTCGAAATTGTGTACATTATACATGTACGAAATGTCTGGATTTGCAGAGAAATTAAATATTTAGAAGTTTTTAAATTCAACGGGAAATTGTGTACATTAATTGTACTGAATGTCGGGTTTTGTAGAGAAATGGAATGTCCAGAATTCAACCAGAAATTTGGTAGGTTATGTTTAAGGAATGACTAGATTTTCGGAGAAATTGAATATCTAGAATTTCGTACATTCTTCCTGATATCAGGTACATTATATATGTACAGATTTTCTGGATTTGCAGAGAAATTCAACATCCAGAATTTTTTAAATTCAGTTTGAAATTGTGTACATTATATATGTACGGAATGACTGGATTTGCAGAGAAATTAAATATCTGGAAGTTTTTAAATTCAACCGGAAATTGTGAACATTAATTGTACGGAATGTCTGGATTTGTAGAGAAATTGAATGTCCAGAATTCAACTGGAAATTGGGTAGATTAAGTTTTAGGAATGACTAGATTTGCAGAGAAGTTGAATATCCATAATTTCGTACATTCTTCCTGATATCGGGTACATTATATATGTACATATTGTCTGGATTTGCAGAGAAATTAAATATCCAGATGTTTTTAAATTCAACGGGAAATTGTGTACATTAATTGTACGGAATGTCTGGATTTGCAGAGAAATTGAATATCTAGAGGTGTGTAAATTCGACAGGAAATTAGGTCGGTGAAGTTTACAGAATGTCTGGATTTGCACAGAAATTCAATATCCAGAATTTTGTAAATTCAGTTTGAAATTGCGTACATTTTATATGTACGGAATGTCTGGATTTGTAGAGAAATTAAATATCTAGAAGTTTTTAAATTCAACCGGAAATTGTGTACATTAATTGTACGGAATGTCTGGATTTGTAGAAAAATTGAATGTCCAGAATTCAACCGGAAATTGGGTAGATTAAGTTTTAGGAATGACTAGATTTGCAGAGAAGTTGAATATCCATAATTTCGTACATTGTTCCTGATATCGTGTACATTATATATATACAGATTGTCTGGATTTGCAGAGAAATTAAATATCCAGAAGTTTTTAAATTCAACGGGAAATTGTGTACATTAATTGTACGGAATGTCTGGATTTGTAGAGAAATTGAACGTCCAGAATACAACTGGAAATTGGGTAGGTTAAGTTTATGGAATGATTAGATTTGGGGAGAAATTGATTATTCAGAATTTCGTACATTCAGCCTAAAATCGGGTACAATTTATATGTACGGATTGTCTGGATTTGCAGAGAAATTGAATATCCAGAATTTCGTAAATTTGGCCTGAAATTGTGAACATTATATAGGTACGGAATGTTTGGATTTGCAGAGAAATTGAATATCTAGGGGTGTGTAAATTCAACAGGAAATTGGGTCGGTTAAGTTTACGGAATGTCTGGATTTGCAGAGAAATTCAATATCCAAAATTTCAAAAATTCAGCCTGAAATTGTGTACATTATATATGTACGGAATGTCTGGATTTGCTGAGAAATTAAATACCCAGAAGTTTTGAAATTCAACAGGAAATTGTTTTCCTTAATTGTACGGAATGTTTGGATTTGAAGAGAAATTGAATATCCAGAATTTAACGGGAAATTGGGTAGATTTAGTTTACGGAATGAATAGATTTGCGTAGAAGTTGAATATCCAGAATTTCGTACATTCAGTCTGAAATCGGGTATATTATATATGTACGGAATGTCTGGATTTGCAGAGAAATTGAATATCTTGAGGTGTGTAAATTCAACTGGAAATTGGGTCTGTTAAGTTTACGGAATGTCTGGATTTGCGGAGAAATTCAATATCCAGAATTTTGTAAATTCAGTTTGAAATTGTGTACATTATATATGTACGGAATGTCTGGATTTGCAGAGAAATTAAATATCTAGAAGTTTTTAAATTCAACGGGAAATTGTATGCATTAATTGTACGAAATGTCTGGATTTATAGAAAAATTGAATGTCCAGAATTAAACCGGAAATTGGGTAGTATAAGTTTTCGGAATGACTAGATTTGCAGAGAAGTTGAATATCCACAATTTCGTACATTGTTCCTGATATCAGGTACATTATAATATGTACAGATTGTCTGGATTTGCAGAGAAATTAAATATCCAGAAGTTTTGAAATTCAACGGGAAATTGTGTACATTAATTGTACGGAATGTCTGGATTTGCAGAGAAATTGAATATCCTGAGGTGTGTAAATTCAACAGGAAATTGGGTCGGTGAAGTTTACAGAATGTCTGGATTTGTAGAGAAATTCAATATCCAGAATTTTCTAAATTCAGTTTGAAATTGCGTACATTTTATATGTACGGAATGTCAGGATTTGCAGAGAAATTAGATATCTAGAAATTTTTAAATTCAACCGGAAATTGTGTACATTAATTGTACGGAATGTCTGGATTTGTAGAAAAATTGAATGTCCAGAATTCAACCGGAAATTGGGTCGATTAAGTTTTAGGAAATACTAGATTTGCAGAGAAGTTGAATATCCATAATTTCGTAAATTGTTCCTGATATCGGGTTGATTATATATGTACAGATTGTTTGGATTTGCAGAGAAATTAAATATCCAGAAGTTTTTAAATTGAATGGGAAATTGTGTACATTAATTGTACGGAATGTCTGGATTTGTAGAGAAATTGAACGTCCAGAATACAACTGGAAATTGGGTAGGTTTAGTTTACGGAATGATTAAATTTGGGGAGAAATTGATTATTCAGAATTTCGGACATTCAGCCTAAAATCGGGTACAATATATATGTACGGATTGTTTGGATTTGCAGAGAAATTGAATATCCATAATTTCGTAAATTTGGCCTGAAATTGTGAACAGTATATAGGTACGGAATGTCTCGATTTGCAGAGAAATTGATTATCTAGGGGTGAGTAAATTCAACAGGAAATTGGGTCGGTTAAGTTTTCGGAATGTCAAGATTTGCAGAGAAATTCAATATCCAGAATTTCGTAAATTCAGTCTGAAATTGTGTACATTATATATGTACGGAATGTCTGGATTTGCAGAGAAATTAAATATCTAGAAGTTTTTAAATTCAACGGGAAATTGTATGCATTAATTGTACGAAATGTCTGGATTTGTAGAAAAATTGAATGTCCAGAATTAAACCGGAAATTGGGTAGTATAAGTTTTCGGAATGACTAGATTTGCAGAGAAGTTGAATATCCACAATTTCGTACATTGTTCCTGATATCAGGTACATTATAATATGTACAGATTGTCTGGATTTGCAGTGAAATTAAATATCCAGAAGTTTTTAAATTCAACTGGAAATTGTGTACAGTAATTGTACGGAATGTCTGGATTTGCAGAGAAATTGAATATCCAGAGGTGTGTAAATTCAACAGGAAATTGGGTCGGTGAAGTTTACAGAATGTCTGGATTTGCATAGAAATTCAATATCCAGAATTTTGTAAATTCAGTTTGAAATTGCGTACATTATATATGTACGGAATGTCTGGATTTGCAGAGAAATTAAATATCTAGAAGTTTTTAAATTCAACCGGAAATTGTGGACATTAATTGTACGGAATGTCTGGATTTGTAGAAAAATTGAATGTCCAGAATTCAACGGGAAATTGGGTAGATTAAGTTTTAGGAATGACTAGATTTGCAGTGATGTTGAATATCCATAATTTCGTACATTGTTCCTGATATCGGGTTCATTATATATGTACAAATTGTCTGGATTTGCAGAGAAATTAAATATCCAGAAGTTTTTAAATTCAACCGGAAATTGTGTTCATTAATTGTACGGAATGTCTGGATTTGTAGAAAAATTGAATGTCCAGAATTCAACCGGAAATTGGGTAGATTAAGTTTTAGGAATGACTAGATTTGCAGAGAAGTTGAATATCCATAATTTCGTACATTGTTCCTGATATCGGGTACATTACAATATGTACAGATTGTCTGGATTTGCAGAGAAATTAAATATCCAGAAGTTTTTAAATTCAACGGGAAATTGTGTACTTTAATTGTACGGAATGTCTAGATTTGCAGAGAAATTGAATATCCAGAGGTGTGTAAATTCAACAGGAAATTGGGTCGGTGAAGTCTACAGAATGTCTGGATTTGCAGAGAAATTCAATATCCATAACTTCGTACATTGTTCCTGATATCGGGTACATTATATATGTAACGATTGTCTGGATTTGCAGAGAAATTAAATATCCAGAAGTTTTTAAATTCAACGGGAAATTGTGTACATTAATTGTACGGAATGTCTGGATTTGTAGAGAAATTGAACGTCCAGAATTCAACTGGAAATTGGGTAGGTTAAGTTTACGGAATGACTAGATTTGGGGAGAAATTTATTATCCAGAAGTTCGTACATGCAGCCTAAAATCGGGTACAATATATATGTACGGATTGTCTGGATTTGCAGAGAAATTGAATATCCAGAATTTCGTAAATTTGGCCTGAAATTGTGTACATTATATAGGTACGGAATGTCTGGATTTGCAGAGAAACTGAATATCTAGGGGTGTGTAAATTCAACAGGAAATTGGGTCGGTTAGGTTTACAGAATGTCTGGATTTGTAGAGAAAGTGAATATCCAAAATTTCGTAAATTCAGCCTGAAATTGTGAACATTATATATGTGCGGAAAATCTGGATTTACAAAGAAGTTGAATATCTAGGGCTGTGTAAATTCAACAGGAAATTGGGTCGGTTAAGTTTACGGAATGTCTGGAGTTCTAGAGAAATTGAATATCCAGAATTTCGTAAATTCAGCCTGAAATTGTGAATATTATATATGTACGGAATGTCTGGATTTGCAGAGAAATTAAATATCAAGAAGTTTTTATATTCTACGGGAAATTGTGTATATTAATTGTACGGAATGTTTGGATTTGCAGAAAAATTGAATATCCAGAATTTAACAGGAAATTGGGCAGGTCAAGTTTACGGAATGACTCGATTTGCGGAGAAATTGAATATCCAGAATTTCGTACATTCAGCCTGAAATCGGGTACAATATATATGTACGGAATGTCTGGATTTGCAGAGAAATTGAATATCTAGAGGTGTGTGAATTCAACTGGAAATTTGGTCGGTTAAGTTTACGGAATGTTTGGATTTGCAGAGAAATTCAATATCCAGAATTTTGTAAATTCAGTTCGAAATTGTGTGCATTATACATGTACGAAATGTCTGGATTTGCAGTGAAATTAAATATTTAGAAGTTTTTAAATTCAACGGGAAATTGTGTACATTAATTGTACTGAATGTCGGGTTTTGTAGAGAAATGGAATGTCCAGAATTCAACCAGAAATTTGGTAGGTTATGTTTAAGGAATGACCAGATTTTCGGAGAAATTGAATATCTAGAATTTCGTACATTCTTCCTGATATCAGGTACATTATATATGTACAGATTTTCTGGATTTGCAGAGAAATTCAACATCTAGAATTTTTTAAATTCAGTTTGAAATTGTGTACATTATATATGTACGGAATGACTGGATTTGCAGAGAAATTAAATATCTGGAAGTTTTTAAATTCAACAGGAAATTGTGAACATTAATTGTACGGAATGTCTGGATTTGTAGAGAAATTGAATGTCCAGAATTCAACTGGAAATTGGGTAGATTAAGTTTTTGGAATGACTAGATTTGCAGAGAAGTTGAATATCCATAATTTCGTACATTCTTCCTGATATCGGGTACATTATATATGTACATATTGTCTGGATTTGCAGAGAAATTAAATATCCAGATGTTTTTAAATTCAACGGGAAATTGTGTACATTAATTGTACGGAATGTCTGGATTTGCAGAGAAATTGAATATCCAGAGGTGTGTAAATTCGACAGGAAATTAGGTCGGTGAAGTTTACAGAATGTCTGGATTTGCACAGAAATTCAATATCCAGAATTTTGTAAATTCAGTTTGAAATTGCGTACATTTTATATGTACGGAATGTCTGGATTTGTAGAGAAATTACATATCTAGAAGTTTTTAAATTCAACCGGAAATTGTGTACATTAATTGTACGGAATGTCTGGATTTGTAGAAAAATTGAATGTCCAGAATTCAACCGGAAATTGGGTAGATTAAGTTTTAGGAATGACTAGATTTGCAGAGAAGTTGAATATCCATAATTTCGTACATTGTTCCTGATATCGTGTACATTATATATATACAGATTGTCTGGATTTGCAGAGAAATTAAATATCCAGAAGTTTTTAAATTCAACGGGAAATTGTGTACATTAATTGTACGGAATGTCTGGATTTGTAGAGAAATTGAACGTCCAGAATACAACTGGAAATTGGGTAGGTTAAGTTTATGGAATGATTAGATTTGGGGAGAAATTGATTATTCAGAATTTCGTACATTCAGCCTAAAATCGGGTACAATTTATATGTACGGATTGTCTGGATTTGCAGAGAAATTGAATATCCAGAATTTCGTAAATTTGGCCTGAAATTGTGAACATTATATAGGTACGGAATGTCTGGATTTGCAGAGAAATTGAATATCTAGGGGTGTGTAAATTCAACAGGAAATTGGGTCGGTTAAGTTTACGGAATGTCCGGATTTGCAGAGAAATTCAATATCCAAAATTTCAAAAATTCAGCCTGAAATTGTGTACATTATATATGTACGGAATGTCTGGATTTGCTGAGAAATTAAATACCCAGAAGTTTTGAAATTCAACAGGAAATTTGTGTTCCTTAATTGTACGGAATGTTTGGATTTGAAGAGAAATTGAATATCCAGAATTTAACGGGAAATTGGGTAGATTTAGTTTACGGAATGAATAGATTTGCGTAGAAGTTGAATATCCAGAATTTCGTACATTCAGCCTGAAATCGGGTATATTATATATGTACGGAATGTCTGGATTTGCAGAGAAATTGAATATCTTGAGGTGTGTAAATTCAACTGGAAATTGGGTCTGTTAAGTTTACGGAATGTCTGGATTTGCAGAGAAATTCAATATCCAGAATTTTGTAAATTCAGTTTGAAATTGTGTACATTATATATGTACGGAATGTCTGGATTTGCAGAGAAATTAAATATCTAGAAGTTTTTAAATTCAACGGGAAATTGTATGCATTAATTGTACGAAATGTCTGGATTTATAGAAAAATTGAATGTCCAGAATTAAACCGGAAATTGGGTAGTATAAGTTTTCGGAATGACTAGATTTGCAGAGAAGTTGAATATCCACAATTTCGTACATTGTTCCTGATATCAGGTACATTATAATATGTACAGATTGTCTGGATTTGCAGAGAAATTAAATATCCAGAAGTTTTTAAATTCAACGGGAAATTGTGTACATTAATTGTACGGAATGTCTGGATTTGCAGAGAAATTGAATATCCTGAGGTGTGTAAATTCAACAGGAAATTGGGTCGGTGAAGTTTACAGAATGTCTGGATTTGTAGAGAAATTCAATATCCAGAATTTTGTAAATTCAGTTTGAAATTGCGTACATTTTATATGTACGGAATGTCAGGATTTGCAGAGAAATTAGATATCTAGAAGTTTTTAAATTCAACCGGAAATTGTGTACATTAATTGTACGGAATGTCTGGATTTGTAGAAAAATTGAATGTCCAGAATTCAACCGGAAATTGGGTCGATTAAGTTTTAGGAAAGACTAGATTTGCAGAGAAGTTGAATATCCATAATTTCGTAAATTGTTCCTGATATCGGGTTGATTATATATGTACAGATTGTTTGGATTTGCAGAGAAATTAAATATCCAGAAGTTTTTAAATTGAATGGGAAATTGTGTACATTAATTGTACGGAATGTCTGGATTTGTAGAGAAATTGAACGTCCAGAATACAACTGGAAATTGGGTAGGTTAAGTTTACGGAATGATAAGATTTGGGGAGAAATTGATTATTCAGAATTTCGGACATTCAGCCTAAAATCGGGTACAATATATATGTACGGATTGTCTGGATTTGCAGAGAAATTGAATATCCATAATTTCGTAAATTTGGCCTGAAATTGTGAACAGTATATAGGTACGGAATGTCTCGATTTGCAGAGAAATTGATTATCTAGGGGTGAGTAAATTCAACAGGAAATTGGGTCGGTTAAGTTTTCGGAATGTCAAGATTTGCAGAGAAATTCAATATCCAGAATTTCGTAAATTCAGTCTGAAATTGTGTACATTATATATGTACGGAATGTCTGGATTTGCAGAGAAATTAAATATCTAGAAGTTTTTAAATTCAACGGGAAATTGTATGCATTAATTGTACGAAATGTCTGGATTTGTAGAAAAATTGAATGTCCAGAATTAAACCGGAAATTGGGTAGTATAAGTTTTCGGAATGACTAGATTTGCAGAGAAGTTGAATATCCACAATTTCGTACATTGTTCCTGATATCAGGTACATTATAATATGTACAGATTGTCTGGATTTGCAGTGAAATTAAATATCCAGAAGTTTTTAAATTCAACGGGAAATTGTGTACAGTAATTGTACGGAATGTCTGGATTTGCAGAGAAATTGAATATCCAGAGGTGTGTAAATTCAACAGGAAATTGGGTCGGTGAAGTTTACAGAATGTCTGGATTTGCATAGAAATTCAATATCCAGAATTTTGTAAATTCAGTTTGAAATTGCGTACATTATATATGTACGGAATGTCTGGATTTGCAGAGAAATTAAATATCTAGAAGTTTTTAAATTCAACCGGAAATTGTGGACATTAATTGTACGGAATGTCTGGATTTGTAGAAAAATTGAATGTCCTGAATTCAACCGGAAATTGGGTAGATTAAGTTTTAGGAATGACTAGATTTGCAGAGAAGTTGAATATCCATAATTTCGTACATTGTTCCTGATATCTGGTACATTATATATGTACAGATTGTCTGGATTTGCAGAGAAATTAAATATCCAGAAGTTTTTAAATTCAGTGAGAAATTGTGTACATTAATTGTGCGGAATGTCTGGATTTGTAGAGAAATTGAACGTCCAGAATACAACTGGAAATTGGGTAGGTTAAGTTTACGGAATGATTAGATTTGGGGCGAAATTGATTATTCAGAATTTCGTACATTCAGCCTAAAATCGGGTACAATATATATGTACGGATTGTCTGGATTTGTAGAGAAATTGAATATCCAGAGGTGTGTAAATTCAACAGGAAATTGGGTCGGTGAAGTTTACAGAATGTCTGGATTTGCAGAGAAATTCAATATCCAGAATTTTGTAAATTCAGTTTGAAATTGCGTACATTTTATATGTACGGAATGTTTGGATTTGCAGAGAAATTAAATATCTAGAAGTTATTAAATTCTACCGGAAATTGTGTACATTAATTGTACGGAATGTCTGGATTTGTAGAAAAATTGAATGTCCAGAATTCAACGGGAAATTGGGTAGATTAAGTTTTAGGAATGACTAGATTTGCAGTGATGTTGAATATCCATAATTTCGTACATTGTTCCTGATATCGGGTTCATTATATATGTACAAATTGTCTGGATTTGCAGAGATATTAAATATCCAGAAGTTTTTAAATTCAACCGGAAATTGTGTTCATTAATTGTACCGAATGTCTGGATTTGTAGAAAAATTGAATGTCCAGAATTCAACCGGAAATTGGGTAGATTAAGTTTTAGGAATGACTAGATTTGCAGAGAAGTTGAATATCCATAATTTCGTACATTGTTCCTGATATCGGGTACATTACAATATGTACAGATTGTCTGGATTTGCAGAGAAATTAAATATCCAGAAGTTTTTAAATTCAACGGGAAATTGTGTACTTTAATTGTACGGAATGTCTAGATTTGCAGAGAAATTGAATATCCAGAGGTGTGTAAATTCAACAGGAAATTGGGTCGGTGAAGTCTACAGAATGTCTGGATTTGCAGAGAAATCCAATATCCATAATTTCGTACATTGTTCCTGATATCGGGTACATTATATATGTAACGATTGTCTGGATTTGCAGAGAAATTAAATATCCAGAAGTTTTTAAATTCAACCGGAAATTGTTTACATTAATTGTTCGGAATGTCTGGATTTGTAGAGAAATTGAACGTCCAGAATTCAACTGGAAATTGGGTAGGTTAAGTTTACAGAATGACTAGTTTTGGGGAGAAATTTATTATCCAGAAGTTCGTACATTCAGCCTAAAATCGGGTACAATATATATGTACGGATTGTCTGGATTTGCAGAGAAATTGAATATCCAGAATTTCGTAAATTTGGCCTGAAATTGTGTACATTATATAGCTACGGAATGTCTGGATTGGCAGAGAAATTGAATATCCAGAGGTGTGTAAATTCAACGGGAAATTGGGTCGGTTAAATTTGTACAATGTCTGGATTTGCAGAGAAATTCAATATCCAGAATTTTGTAAATTCAGTTTGAAATTGCGTACATTATATACGTACGGAATATCTGGATTTGCAAAAAAATTAAATATCTGGAAGTTTTTAAATTCAGCCGGAAATTGTGTACATTAATTGTACGGAATGTCTGGATTTGTAGAGAAATTGAATGTCTAGAATTCAACCGGAAATTATGTAGATTAAGTTTTGGGAATGACTAGATTTGCAGAGAAGTTGAATATCCATAATTTCGTACACTCTTCCTGATATCGGGTACATTATATATGTACAGATTGTCTGGATTTGCAGAGAAATTAAATATCCAGAAGTATTCAAATTCAACGGGAAATTGTGTACATTAATTGTACGGAATGTCTGGATTTGCAGAGAAATTGAATATCTAGAGGTGTGTAAATTCAACAGGAAATTGGGTCGGTGAAGTTTACAGAATGTCTGGATTTGCAGAGAAATTCAATATCCAGAATTTTGTAAATTTAGTTTGAAATTGCGTACATTTTATATGTACGGAATGTCTGGATTTGCAGAGAAATTAAATATCTAGAAGTTTTTAAATTCAACCGGAAATTGTGTACATTAATTTCACGGAATGTCTGGATTTGTAGAAAAATTGAATGTCCAGAATTCAACCGGAAATTGGGTAGATTAAGTTTTAGGAATGACTTGATTTGCAGAGAAGTTGAATATCCATAATTTCGTACATTGTTCCTGATATCGGGTACATTATATATGTACAGATTGTCTGGATTTGCAGAGAAATTAAATATCCAGAAGTTTTTAAATTCAACCGGAAATTGTGTACATTAATTGAACGGAATGTCTGGATTTGTAGTAAAATTGAATGTCCAGAATTCAACCGGAAATTGGGTAGATTAAGTTTTAGGAATGACTAGATTTGCAGAGAAGTTGAATATCTATAATTTCATACATTGTTCCTGATATCGGGTACATTATATATGTACAGATTGTTTGGATTTGCAGAGAAATTAAATATCCAGAAGTTTTTAAATTCAACGGGAAATTGTGTACATTAATTGTACGGAATGTCTGGATTTGTAGAGAAATTGAACGTCCAGAATACAACTGGAAATTGGATACGTTAAGTTTACGGAATGATTAGATTCAGAATTTCATACATTCAGCCTAAAATCGGGTACAATATATATGTACGGATTGTCTGGATTTGCAGAGAAATTGCATATCCAGAATTTCGTGAATTTGGCCTGAAATTGTGAACATTATATAGGTACGAAATGTCTGGATTTGCAGAGAAATTCAATATCCAAAATTTCATAAATTCAGCCTGAAATTATGTACATTATATATGTACGGAATGGCTGGATTTGCTGAGAAATTAAATACCCAGAAGTTTTGAAAATCAACGGGAAATTGTGTACATTAATTGTACAGAATGTTTGGATTTGCAGAGAAATTGAATATCCAGAATTTAACGGGAAATTGGGTAGATTTAGTTTACGGAATGAATAGATTTGCGTAGAAGTTGAATATCCAGAATTTCGTACATTCAGCCTGAAATCGGGTATATTATATATGTACGAAATGTCTGGATTTGCAGAGAAATTGAATATCTAGAGGTGTGTAAATTCAACTGGAAATTGGGTTTGTTAAGTTTACGGAATGTCTGGATTTGCAGAGAAATTAAATATCTAGAAGTTTTTAAATTCAACCGGAAATTGGGTAGATTAAGTTTTAGGGATGACTAGATTCGCAGAGAAGTTGAATATCCATAATTTCGTACATTGTTCCTGATATCGGGTACATTATATATGTACAGATTGTCTGGATTTGCAGAGAAATTAAATATCCAGAAGTTTTTAAATTCAACCGGAAATTGTGTACATTAATTGTACGGAATGTCTGGATTTGTAGAGAAATTGAATGTCCAGAATTCAACTGGAAATTGGGTAGAATAAGTTTTAGGAATGAGTATATTTGCAGAGAAGTTGAATATCCATAATTTCGTACATTGTTCCTGATATCGGGTACATTATAATATGTACAGATTGTCTGGATTTGCAGAGAAATTAAATATCCAGAAGTTTTTAAATTCAACGGGAAATTGTGTACTTTAATTGTACGGAATGTCTGGATTTGCAGAGAAATTGAATATCCAGACGTGTGTAAATTCAACAGGAAATTGGGTCGGTGAAGTTTACAGAATGTCTGGATTTGCAGAGAAATTCAATATCCATAATTTCGTACATTGTTCCTGATATCAGGTACATTATATATGTAACGATTGTCTGGATTTGCAGAGAAATTAAATATCCAGAAGTTTTTAAATTCAACGGGAAATTGTGTACATTAATTGTACGGAATGTCTGGATTTGTAGAGAAATTGAACGTCCAGAATTCAACTGGAAATTGGGTAGGTTAAGTTTACGAAATGACTAGATTTGGGAAGAAATTGATTATCCAGAAGTTCGTACATTCAGCCTAAAATCGGGTACAATATATATGTACGGATTGTCTGGATTTGCAGAGAAATTGAATATCCAGAATTTCGTAAATTTGGCCTGAAATTGTGTACATTATATAGGTACGGAATGTCTGGATCTGCAGAGAAATTGAATATCTAGGGTTGTGTAAATTCAACAGGAAATTGGGTCGGTTAGGTTTACAGAATGTCTGGATTTGTAGAGAAAGTGAATATCCAAAATTTCGTAAATTCAGCCTGAAATTGTGAACATTATATATGTGCGGAATGTCTGGATTTGCAAAGAAGTTGAATATCTAGGGCTGTGTAAATTCAACAAGAAATTGGGTCGGTTAAGTTTACGGAATGTCTGGATTTCCAGAGAAATTGAATATCCAGAATTTCGTAAATTCAGCAGGAAATTGTGAATATTATATATGTACGGAATGTCTGGATTCGCAGAGAAATTAAATATCAAGAAGTTTTTATATTCTACTGGAAATTGTTTATATTAATTGTACGGAATGTTTGGATTTGCAGAAAAATTGAATATCCAGAATTTAACAGGAAATTGGGCAGGTCAAGTTTACGGAATGGCTCGATTTGCGGAGAAATTGAATATCCAGAATTTCGTACATTCAGCCTGAAATCGGGTACAATATATATGTACGGAATGTCTGGATTTGCAGAGAAATTGAATATCTAGAGGTGTGTGAATTCAACTAGAAATTTGGTCGGTTAAGTTTACGGAATGTCTGGATTTCAAGAGAAATTCAATATCCTGAATTTTGTAAATTCAGTTTGAAATTGTGTACATTATACATGTACGAAATGTCTGGATTTGCAGAGAAATTAAATATTTAGAAGTTTTTAAATTCAACGGGAAATTGTGTACATTAATTGTACTGAATGTCAGGTTTTGTAGAGAAATGGAATGTCCAGAATTCAACCAGAAATTTGGTAGGTTATGTTTAAGGAATGACTAGATTTTCGGAGAAATTGAATATCCAGAATTTCCTACATTCTTCCTGATATCAGGTACATTATATACGTACAGATTGTCTGGATTTGCAGAGAAATTCAACATCCAGAATTTTGTAAATTCAGTTTGAAATTGTGTACATTATATATGTACGGAATGTCTGGATTTGCAGAGAAATTAAATACCCGGAAGTTTTTAAATTCAACCGGAAATTGTGTACATTAATTGTACGGAATGTCTGGATTTGTAGAGAAATTGAATGTCCAGAATTCAACTGGAAATTGGGTAGATTAAGTTTTTGGAATGACTAGATTTGCAGAGAAGTTGAATATCCATAATTTCGTACATTCTTCCTGATATCGGGTACATTATATATGTACATATTGTCTGGATTTGCAGAGAAATTAAATATCCAGATGTTTTTAAATTCAACAGGAAATTGTGTACATTAATTGTACGGAATGTCTGGATTTGCAGAGAAATTGAATATCCAGAGGTGTGTAAATTCGACAGGAAATTGGGTCGGTGAAGTTTACAGAATGTCTGGATTTGCAGAGAAATTCAATATCCAGAATTTTGTAAATTCAGTTTGAAATTGCGTACATTTTATATGTACGGAATGTCTGGATTTGTAGAGGAATTAAATATCTAGAAGTTTTTAAATTCGGCCGGAAATTGTGTACATTAATTGTACAGAATGTCTGGATTTGTAGAGAAATTGAATGTCCAGAATTCAACTGGAAATTGGAAAGATTAAGTTTTAGGAATGACTAGATTTGCAGAGAAGTTGAATATCCATAATTTCGTACATTGTTCCAAATATCGGGTACATTATATATGTACAGATTGTCTGGATTTGCAGAGAAATTAAATATCTACAAGTTTTTAAATTCAACGGGAAATTGCGTACATTAATTGTACGAAATGTGTGGAGTTGTATAAAAATTGAATATCCAGAATTCAACCGGAAATTGGGTAGATTAAGTTTTAGGAATGACAAGATTTGCAGGGAAGTTGAATATCTATAATTTCGTACATTGTTCCTAATATCGGGTACATTTTATATGTACAGATTGTCTGGATTTGCAGAGAAATTAAATATCCAGAAGTTTTTAAATTCAACCGGAAATTGTGTACATTAATTGTACGGAATGTCTGGATTTGTAGAGAAATTGAACGTCCAGAATTCAACTGGAAATTGTGTAGGTTAAGTTTACGGAATGACTAGATTTGGGGAGAAATTGATTATCCAGAATTTCGTACATTCAGCCTAAAATCGGGTACAATATGTATGTACAGATTGTCTGGATTTGCTGAGAAATTGAATATCCAGAATTTCGTAAATTTGGCCTGAAATTGTGTATATTATATAGGTACGGAATGTCTGGATTTGCAGAGAAATTGAATATCTAGGGGTGTGTAAATTCAACAGGAAATTGGGTCGGTTAAGTTTATAGAATGTCTGGATTTGTAAAGAAAGTGATTATCCACAATTTCGTAAATTCAGCCTGAAATTGTGAGCATTATATATGTGCGGAATGTCTCGATTTGCAAAGAAGTTGAATACATAGGTCTGTGTAGATTCAACAGGAAATTGGGTCGGTTAAGTTTACGGAATGTCTGGATTTCCAGAGAAATTGAATATCCAGAATTTCGTAAATTCAGCCTGAAATTGTGGATATTATATATGTACGGAATGTCTGGATTTCCAGAGAAATTAAATATCCAGAAGTTTTTAAATTCTACGGGAAATTGTGTATATTAATTGTACGGAATGTTTGGATTAGCAGAAAAATTGAATATCCAGAATTTAACAGGAAATTGGGCAGGTCAAGTTTACGGAATGCCTCGATTTGTGGAGAAATTGAATATCCAGAATTTCGTACATTCAGCCAGAAATCGGGTACATTATATATGTACGGAATGTCTGTATTTGCAGATAAATTGAATATCAAGAGGTGTGCAAATTCAACTGGAAATTTGGTCGGTTAAGTTTACGGAATGTCTGGATTTGCAGAGAAATTCAATATCCAGAATTTTGTAAATTTAGTTTGAAATTGTGTACATTATATATGTACGGAATGTCTGGATTTCCATAGAAATTAAATATTTAGAAGTTTTTAAATTCAACGGGAAATTGTGTACATTAATTGTACTGAATGTCGGGTTTTGTAGAGAAATGGAATGTCCAAAATTCAACCGGAAATTAGGTAGGTTATGTTTAAGGAATGACTAGATTTTCGGAGAAATTGAATATCCAGAATTTCGTACATTCTTCCTGATATCGGGTACATTATATATGTACAGATTGTCTGGATTTGCAGACAAGTTGAATATCCAGAATTTCGTAAATTTGGCCTGAAATTGTGTAGATTATAAATGTACGGAATGTCTGGATTTGCAGAGAAATTGAATATCTAGGGGTGTGTAAATTCAACAGGAAATTGGGTCGGTTAAATTTACGGAATGTCTGGATTTGCAGAGAAATTCAATATCCAAAATTTCGTAAATTAAGCCGGAAATTGTGTACATTATATATGTACGGAATGTATAGATTTGCAGAGAAATTGAATATCTAGAGGTGTGTAAATTCAACAGGAAATTGGGTCGGTTAAGTTTACGGAATGTCTGGATTTGCAGAGAAATTCAACATCCAGAATTTTGTAAATTCAGTTTGAAATTGTGTACATTATATATGTACGGAATGTCTGGATTTGCAGAGAAATTAAATATCTGGAAGTTTTTAAATTCAACCGGAAATTGTGTACATTAATTGTACGGAATGTCTGGATTTGTAGAGAAATTGAATGTCCAGAATTCGACTGGAAATTGGGTAGATTAAGTTTTAGGAATGACTAGATTTGCAGAGAAATTGAATATCCATAATTTCGTACATTGTTCCAGATATCGGGTACATTATATATGTACAGATTGTCTGGATTTGCAGAGAAATTAAATATCCAGAAGTTTTTAAATTCAACGGGAAATTGAGTACATTAATTGTACGGAATGTCTGGGTCTGCAGAGAAATTAAATATCTAGAAGTTTTTAAATTCAACCGGAAATTGTGTACATTAATTGTACGGAATGTCTGGATTTGTAGAGAAATTGAACGTCCAGAATTCAACTGGAAATTGTGTAGGTTAAGTTTACGGAATGACTAGATTTGGGGAGAAATTGATTATCCAGAATTTCGTTCATTCAGCCTAAAATCGGGTACAATATATATGTACGGATTGTCTGGATTTGCAGAGAAATTGAATATCCATAATTTCGTAAATTTGGCCTGAAATTGTGAACATTATATAGGTACGGAATGTGTGGATTTGCAGAGAAATTGATTATCTAGGGGTGTGTAAATTCAACAGGAAATTGGGTCGGTTAAGTTTACGAAATGTCCGGATTTGCAGAAAAATTCAATATCCAGAATTTCATAAATTCAGCCTGAAATTGTGTACATTATATATGTACGGAATGTCTGGATTTGCTGAGAAATTAAATACCCAGAAATTTTGAAATTCAACAGGAAATTGTGTACATTAATTGTACGGAATGTTTGGATTTGAAGAGAAATTAAATATCTAGAATTTAACGGGAAATTGGGTAGATTTAGTTTACGGAATGAATAGATTTGAGTAGAAGTTGAATATCCAGAATTTCGTACATTCAGCCTGAAATCAGGTATATTATATGTATGGAATGTCTGGATTTGGGGAGAAATTGAATATCTAGAGGTGCGTAAATTCAACTGGAAATTGGGTCGGTGAAGTTTACAGAATGTCTGGATTTGCAGAGAAATTCAATATCCAGAATTTTGTAAATTCAGTTTGAAATTGCGTACATTTTATATGTACGTAATGTCTGGATTTGCAGAGAAATTAAATATCTAGATGTTTTTAAATTCAACCGGAAATTGCGTACATTAATTGTACAGAATGTCTGGATTTGTAAAAAAATTGAATGTCCAGAATTCAACCGGAAATTGGGTAGATTAAGTTTTAGGAATGACTAGATTTGCAGAGAAGTTGAATATCCATAATGTCGTACATTGTTCCTGATATCGGGTACATTACATATGTACAGATTGTCTGGATTTGCAGAGAAATTAAATATCCAGAAGTTTTTAAATTCAACGGGAAATTGTGTACATTAAGTGTACGGAATGTCTGGATTTGTAGAGAAATTGAACGTCCAGAATACAACTGGAAATTGTGTAGGTTAAGTTTACGGAATGATTAGATTTGGGGAGAAATTGATTATTCAGAATTTCGTACATTCAGCCTAAAATCGGGTACAATATATATGTACGGATTGTCTGGATTTGCAGAGAAATTGAGTATCCAGAATTTCGTAAATTTGGCCTGAAATTGTGAACATTATATAGGTACGGAATGTCTGGATTTGCAGAGAAATTGAATATCTAGTGGTGTGGAAATTCAAGAGGAAATTGGGTCGGTTAAGTTTACGGAATGTCCGGATTTGCAGAGAAATTCAATATCCAGAATTTCATAAATTTAGCCTGAAATTGTGTACAATATATATGTACGGAATGTCTGGATTTGCTGAGAAACTAAATACCCAGAAGTTTTGAAATTCAACGGGAAATTGTGTACATTAATTGTACGGAATGTTTGGATTTGCAGAGAATTTGAATATCCAGAATTTAACGGGAAATTGGGTAGATTTAGTTTACGGAATGAATAGATTTGCGTAGAAGTTGAATATCCAGAATTTCTTACATTCAGCCTGAAATCGGGTATATTATTATGTACGGAATGTCTGGATTTGAAGAGAAAATGAATACCTAGAGGTGTGTAAATTCAACTGGAAATTGGGTCTGTTAAGTTTACGCAATGTCTGGATTTCCAAAGAAATTCAATATCCAGAATTTTGTAAATTCAGTTTGAAATTGTGTACATTATATATGTACGGAATGTCTGGATTTGCAGAGAAATTAAATATCTACAAGTTTTTAAATTCAACGGGAAATTGCGTACATTAATTGTACGAAATGTGTGGAGTTGTATAAAAATTGAATGTCCAGAATTCAACCGGAAATTGGGTAGATTAAGTTTTAGGAATGACTAGATTTGCAGAGAAGTTGAATATCCATAATTTCGTACATTGTTCCTAATATCGGGTACATTATATATGTACAGATTGTCTGGATTTCCAGAGAAATTAAATATCCAGAAGTTTTTAAATTCAACCGGAAATTGTGTACATTAATTGTACGGAATGTCTGGATTTGTAGAGAAATTGAACGTCCAGAATTCAACTGGAAATTGTGTAGGTTAAGTTTACGGAATGACTAGATTTGGGGAGAAATTGATTATCCAGAATTTCGTACATTCAGCCTAAAATCGGGTACAATATGTATGTACAGATTGTCTGGATTTGCTGAGAAATTGAATATCCAGAATTTCGTAAATTTGGCCTGAAATTGTGTATATTATATAGGTACAGAATGTCTGGATTTGCAGAGAAACTGAATATCTAGGGGTGTGTAAATTCAACAGGAAATTGGGTCGGTTAAGTTTATAGAATGTCTGGATTTGTAAATAAAGTGATTATCCACAATTTCGTAAATTCAGCCTGAAATTGTGAGCATTATATATGTGCGGAATGTCTCGATTTGCAAAGAAGTTGAATACATAGGTCTGTGTAGATTCAACAGGAAATTGGGTCGGTTAAGTTTACGGAATGTCTGGATTTCCAGAGAAATTGAATATCCAGAATTTCGTAAATTCAGCCTGAAATTGTGGATATTATATATGTACGGAATGTCAGGATTTCCAGAGAAATTAAATATCCAGAAGTTTTTAAATTCTACGGGAAATTGTGTATATTAATTGTACGGAATGTTTGGATTAGCAGAAAAATTGAATATCCAGAATTTAACAGGAAATTGGGCAGGTCAAGTTTACGGAATGCCTCGATTTGTGGTGAAATTGAATTTCCAGAATTTCGTACATTCAGCCAGAAATCGGGTACATTATATATGTACGGAATGTCTGTATTTGCAGATAAATTGAATATCTAGAGGTGTGTAAATTCAACTGGAAATTTGGTCGGTTAAGTTTACGGAATGTCTGGATTTGCAGAGAAATTCAATATCCAGAATTTTGTAAATTTAGTTTGAAATTGTGTACATTATATATGTACGGAATGTCTGGATTTGCAAAGAAATTAAATATTTAGAAGTTTTTAAATTCAACGGGAAATTGTGTACATTAATTGTACTGAATGTCGGGTTTTGTAGAGAAATGGAATGTCCAAAATTCAACCGGAAATTAGGTAGGTTATGTTTAAGGAATGACTAGATTTTCGGAGAAATTGAATATCCAGAATTTCGTACATTCTTCCTGATATCAGGTACATTATATATGTACAGATTGTCTGGATTTGCAGAGAAGTTGAATATCCAGAATTTCGTAAATTTGGCCTGAAATTGTGTAGATTATAAATGTACGGAATGTATGGATTTGCAGAGAAATTGAATATCTAGGGGTGTGTAAATTCAACAGGAAATTGGGTCGGTTAAGTTTACGGAATGTCTGGATTTGCAGAGAAATTCAATATCCAAAATTTCGTAAATTAAGCCGGAAATTGTGTACATTATATATGTACGGAATGTATAGATTTGCAGAGAAATTGAATATCTAGAGGTGTGTAAATTCAACAGGAAATTGGGTCGGTTAAGTTTACGGAATGTCTGGATTTGCAGAGAAATTCAACATCCAGAATTTTGTAAATTCAGTTTGAAATTGTGTACATTATATATGTACGGAATGTCTGGATTTGCAGAGAAATTAAATATCTGGAAGTTTTTAAATTCAACCGGAAATTGTGTACATTAATTGTACGGAATGTCTGGATTTGTAGAGAAATTGAATGTCCATAATTCGACCGGAAATTGGGTAGATTAAGTTTTAGGAATGACTAGATTTGCAGAGAAGTTGAATATCCATAATTTCGTACATTGTTCCTGATATCGGGTACATTATATATGTACAGATTGTCTGGATTTGCAGAGAAATTAAATATCCAGAAGTTTTTAAATTCAACGGGAAATTGAGTACATTAATTGTACGGAATGTCTGGGTCTGCAGAGAAATTAAATATCTAGAAGTTTTTAAATTCAACCGGAAATTGTGTACATTAATTGTACGGAATGTCTGGATTTGTAGAGAAATTGAACGTCCAGAATTCAACTGTAAATTGTGTAGGTTAAGTTTACGGAATGACTAGATTTGGGGAGAAATTGATTATCCAGAATTTCGTTCATTCAGCCTAAAATCGGGTACAATATATATGTACGGATTGTCTGGATTTGCAGAGAAATTGAATATCCATAATTTCGTAAATTTGGCCTGAAATTGTGAACATTATATAGGTACGGAATGTGTGGATTTGCAGAGAAATTGATTATCTAGGGGTGTGTAAATTCAACAGGAAATTGGGTCGGTTAAGTTTACGAAATGTCCGGATTTGCAGAGAATTCAATATCCAGAATTTCATAAATTCAGCCTGAAATTGTGTACATTATATATGTACGGAATGTCTGGATTTGCTGAGAAATTAAATACCCAGAAGTTTTGAAATTCAACGGGAAATGGTGTACATTAATTGTACGGAATGTTTGGATTTGCAGAGAAATTGAATATCCAGAATTTAACGGGAAATTGGGTAGATTTAGTTTACGGAATGAATAGATTTGCGTAGAAGTTGAATATCCAGAATTTCTTACATTCAGCTTGAAATCGGGTATATTATTATGTACGGAATGTCTGGATTTGCAGAGAAAATGAATATCTAGAGGTGTGTAAATTCAACTGGAAATTGGGTCTGTTAAGTTTACGCAATGTCTGGATTTCCAAAGAAATTCAATATCCAGAATTTTGTAAATTCAGTTTGAAATTGTGTACATTATATATGTACGGAATGTCTGGATTTGCAGAGAAATCAAATATCTACAAGTTTTTAAATTCAACGGGAAATTGCGTACATTAATTGTACGAAATGTGTGGAGTTGTATAAAAATTGAATGTCCAGAATTCAACTGGAAATTGGGTAGATTAAGTTTTAGGAATGACTAGATTTGCAGAGAAGTTGAATATCCATAATTTCGTACATTGTTCCTAATATCGGGTACATTATATATGTACAGATTGTCTGGATTTGCAGAGAAATTAAATATCCAGAAGTTTTTAAATTCAACCGGAAATTGTGTACATTAATTGTACGGAATGTCTGGATTTGTAGAGAAATTGAACGTCCAGAATTCAACTGGAAATTGTGTAGGTTAAGTTTACGGAATGACTAGATTTGGGGAGAAATTGATTATCCAGAATTTCGTACATTCAGCCTAAAATCGGGTACAATATGTATGTACAGATTGTCTGGATTTGCTGAGAAATTGAATATCCAGAATTTCGTAAATTTGGCCTGAAATTGTGTATATTATATAGGTACGGAATGTCTGGATTTGCAGAGAAATTGAATATCTAGGGGTGTGTAAATTCAACAGGAAATTGGGTCATTTAAGTTTATAGAATGTCTGGATTTGTAAAGAAAGTGATTATCCACAATTTCGTAAATTCAGCCTGAAATTGTGAACATTATATATGTGCGGAATGTCTCGATTTGCAAAGAAGTTGAATACATAGGTCTGTGTAGATTCAACAGGAAATTGGGTCGGTTATGTTTACGGAATGTCTGGATTTCCAGAGAAATTGAATATCCAGAATTTCGTAAATTCAGCCTGAAATTGTGGATATTATATATGTACGGAATGTCTGGATTTCCAGAGAAATTAAATATCCAGAAGTTTTTAAATTCTACGGGAAATTGTGTATATTAATTGTACGGAATGTTTGGATTAGCAGAAAAATTGAATATCCAGAATTTAACAGGAAATTGGGCAGGTCAAGTTTACGGAATGCCTCGATTTGTGGAGAAATTGAATTTCCAGAATTTCGTACATTCAGCCAGAAATCGGGTACATTTTATATGTACGGAATGTCTGTATTTGCAGATAAATTGAATATCTAGAGGTGTGTAAATTCAACTGGAAATTTGGTCGGTTAAGTTTACGGAATGTCTGGATTTGCAGAGAAATTCAATATCCAGAATTTTGTAAATTTAGTTTGAAATTGTGTATATTATATATGTACGGAATGTCTGGATTTGCAAAGAAATTAAATATTTAGAAGTTTTTAAATTCAACGGGAAATTGTGTACATTAATTGTACTGAATGTCGGGTTTTGTAGAGAAATGGAATGTCCAAAATTCAACCGGAAATTAAGTAGGTTATGTTTAAGGAATGACTAGATTTTCGGTGAAATTGAATATCCAGAATTTCGTACATTCTTCCTGATATCAGGTACATTATATATGTACAGATTGTCTGGATTTGCAGAGAAGTTGAATATCCAGAATTTCGTAAATCTGGCCTGAAATTGTGTAGATTATAAATGTACGGAATGTCTGGATTTGCAGAGAAATTGAATATCTAGGGGTGTGTAAATTCAACAGGAAATTGGGTCGGTTAAGTTTACGGAATGTCTGGATTTGCAGAGAAATTCAATATCCAAAATTTCGTAAATTAAGCCGGAAATTGTGTACATTATATATGTACGGAATGTATAGATTTGCAGAGAAATTGAATATCTAGAGGTGTGTAAATTCAACAGGAAATTAGGTCGGTTAAGTTTACGGAATGTCTGGATTTGCAGAGAAATTCAACATCCAGAATTTTGTAAATTCAGTTTGAAATTGTGTACATTATATATGTACGGAATGTCTGGATTTGCAGAGAAATTAAATATCTGGAAGTTTTTAAATTCAACCGGAAATTGTGTACATTAATTGTACGGAATGTCTGGATTTGTAGAGAAATTGAATGTCCAGAATTCGACCGGAAATTGGGTAGATTAAGTTTTAGGAATGACTAGATTTGCAGAGAAGTTAAATATCCATAATTTCGTACATTGTTCCTGATATCGGGTACATTATATATGTACAGATTGTCTGGATTTGCAGAGAAATTAAATATCCAGAAGTTTTTAAATTCAACGGGAAATTGAGTACATTAATTGTACGGAATGTCTGGGTCTGCAGAGAAATTAAATATCTAAAAGTTTTTAAATTCAACCGGAAATTGTGTACATTAATTGTACGGAATGTCTGGATTTGTAGAGAAATTGAACGTCCAGAATTCAACTGGAAATTGTGTAGGTTAAGTTTACGGAATGACTAGATTTGGGGAGAAATTGATTATCCAGAATTTCGTTCATTCAGCCTAAAATCGGGTACAATATATATGTACGGATTGTCTGGATTTGCAGAGAAATTGAATATCCATAATTTCGTAAATTTGGCCTGAAATTGTGAACATTATATAGGTACGGAATGTGTGGATTTGCAGAGAAATTGATTATCTAGGGGTGTGTAAATTCAACAGGAAATTGGGTCGGTTAAGTTTACGAAATGTCCGGATTTGCAGAGAAATTCAATATCCAGAATTTCATAAATTCATCCTGAAATTGTGTACATTATATATGTACGGAATGTCTGGATTTGCTGAGAAATTAAATACCCAGAAGTTTTGAAATTCAACGGGAAATTGTGTACATTAATTGTACGGAATGTTTGGATTTGCAGAGAAATTGAATATCCAGAATTTAACGGGAAATTGGGTAGATTTAGTTTACGGAATGAATAGATTTGCGTAGAAGTTGAATATCCAGAATTTCTTACATTCAGCCTGAAATCAGGTATATTATTATGTACGGAATGTCTGGATTTGCAGAGAAAATGAATATCTAGAGGTGTGTAAATTCAACTGGAAATTGGGTCTGTTAAGTTTACGCAATGTCTGGATTTCCAAAGAAATTCAATATCCAGAATTTTGTAAATTCAGTTTGAAATTGTGTACATTATATATGTACGGAATGTCTGGATTTGCAGAGAAATCAAATATCTACAAGTTTTTAAATTCAACGGGAAATTGCGTACATTAATTGTACGAAATGTGTGGAGTTGTATAAAAATTGAATGTCCAGAATTCAACCGGAAATTGGGTAGATTAAGTTTTAAGAATGACTAGATTTGCAGAGAAGTTGAATATCCATAATTTCGTACATTGTTCCTAATATCGGGTACATTATATATGTACAGATTGTCTAGATTTGCAGAGAAATTAAATATCCAGAAGTTTTTAAATTCAACCGGAAATTGTGTACATTAATTGTACGGAATGTCTGGATTTGTAGAGAAATTGAACGTCCAGAATTCAACTGGAAATTGTGTAGGTTAAGTTTACGGAATGACTAGATTTGGGGAGAAATTGATTATCCAGAATTTCGTACATTCAGCCTAAAATCGGGTACAATATGTATGTACAGATTGTCTGGATTTGCTGAGAAATTGAATATCCAGAATTTCGTAAATTTGGCCTGAAATTGTGTATATTATATAGGTACGGAATGTCTGGATTTGCAGAGAAATTGAATATCTAGGGGTGTGTAAATTCAACAGGAAATTGGGTCGGTTAAGTTTATAGAATGTCTGGATTTGTAAAGAAAGTGATTATCCACAATTTCGTAAATTCAGCCTGAAATTGTGAACATTATATATGTGCGGAATGTCTCGATTTGCAAAGAAGTTGAATACATAGGTCTGTGTAGATTCAACAGGAAATTGGGTCGGTTAAGTTTACGGAATGTCTGGATTTCCAGAGAAATTGAATATCCAGAATTTCGTAAATTCAGCCTGAAATTGTGGATATTATATATGTACGGAATGTCTGGATTTCCAGAGAAATTAAATATCCAGAAGTTTTTAAATTCTACGGGAAATTGTGTATATTAATTGTACGGAATGTTTGGATTAGCAGAAAAATTGAATATCCAGAATTTAACAGGAAATTGGGCAGGTCAAGTTTACGGAATGCCTCGATTTTGGGAGAAATTGAATTTCCAGAATTTCATACATTCAGCCAGAAATCGGGTACATTATATATGTACGGAATGTCTGTATTTGCAGATAAATTGAATATCTAGAGGTGTGTAAATTCAACTGGAAATTTGGTCGGTTAAGTTTACGGAATGTCTGGATTTGCAGAGAAATTCAATATCCAGAATTTTGTAAATTTAGTTTGAAATTGTGTACATTATATATGTACGGAATGTCTGGATTTGCAAAGAAATTAAATATTTAGAAGTTTTTAAATTCAACGGGAAATTGTGTACATTAATTGTACTGAATGTCGGGTTTTGTAGAGAAATGGAATGTCCAAAATTCAATCGGAAATTAGGTAGGTTATGTTTAAGGAATGACTTGATTTTCGGAGAAATTGAATATCCAGAATTTCGTACATTCTTCCTGATATCGGGTACATTATATATGTACGGATTGTCTGGATTTGCAGCGAAGTTGAATATCCAGAATTTCGTAAATTTGGCCTGAAATTGTGTAGATTATAAATGTACGGAATGTCTGGATTTGCAGAGAAATTGAATAGCTAGGGGTGTGTAAATTCAACAGGAAATTGGGTCGGTTAAGTTTACGGAATGTCTGGATTTGCAGAGAAATTCAATATCCAAAATTTCGTAAATTAAGCCGGAAATTGTGTACATTATATATGTACGGAATGTATAGATTTGCAGAGAAATTCAATATCCAGAATTTTGTAAATTTAGTTTGAAATTGTGTACATTATATATGTACGGAATGTCTGGATTTGCAAAGAAATTAAATATTTAGAAGTTTTTAAATTCAACGGGAAATTGTGTACATTAATTGTACTGAATGTCGGGTTTTGTAGAGAAATGGAATGTCCAAAATTCAACCGGAAATTAGGTAGGTTATGTTTAAGGAATGACTAGATTTTCGGAGAAATTGAATATCCAGAATTTCGTACATTCTTCCTGATATCGGGTACATTATATATGTACAGATTGTCTGGATTTGCAGAGAAGTTGAATATCCAGAATTTCGTAAATTTGGCCTGAAATTGTGTAGATTATAAATGTACGGAATGTCTGGATTTGCAGAGAAATTGAATATCTAGGGGTGTGTAAATTCAACAGGAAATTGGGTCGGTTAAGTTTACGGAATGTCTGGATTTGCAGAGAAATTCAATATCCAAAATTTCGTAAATTAAGCCGGAAATTGTGTACATTATTTATGTACGGAATGTATAGATTTGCAGAGAAATTGAATATCTAGAGGTGTGTAAATTCAACAGGAAATTGGGTCGGTTAAGTTTACGGAATGTCTGGATTTGCAGAGAAATTCAACATCCAGAATTTTGTAAATTCAGTTTGAAATTGTGTACATTATATATGTACGGAATGTCTGGATTTCCAGAGAAATTAAATATCTGGAAGTTTTTAAATTCAACCGGAAATTGTGTACATTAATTGTACGGAATGTCTGGATTTGTAGAGAAATTGAATGTCCAGAATTCGACCGGAAATTGGGTAGATTAAGTTTTAGGAATGACAAGATTTGCAGAGAAGTTGAATATCCAGAATTTTGTAAATTCAGTTGGAAATTTTGTACATTATATCTGTACGGAATGTCTGGATTTGCAGAGAAATTAAATATCTAGAAGTTTTTAAATTCAACCGGAAATTGTGTACATTAATTGTACGGAATGTTTGGATTTGTAGAGAAATTGAATGTCCAGAATTCAACCGGAAATTGGGTAGATTAAGTTTCAGGAATGACTAGATTTGCAGCGAAGTTGAATATCCATAATTTTGTACATTGTTCCTGATATCGGGTACATTATATATGTACAGATTGTCTGTATTTGCAGAGAAATTTAAATATCCAGAAGTTTTTAAATTCATCGGGAAATTGTGTACATTAATTGTACGGAATGTCTGGATTTGTAGAGAAATTGAATGTCCAGAATTCAACTGGAAATTGGGTAGATTAAGTTTTAGGAATGACTAGATTTGCAGAGAAGTTGAATATCCATAATTTCGTACATTCTTCCTGATATCGGGTACATTATATATGTACAGATTGTCTGAATTTACAGAGAAATTAAATATCCAGAAGTTTTTAAATTCAACGGGAAATTGAGTACATTAATTGTACGGAATGTCTGGATTTGCAGAGAAATTCAATATCCAGAATTTTGTAAATTCAGTTTGAAATTGCGTACATTATATATGTACGGAATGTCTGGATTTGAAGAGAAATAAAATATCTAGAAGTTTTTAAATTCAACAGGAAATTGTGTACATTAATTGTACGGAATGTCTGGATTTGTAGAGAAATTGAATGTCGAGAACTCAACCGGAAATTGGGTAGATTAAGTTTTAGGAATGACTAGATTTGCAGAGAAGTTGAATATCCATAATTTCATACATTCTTCCTGATATCGGGTACATTATATATGTACAGATTGTCTGGATTTGCAGAGAAATTAAATATCCAGAAGGTTTTTAATTCAACGGGAAATTGTGTACATTAATTATACGGAATGTCTGGATTTGCAGAGAAATTGAATATCTAGAGGTGTGTAAATTCAACAGGAAATTGGGTCGGTTAAGTTTACGGAATGTCCGGATTTGCAGAGAAATTCAATATCCAGAATTTCCTAAATTCAGCCTGAAATTGTGAACAGTATATATGTACGGAATGTTTGGATTTGCTGAGAAATTAAATATCTAGAAGTTTTGAAATTCAACGGGAAATTGTGTACATTAAATGTACGAAATGTTTAGATTTGCAGAGAAATTGAATATCCAGAATTTAACGGGAAATTGGGTAGGTTTAGTTTACGGAATGAATTGATTTGCGGAGAAGTTGAATATCCAGAATTTCGTACATTCAGCCTGAAATCGAGTATATTATATATGTACGGAATGTCTGGATTTGTAGAGAAATTGAATATCCAGAGGTATGTAAATTCAACTGGAAATTGGGTCTGTTAAGTTTACGGAATGTCTGGATATGCAGAGAAATTCAATATCCAGAATTTTGTAAATCCAGTTTGAAATTGTGTACATTATATATGTACGGAATGTCTTGATTTGCAGAGAAATTAAATATCTAGAAGTTTTTAAATTCAACCGGAAATTGTGTACATTAATTGTACGGAATGTCTGGATTTGTAGAGAAATTGAATGTCCAGAATTCAACCGGAAATTGGGTAGATTAAGTTTCAGGAATGACTAGATTTGCAGCGAAGTTGAATATCCATAATTTCGTACATTGTTCCTGGTATCGAGTACATTATATATGTACAGATTGTCTGTATTTGCAGAGAAATTAAATATCCAGAAGTTTTTAAATTCAACGGGAAATTGTGTACATTAATTGTACGGAATGTCTGGATTTGTAGAGAAATTGAACGTCCGGAATTCAACAGGAAATTGGGTAGGTTAAGTTTACGGAATGACAAGATTTGGGGAGAAATTGATTATCCAGAATTTCGTACATTCAGCCTAAAATCGGGTACAATATATATGTACGGATTGTCTAGATTTGCAGAGAAATTGAATATCCAGATTTTCATAAATTTGGCCTGAAATTGTGTACATTATATAGGTACGGAATGTCTGGATTTGCAGAGAAATTGAATATCTTGGGGTGTGTAAATTCAACAGGAAATTGGGTCGGTTAAGTTTACAGAATGTCTGGATTTGTAGAGAAAGTGAATATCCAAAATTTTGTAAATTCAGCCTAAAATTGTGAACAATATATATGTGCGGAATGTCTGGATTTGCAAAGAAGTTGAATATCTAGTGCTGTGTAAATTCAACAGGAAATTGGGTCGGTTAAGTTTACGGAATGTCTGGATTTCCAGAGAAATTGAATATCCAGAATTTCGTAAATTCAGCATGAAATTGGGGATATTATATTTGTACGAAATGTCTGGATTTGCAGAGAAATTAAATATCCAGAAGTTTTTAAATTCTACGAGAAATTGTGTATATTAATTGTACGGAATGTTTGGATTTGCAGAAAAATTGAATATCCAGAATTTAACAGGAAATTGGGCAGGTCAAGTTTACGGAATGACTCGATTTTCGGAGAAATTGAATATCCAAAATTCCGTGCATTCAACCTGAAATCGGGTACATTATATATGTACGGAATGTCTGGATTTGCAGAGAAATTGAATATCTAGAGGTGTGTAAATTCAACTGGAAATTTGGTCGGTTAAGTTTATGGAATGTCTGGATTTGCAGAGAAATTCAATATCCAGAATTTTGTAAATTCAGTTTGAAATTGTGTACATTATATTTGTACGTAATGTCTGGATTTGCAGAGAAATTAAATATTTAGAAGTTTTTAAATTCAACGGGAAATTGTGTACATTAATTGTACTGAATGTCAGGTTTTGTAGAGAAAGGGAATGTCCAAAATTCAACCGGAAATTGGGTAGGTTATGTTTAAGGAATGACTAGATTTTCGGAGAAATTGAATATCCAGAATTTTGTACATTCTTCCTGATATCGGTTACATTATATATGTACAGATTGTCTGGATTTGCAGAGAAGTTGAATATCCAAAATTTCGTAAATTTCGCCTGAAATTGTGTAAATTATACATGTACGGAATGTCTGGATTTGCTGAGAAATTGAATATCTAGGGGTGTGTAAATTCAACAGGAAATTGGGTCGGTTAAGTTTACCGAATGTCTGGATTTGCAGAGAAATTCAACATCCAGAATTTTGTAAATTCAGTTTGAAATTATGTACTTTATATATGTACGGAATGTCTGGATTTGCAGAGAAATTAAATATCTGGAAGTTTTTAAATTCAACCGGAAATTGTTTACATTAATTGTACGGAATGTCTGGATTTGTAGAGAAATTGAATGTCCAGAATTCAACCGGAAATTGGGTAGATTAAGTTTTAGGAATGACTAGATTTGCAGAGAAGTTGAATATCCATAATTTCGTACATTCTTCCTGATATCGGGTACATTATATATGTACAGATTCTCTGAATTTGCAGAGAAATTAAATATCCAGAAGTTTTTAAATTCAACGGGAAATTGAGTACATTAATTGTACGGAATGTCTGGATTTGCAGAGAAATTGAATATCTAGAGGTGTGTAAATTCAACAGGAAATTGGGTCGGTTAAGTTTACAGAATGTCTGGATTTGCAGAGAAATTCAATATCCAGAATTTTGTAAATTCAGTTTGAAATTGCGTACATTACATATGTACGGAATGTCTGGATTTGAAGAGAAATAAAATATCTAGAAGTTTTTAAATTCAACCGGAAATTGTGTACATTAATTGTACGGAATGTCTGGATTTGTAGAGAAATTGAATGTCCAGAATTCAACCGGAAATTGGGTAGATTAAGTTTCAGGAATGACTAGATTTGCAGCGAAGTTGAATATCCATAATTTCGTACATTGTTCCTGGTATCGGATACATTATATATGTACAGATTGTCTGTATTTGCAGAGAAATTAAATATCCAGAAGTTTTTAAATTCAACGGGAAATTGTGTACATTAATTGTACGGAATGTCTGGATTTGTAGCGAAATTGAACGTCCAGAATTCAACAGGAAATTGGGTAGGTTAAGTTTACGGAATGACAAGATTTGGGGAGAAATTGATTATCCAGAATTTCGTACATTCAGCCTAAAATCGGGTACAATATATATGTACGGATTGTCTGGATTTGCAGAGAAATTGAATATCCAGATTTTCGTAAATTTGGCCTGAAATTGTGTACATTATATAGGTACGGAATGTCTGGATTTGCAGAGAAATTGAATATCTAGGGGTGTGTAAATTCAACAGGAAATTGGGTCGGTTAAGTTTACAGAATGTCTGGATTTGTAGAGAAGGTGAATATCCAAAATTTCGTAAATTCAGCCTAAAATTGTGAACAATATATATGTGCGGAATGTCTGGATTTGCAAAGAAGTTGAATATCTAGGGCTGTGTAAATTCAACAGGAAATTGGGTCCGTTAAGTTTACGGAATGTCTGGATTTCCAGAGAAATTGAATATCCAGAATTTCGTAAATTCAGCATGAAATTGGGGATATTATATTTGTACGAAATGTCTGGATTTGCAGAGAAATTAAATATCCAGAAGTTTTTAAATTCTACGAGAAATTGTGTATATTAATTGTACGGAATGTTTGGATTTGCAGAAAAATTGAATATCCAGAATTTAACAGGAAATTGGGCAGGTCAAGTTTACGGAATGACTCGATTTGCGGAGAAATTGAATATCCAAAATTCCGTACATTCAACCTGAAATCGGGTACATTATATATGTACGGAATGTCTGGATTTGCAGAGAAATTGAATATCTAGAGGTGTGTAAATTCAACTGGAAATTTGGTCGGTTAAGTTTATGGAATGTCTGGATTTGCAGAGATATTCAATATCCAGAATTTTGTAAATTCAGTTTGAAATTGTGTACATTACATTTGTACGGAATGTCTGGATTTGCAGAGAAATTGAATATCTAGAGGTGTGTAAATTCAACTGGAAATTTGGTCGGTTAAGTTTATGGAATGTCTGGATTTGCAGAGAAATTCAATATCCAGAATTTTGTGAATTCAGTTTGAAATTGTGTACATTATATTTGTACGTAATGTCTGGATTTGCAGAGAAATTAAATATTTAGAAGTTTTTAAATTCAACGGGAAATTGTGTACATTAATTGTACTGAATGTCAGGTTTTGTAGAGAAAGGGAATGTCCAAAATTCAACCGGAAATTGGGTAGGTTATGTTTAAGGAATGACTAGATTTTCGGAGAAATTGAATATCCAGAATTTTGTACATTCTTCCTGATATCGGTTACATTATATATGTACAGATTGTCTGGATTTGCAGAGAAGTTAAATATCCAAAATTTCGTAAATTTGGCCTGAAATTGTGTACATTATACATGTACGGAATGTCTGGATTTGCAGAGAAATTGAATATCTAGGAGTGTGTAAATTCAACAGGAAATTGGGTCGGTTAAGTTTACGGAATGTCTGGATTTGCAGAGAAATTCAATATCCAAAATTTCGTAAATTCAGCCTGAAATTGTGTACATTATATATGTACGGAATGTATAAATTTGCAGAGAAATTGAATATCCAGAGGTGTCTAAATTCAACAGGAAATTGGGTCGGTTAAGTTTACGGAATGTCTGGATTTGCAGAGAAATTCAACATCCAGAATTTTGTAAATTCAGTTCGAAATTATGTACTTTATATATGTACGGAATGTCTGGATTTGCAGAGAAATTAAATATCTGGAAGTTTTTAAATTCAACCGGAAATTGTGTACATTAATTGTACGGAATGTCTGGATTTGTAGAGAAATTGAATGTCCAGAATTCAACCGGAAATTGGGTAGATTAAGTTTTAGGAATGACTAGATTTACAGAGAAGTTGAATATCCATAATTTCGTACATTCTTCCTGATATCGGGTACATTATATATGTACAGATTGTCTGAATTTGCAGAGAAATTAAATATCCAGAAGTTTTTAAATTCATCGGGAAATTGAGTGCATTAATTGTACGGAATGTCTGGATTTGCAGAGAAATTGAATATCTAGAGGTGTGTAAATTCAACAGGAAATTGGGTCGGTTAAGTTTACAGAATGTCTGGATTTGCAGAGAAATTCAATATCCAGAATTTTGAAAATTCAGTTTGAAATTGCGTACATTATATATGTACGGAATGTCTGGATTTGAAGAGAAATAAAATATCTAGAAGTTTTTAAATTCAACAGGAAAAATTGTGTACATTAATTGTACGGAATGTCTGGATTTGTAGAGAAATTGAATGTCGAGAATTCGACCGGAAATTGGGTAGATTAAGTTTTAGGAATGACTAGATTTGCAGAGAAGTTGAATATCCATAATTTCGTACATTCTTCCTGATATCGGGTACATTATATATGTACAGATTGTCTGGATTTGCAGAGAAATTAAATATGCAGAAGGTTTTTAATTCAACGGGAAATTGTGTACATTAATTATACGGAATGTCTGGATTTGCAGAGAAATTGAATATCTAGAGGTGTGTAAATTCAACAGGAAATTGGGTCGGTTAAGTTTACGGAATGTCCGGATTTGCAGAGAAATTCAATATCCAGAATTTCCTAAATTCAGCCTGAAATTGTGAACAGTATATATGTACGGAATGTTTGGATTTGCTGAGAAATTAAATATCCAGAAGTTTTGAATTTAAACGGGAAATTGTGTACATTAATTGTACGGAATGTTTAGATTTGCAGAGAAATTGAATATCCAGAATTTAACGGGAAATTGGGTAGGTTTAGTTTACGGAATGAATTGATTTGCGGAGAAGTTGAATATCCAGAATTTCGTACATTCAGCCTGAAATCGAGTATATTATATATGTACGGAATGTCTGGATTTGCAGAGAAATTGAATATCCAGAGGTATGTAAATTCAACTGGAAATTGGGTCTGTTAAGTTTACGGAATGTCTGGATATGCAGAGAAATTCAATATCCAGAATTTTGTAAATCCAGTTTGAAATTGTGTACATTATATATGTACGGAATGTCTGGATTTGCAGGGAAATTAAATATCTAGAAGTTTTTAAATTCAACCGGAAATTGTGTACATTAATTGTACGGAATGTCTGGATTTGTAGAGAAATTGAATGTCCAGAATTCAACCGGAAATTGGGTAGATTAAGTTTCAGGAATGACTAGATTTGCAGCGAAGTTGAATATCCATAATTTCGTACATTGTTCCTGGTATCGGGTACATTATATATGTACAGATTGTCTGTATTTGCAGAGAAATTAAATATCCAGAAGTTTTTAAATTCAACGGGAAATTGTGTACATTAATTGTACGGAATGTCTGGATTTGTAGAGAAATTGAACGTCCAGAATTCAACAGGAAATTGGCTAGGTTAAGTTTACGGAATGACAAGATTTGGGGAGAAATTGATTATCCAGAATTTCGTACATTCAGCCTAAAATCGGGTACAATATATATGTACGGATTGTCTGGATTTGCAGAGAAATTGAATATCCAGATTTTCGTAAATTTGGCCTGATATTGTGTACATTATATAGGTACGGAATGTCTGGATTTGCAGAGAAATTGAATATCTAGGGGTGTGTAAATTCAACAGGAAATTGGGTCGGTTAAGTTTACAGAATGTCTGGATTTGTAGAGAAGGTGAATATCCAAAATTTCGTAAATTCAGCCTAAAATTGTGAACAATATATATGTGCGGAATGTCTGGATTTGCAAAGAAGTTGAATATCTAGGGCTGTGTAAATTCAACAGGAAATTGGGTCAGTTAAGTTTACGGAATGTCTGGATTTCCAGAGAAATTGAATATCCAGAATTTCGTAAATTCAGCATGAAATTGGGGATATTATATTTGTACGAAATGTCTGGATTTGCAGAGAAATTAAATATCCAGAAGTTTTTGAATTCTACGAGAAATTGTGTATATTAATTGTACGGAATGTTTGGATTTGCAGAAAAATTGAATATCCAGAATTTAACAGGAAATTGGGCAGGTCAAGTTTACGGAATGGCTCGATTTGCGGAGAAATTGAATATCCAAAATTCCGTACATTCAACCTGAAATCGGGTACATTATATATGTACGGAATGTCTGGATTTGCAGAGAAATTGAATATCTAGAGGTGTGTAAATTCAACTGGAAATTTGGTCGGTTAAGTTTATGGAATGTCTGGATTTGCAGAGAAATTCAATATCCAGAATTTTGTAAATTCAGTTTGAAATTGTGTACATTATATTTGTACGTAATGTCTGGATTTGCAGAGAAATTAAATATTTAGAAGTTTTTAAATTCAACGGGAAATTGTGTACATTAATTGTACTGAATGTCAGGTTTTGTAGAGAAAGGGAATGTCCAAAATTCAACCGGAAATTGGGTAGGTTATGTTTAAGGAATGACTAGATTTTCGGAGAAATTGAATATCCAGAATTTTGTACATTCTTCCTGATATCGGTTACATTATATATGTACAGATTGTCTGGATTTGCAGAGAAGTTGAATATCCAAAATTTCGTAAATTTGGCCTGAAATTGTGTACATTATACATGTACGGAATGTCTGGATTTGCAGAGAAATTGAATATCTAGGAGTGTGTAAATTCAACAGGAAATTGGGTCGGTTAAGTTTACGGAATGTCTGGATTTGCAGAGAAATTCAACATCCAGAATTTTGTAAATTCATTTTGAAATTATGTACTTTATATATGTACGGAATGTCTGGATTTGCAGAGAAATTAAATATCTGGAAGTTTTTAAATTCAACCGGAAATTGTGTACATTAATTGTACGGAATGTCTGGATTTGTATAGAAATTGAATGTCCAGAATTCAACCGGAAATTGGGTAGATTAAGTTTTAGGAATGACTAGATTTGCAGAGAAGTTGAATATCCATAATTTCGTACATTCTTCCTGATATCGGGTACATTATATATGTACAGATTGTCTGAATTTGCAGAGAAATTAAATATCCAGAAGTTTTTAAATTCAACGGGAAATTGAGTGCATTAATTGTACGGAATGTCTGGATTTGCAGAGAAATTGAATATCTAGAGGTGTGTAAATTCAACAGGAAATTGGGTCGGTTAAGTTTACAGAATGTCTGGATTTGCAGAGAAATTCAATATCCAGAATTTTGTAAATTCAGTTTGAAATTGCGTACATTATATATATACGGAATGTCTGGATTTGAAGAGAAATAAAATATCTAGAAGTTTTTAAATTCAACAGGAAATTGTGTATATTAATTGTACGGAATGTCTGGATTTGTAGAGAAATTGAATGTCGAGAACTCAACCGGAAATTGGGTAGATTAAGTTTTAGGAATGACTAGATTTGCAGAGAAGTTGAATATCCATAATTTCGTACATTCTTCCTGATATCGGGTACATTATATATGTACAGATTGTCTGTATTTGCAGAGAAATTAAATATCCAGAAGTTTTTAAATTCAACGGGAAATTGTGTACATTAATTGTACGGAATGTCTGGATTTGTAGAGAAATTGAACGTCCAGAATTCAACAGGAAATTGGGTAGGTTAAGTTTACGGAATGACAAGATTTGGGGAGAAATTGATTATCCAGAATTTCGTACATTCAGCCTAAAATCGGGTACAATATATATGTACGGATTGTCTGGATTTGCAGAGAAATTGAATATCCAGATTTTCGTAAATTTGGCCTGAAATTGTGTACATTATATAGGTACGGAATGTCTGGATTTGCAGAGAAATTGAATATCTAGGGGTGTGTAAATTCAACAGGAAATTGGGTCGGTTAAGTTTACAGAATGTCTGGATTTGTAGAGAAGGTGAATATCCAAAATTTATAAATTTAGCCTAAAATTGTGAACAATATATATGTGCGGAATGTCTGGATTTGCAAAGAAGTTGAATATCTAGGGCTGTGTAAATTCAACAGGAAATTGGGTCAGTTAAGTTTACGGAATGTCTGGATTTCCAGAGAAATTGAATATCCAGAATTTCGTAAATTCAGCATGAAATTGGGGATATTATATTTGTACGAAATGTCTGGATTTGCAGAGAAATTAAATATCCAGAAGTTTTTAAATTCTACGAGAAATTGTGTATATTAATTGTACGGAATGTTTGGATTTGCAGAAAAATTGAATATCCAGAATTTAACAGGAAATTGGGCAGGTCAAGTTTACGGAATGACTCGATTTGAGGAGAAATTGAATATCCAAAATTCCGTACATTCAACCTGAAATCGGGTACATTATATATGTACGGAATGTCTGGATTTGCAGAGAAATTGAATATCTAGAGGTGTGTAAATTCAACTGGAAATTTGGTCGGTTAAGTTTATGGAATGTCTGGATTTGCAGAGAAATTCAATATCCAGAATTTTGTAAATTCAGTTTGAAATTGTGTACATTATATTTGTACGTAATGTCTGGATTTGCAGAGAAATTAAATATTTAGAAGTTTTTAAATTCAACGGGAAATTGTGTACATTAATTGTACTGAATGTCAGGTTTTGTAGAGAAAGGGAATGTCCAAAATTCAACCGGAAATTTGGTAGGTTATGTTTAAGGAATGACTAGATTTTCGGAGAAATTGAATATCCAGAATTTTGTACATTCTTCCTGATATCGGTTACATTATATATGTACAGATTGTCTGGATTTGCAGAGAAGTTGAATATCCAAAATTTCGTAAATTTGGCCTGAAATTGTGTACATTATACATGTACGGAATGTCTGGATTTGCAGAGAATTCTTCCTGATATCGGGTACATTATATATGTACAGATTGCCTGAATTTGCAGAGAAATTAAATATCCAGAAGTTTTTAAATTCAACGGGAAATTGAGTACATTAATTGTACGGAATGTCTGGATTTGCAGAGAAATTGAATATCTAGAGGTGTGTAAATTCAACAGGAAATTGGGTCGGTTAAGTTTACAGAATGTCTGGATTTGCAGAGAAATTCAATATCCAGAATTTTGTAAATTCAGTTTGAAATTGCGTACATTATATATGTACGGAATGTCTGGATTTGAAGAGAAATAAAATATCTAGAAGTTTTTAAATTAAACAGGAAATTGTGTACATTAATTGTACGGAATGTCTGGATTTGTAAAGAAATTGAATGTCGAGAACTCAACCGGAAATTGGGTAGATTAAGTTTTAGGAATGACTAGATTTGCAGAGAAGTTGAATATCCATAATTTCGTACATTCTTCCTGATATCGGGTACATTATATATGTACAGATTGTCTGGATTTGCAGAGAAATTAAATATCCAGAAGTTTTTAAATTCAACGGGAAATTGAGTACATTAATTGTACAGAATGTCTGGATTTGCAGAGAAATTGAATATCTAGAGGTGTGTAAATTCAACAGGAAATTGGGTCGGTTAAGTTTACAGAATTTCTGGATTTACAGAGAAATTCAATATCCAGAATTTTGTAAATTCAGTTTGAAATTGCGTACATTATATATGTACGGAATGTCTGGATTTGATGAGAAATAAAATATCTAGAAGTTTTTAAATTCAACAGGAAATTGTGTACATTAATTGTACGGAATGTCTGGATTTGTAGAGAAATTGAATGTCGAGAACTCAACCGGAAATTGGGTAGATTAAATTTTAGGAATGACTAGATTTGCAGAGAAGTTGAATATCCATAATTTCGTACATTCTTCCTGATATCGGGTACATTATATATGTACAGATTGTCTGAATTTGCAGAGAAATTAAATATCCAGAAGGTTTTTAATTCAACGGGAAATTGTACATTAATTATACGGAATGTCTGGATTTGCAGAGAAATTGAATATCTAGAGGTGTGTAAATTCAACAGGAAATTGGGTCGGTTAAGTTTACGGAATGTCCGGATTTGCAGAGAAATTCAATATCCAGAATTTCCTAAATTCAGCCTGAAATTGTGAACAGTATATATGTACGGAATGTTTTGATTTGCTGAGAATTTAAATATCCAGAAGTTTTGAAATTCAACGGGAAATTGTGTACATTAATTGTACGGAATGTTTAGATTTGCAGAGAAATTCAATATCCAGAATTTTGTAAATCCAGTTTGAAATTGTGTACTTTATATATGTACGGAATGTCTGGATTTGCAGAGAAATTAAATATCTAGAAGTTTTGAAATTCAACCGAAAATTGTGTACATTAATTGTACGGAATGTCTGGATTTGTAGAGAAATTGAATGTCCAGAATTCAACCGGAAATTGGGTAGATTAAGTTTCAGGAATGACTAGATTTGCAGCGAAGTTGAATATCCATAATTTCGTACATTCTTCCTGATATCGGGTACATTATATATGTACAGATTGTCTGAATTTGCAGAGAAATTAAATATCCAGAAGTTTTTAAATTCAACGGGAAATTGAGTACATTAATTGTACGGAATGTCTGGATTTGCAGAGAAATTGAATATCCAGAATTTTGTAAATCCAGTTTGAAATTGTGTACTTTATATATGTACGGAATGTCTGGATTTGCAGAGAAATTAAATATCTAGAAGTTTTGAAATTCAACCGAAAATTGTGTACATTAATTGTACGGAATGTCTGGATTTGTAGAGAAATTGAATGTCCAGAATTCAACCGGAAATTGGGTAGATTAAGTTTCAGGAATGACTAGATTTGCAGCGAAGTTGAATATCCATAATTTCGTACATTCTTCCTGATATCGGGTACATTATATATGTACAGATTGTCTGAATTTGCAGAGAAATTAAATATCCAGAAGTTTTTAAATTCAACGGGAAATTGAGTACATTAATTGTACGGAATGTCTGGATTTGCAGAGAAATTGAATATCTAGAGGTGTGTAAATTCAACAGGAAATTGGGTCGGTTAAGTTTACGGACTGTCCGGATTTGCAGAGAAATTCAATATCCAGAATTTTGTAAATTCAGTTTGAAATTGCGTACATTATATATGTACGGAATGTTTGGATTTGCTGAGAAATTAAATATCCAGAAGTTTTGAAATTCAACGGGAAATTGGGTACATTAATTGTACGGAATGTTTAGATTTGCAGAGAAATTGAATATCCAGAATTTAACGGGAAATTGGGTAGGTTTAGTTTACGGAATGAATTGATTTGCGGAGAAGTTGAATATCCAGAATTTCGTACATTCAGCCTGAAATCGAGTATATTATATATGTACGGAATGTCTGGATTTGCAGAGAAATTGAATATCCAGAGGTATGTAAATTCAACTGGAAATTGGGTCTGTTAAGTTTACGAAATGTCTGGATATTCAGAGAAATTCAATATCCAGAATTTTGTAAATCCAGTTTGAAATTGTGTACTTTATATATGTACGGAATGTCTGGATTTGCAGAGAAATTAAATATCTATAAGTTTTTAAATTCAACCGAAAATTGTGTACATTAATTGTACGGAATGTCTGGATTTGTAGAGAAATTGAATGTCCAGAATTCAACCGGAAATTGGGTAGATTAAGTTTCAGGAATGACTAGATTTGCAGCGGAGTTGAATATCCATAATTTCGTACATTCTTCCTGATATCGGGTACATTATATATGTACAGATTGCCTGAATTTGCAGAGAAATTAAATATCCAGAAGTTTTTAAATTCAACGGGAAATTGAGTACATTAATTGTACGGAATGTCTGGATTTGCAGAGAAATTGAATATCTAGAGGTGTGTAAATTCAACAGGAAATTGGGTCGGTTAAGTTTACAGAATGTCTGGATTTGCAGAGAAATTCAATATCCAGAATTTTGTAAATTCAGTTTGAAATTGCGTACATTATATATGTACGGAATGTCTGGATTTGAAGAGAAATAAAATATCTAGAAGTTTTTAAATTCAATAGGAAATTGTGTACATTAATTGTACGGAATGTCTGGATTTGTAGAGAAATTGAATGTCGAGAACTCAACCGGAAATTGGGTAGATTAAGTTTTAGGAATGACTAGATTTGCAGAGAAGTTGAATATCCATAATTTCGTACATTCTTCCTGATATCGGGTACATTATATATGTACAGATTGTCTGGATTTGCAGAGAAATTAAATATCCAGAAGGTTTTTAATTCAACGGGAAATTGTGTACATTAATTATACGGAATGTCTGGATTTGCAGAGAAATTGAATATCTAGAGGTGTGTAAATTCAACAGGAAATTGGGTCGGTTAAGTTTACGGAATGTCCGTATTTGCAGAGAAATTCAATATCCAGAATTTCCTAAATTCGGCCTGAAATTGTGAACAGTATATATGTACGGAATGTTTGGATTTGCTGAGAAATTAAATATCCAGAAGTTTTGAAATTCAACGGGAAATTGTGTACATTAATTGTACGGAATGTTTAGATTTGCAGAGAAATTGAATATCCAGAATTTAACGGGAAATTGGGTAGGTTTAGTTTACGGAATGAATTGATTTGCGGAGAAGTTGAATATCCAGAATTTCGTACATTCAGCCTGAAATCGAGTATATTATATATGTACGGAATGTCTGGATTTGCAGAGAAATTGAATATCCAGAGGTATGTAAATTCAACTGGAAATTGGGTCTGTTAAGTTTACGAAATGTCTGGATATGCAGAGAAATTCAATATCCAGAATTTTGTAAATCCAGTTTGAAATTGTGTACTTTATATATGTACGGAATGTCTGGATTTGCAGAGAAATTAAATATCTAGAAGTTTTTAAATTCAACCGAAAATTGTGTACATTAATTGTACGGAATGTCTGGATTTGTAGAGAAATTGAATGTCCAGAATTCAACCGGAAATTGGGTAGATTAAGTTTCAGGAATGACTAGATTTGCAGCGGAGTTGAATATCCATAATTTCGTACATTCTTCCTGATATCGGGTACATTATATATGTACAGATTGCCTGAATTTGCAGAGAAATTAAATATCCAGAAGTTTTTAAATTCAGCGGGAAATTGAGTACATTAATTGTACGGAATGTCTGGATTTGCAGAGAAATTGAATATCTAGAGGTGTGTAAATTCAACAGGAAATTGGGTCGGTTAAGTTTACAGAATGTCTGGATTTGCAGAGAAATTCAATATCCAGAATTTTGTAAATTCAGTTTGAAATTGCGTACATTATATATGTACGGAATGTCTGGATTTGAAGAGAAATAAAATATCTAGAAGTTTTTATATTCAACAGGAAATTGTGTACATTAATTGTACGGAATGTCTGGATTTGTAGAGAAATTGAATGTCGAGAACTCAACCGGAAATAGGGTAGATTAAGTTTTAGGAATGACTAGATTTGCAGAGAAGTTGAATATCCATAATTTCGTATATTCTTCCTGATATCGGGTACATTATATATGTACAGATTGTCTGGATTTGCAGAGAAATTAAATATCCAGAAGGTTTTTAATTCAACGGGAAATTGTGTACATTAATTATACGGAATGTCTGGATTTGCAGAGAAATTGAATATCTAGAGGTGTGTAAATTCAACAGGAAATTGGGTCGGTTAAGTTTACGGAATGTCCGGATTTGCAGAGAAATTCAATATCCAGAATTTCCTAAATTCGGCCTGAAATTGTGAACAGTATATATGTACGGAATGTTTGGATTTGCTGAGAAATTAAATATCCAGAAGTTTTGAAATTCAACGGGAAATTGTGTACATTAATTGTACGGAATGTTTAGATTTGCAGAGAAATTGAATATCCAGAATTTAACGGGAAATTGGGTAGGTTTAGTTTACGGAATGAATTGATTTGCGGAGAAGTTGAATATCCAGAATTTCGTACATTCAGCCTGAAATCGAGTATATTATATATGTACGGAATGTCTGGATTTGCAGAGAAATTGAATATCCAGAGGTATGTAAATTCAACTGGAAATTGGGTCTGTTAAGTTTACGAAATGTCTGGATATGCAGAGAAATTCAATATCCAGAATTTTGTAAATCCAGTTTGAAATTGTGTACTTTATATATGTACGGAATGTCTGGATTTGCAGAGAAATTAAATATCTAGAAGTTTTTAAATTCAACCGAAAATTGTGTACATTAATTGTACGGAATGTCTGGATTTGTAGAGAAATTGAATGTCCAGAATTCAACCGGAAATTGGGTAGATTAAGTTTCAGGAATGACTAGATTTGCAGCGGAGTTGAATATCCATAATTTCGTACATTCTTCCTGATATCGGGTACATTATATATGTACAGATTGCCTGAATTTGCAGAGAAATTAAATATCCAGAAGTTTTTAAATTCAGCGGGAAATTGAGTACATTAATTGTACGGAATGTCTGGATTTGCAGAGAAATTGAATATCTAGAGGTGTGTAAATTCAACAGGAAATTGGGTCGGTTAAGTTTACAGAATGTCTGGATTTGCAGAGAAATTCAATATCCAGAATTTTGTAAATTCAGTTTGAAATTGCGTACATTATATATGTACGGAATGTCTGGATTTGAAGAGAAATAAAATATCTAGAAGTTTTTATATTCAACAGGAAATTGTGTACATTAATTGTACGGAATGTCTGGATTTGTAGAGAAATTGAATGTCGAGAACTCAACCGGAAATAGGGTAGATTAAGTTTTAGGAATGACTAGATTTGCAGAGAAGTTGAATATCCATAATTTCGTATATTCTTCCTGATATCGGGTACATTATATATGTACAGATTGTCTGGATTTGCAGAGAAATTAAATATCCAGAAGGTTTTTAATTCAACGGGAAATTGTGTACATTAATTATACGGAATGTCTGGATTTGCAGAGAAATTGAATATCTAGAGGTGTGTAAATTCAACAGGAAATTGGGTCGGTTAAGTTTACGGAATGTCCGGATTTGCAGAGAAATTCAATATCCAGAATTTCCTAAATTCGGCCTGAAATTGTGAACAGTATATATGTACGGAATGTTTGGATTTGCTGAGAAATTAAATATCCAGAAGTTTTGAAATTCAACGGGAAATTGTGTACATTAATTGTACGGAATGTTTAGATTTGCAGAGAAATTGAATATCCAGAATTTAACGGGAAATTGGGTAGGTTTAGTTTACGGAATGAATTGATTTGCGGAGAAGTTGAATATCCAGAATTTCGTACATTCAGCCTGAAATCGAGTATATTATATATGTACGGAATGTCTGGATTTGCGGAGAAATTGAATATCCAGAGGTATGTAAATTCAACTGGAAATTGGGTCTGTTAAGTTTACGAAATGTCTGGATATGCAGAGAAATTTAATATCCAGAATTTTGTAAATCCAGTTTGAAATTGTGTACTTTATATATGTACGGAATGTCTGGATTTGCAGAGAAATTAAATATCTAGAAGTTTTTAAATTCAACCGAAAATTGTGTACATTAATTGTACGGAATGTCTGGATTTGTAGAGAAATTGAATGTCCAGAATTCAACCGGAAATTGGGTAGATTAAGTTTCAGGAATGACTAGATTTGCAGCGGAGTTGAATATCCATAATTTCGTACATTCTTCCTGATATCGGGTACATTATATATGTACAGATTGCCTGAATTTGCAGAGAAATTAAATATCCAGAAGTTTTTAAATTCAACGGGAAATTGAGTACATTAATTGTACGGAATGTCTGGATTTGCAGAGAAATTGAATATCTAGAGGTGTGTAAATTCAACAGGAAATTGGGTCGGTTTACAGAATGTCTGGATTTGCAGAGAAATTCAATATCCAGAATTTTGTAAACTCAGTTTGAAATTGCGTACATTATATATGTACGGAATGTCTGGATTTGAAGAGAAATAAAATATCTAGAAGTTTTTAAATTCAACAGGAAATTGTGTACATTAATTGTACGGACTGTCTGGATTTGAAGAGAAATTGAATGTCGAGAACTCAACCGGAAATTGGGTAGATTAAGTTTTAGGAATGACTAGATTTGCAGAGAAGTTGAATATCCATAATTTCGTACATTCTTCCTGATATCGGGGACATTATATATGTACAGATTGTCTGGATTTGCAGAGAAATTAAATATCCAGAAGGTTTTTAATTCAACGGGAAATTGTGTACATTAATTATACGGAATGTCTGGATTTGCAGAGAAATTGAATATCTAGAGGCGTGTAAATTCAACAGGAAATTGGGTCGGTTAAGTTTACGGAATGTCCGGATTTGCAGAGAAATTCAATATCCAGAATTTCCTAAATTCGGCCTGAAATTGTGAACAGTATATATGTACGGAATGTTTGGATTTGCTGAGAAATTAAATATCCAGAAGTTTTGAAATTCAACGGGAAATTGTGTACATTAATTGTACGGAATGTTTAGATTTGCAGAGAAATTGAATATCTAGAATTTAACGGGAAATTGGGTAGGTTTAGTTTACGGAATGAATTGATTTGCGGAGAAGTTGAATATCCAGAATTTCGTACATTCAGCCTGAAATCGAGTATATTATATATGTACGGAATGTCTGGATTTGCAGAGAAATTGAATATCCAGAGGTATGTAAATTCAACTGGAAATTGGGTCTGTTAAGTTTACGAAATGTCTGGATATGCAGAGAAATTCAATATCCAGAATTTTGTAAATCCAGTTTGAAATTGTGTACTTTATATATGTACGGAATGTCTGGATTTGCAGAGAAATTAAATATCTAGAAGTTTTTAAATTCAACCGAAAATTGTGTACATTAATTGTACGGAATGTCTGGATTTGTAGAGAAATTGAATGTCCAGGATTCAACCGGAAATTGGGTAGATTAAGTTTCAGGAATGACTAGATTTGCAGCGGAGTTGAATATCCATAATTTCGTACATTCTTCCTGATATCGGGTACATTATATATGTACAGATTGCCTGAATTTGCAGAGAAATTAAATATCCAGAAGTTTTTAAATTCAACGGGAAATTGAGTACATTAATTGTACGGAATGTCTGGATTTGCAGAGAAATTGAATATCTAGAGGTGTGTAAATTCAACAGGAAATTGGGTCGGTTAAGTTTACAGAATGTCTGGATTTGCAGAGAAATTCAATATCCAGAATTTTGTAAATTCAGTTTGAAATTGCGTACATTATATATGTACGGAATGTCTGGATTTGAAGAGAAATAAAATATCTAGAAGTTTTTAAATTCAACAGGAAATTGTGTACATTAATTGTACGGACTGTCTGGATTTGAAGAGAAATTGAATGTCGAGAACTCAACCGGAAATTGGGTAGATTAAGTTTTAGGAATGACTAGATTTGCAGAGAAGTTGAATATCCATAATTTCGTACATTCTTCCTGATATCGGGTACATTATATATGTACAGATTGTCTGGATTTGCAGAGAAATTAAATATCCAGAAGGTTTTTAATTCAACGGGAAATTGTGTACATTAATTATACGGAATGTCTGGATTTGCAGAGAAATTGAATATCTAGAGGCGTGTAAATTCAACAGGAAATTGGGTCGGTTAAGTTTACGGAATGTCCGGATTTGCAGAGAAATTCAATATCCAGAATTTCCTAAATTCGGCCTGAAATTGTGAACAGTATATATGTACGGAATGTTTGGATTTGCTGAGAAATTAAATATCCAGAAGTTTTGAAATTCAACGGGAAATTGTGTACATTAATTGTACGGAATGTTTAGATTTGCAGAGAAATTGAATATCCAGAATTTAACGGGAAATTGGGTAGGTTTAGTTTACGGAATGAATTGATTTGCGGAGAAGTTGAATATCCAGAATTTCGTACATTCAGCCTGAAATCGAGTATATTATATATGTACGGAATGTCTGGATTTGCAGAGAAATTGAATATCCAGAGGTATGTAAATTCAACTGGAAATTGGGTCTGTTAAGTTTACGAAATGTCTGGATATGCAGAGAAATTCAATATCCAGAATTTTGTAAATCCAGTTTGAAATTGTGTACTTTATATATGTACGGAATGTCTGGATTTGCAGAGAAATTAAATATCTAGAAGTTTTTAAATTCAACCGAAAATTGTGTACATTAATTGTACGGAATGTCTGGATTTGTAGAGAAATTGAATGTCCAGGATTCAACCGGAAATTGGGTAGATTAAGTTTCAGGAATGACTAGATTTGCAGCGGAGTTGAATATCCATAATTTCGTACATTCTTCCTGATATCGGGTACATTATATATGTACAGATTGCCTGAATTTGCAGAGAAATTAAATATCCAGAAGTTTTTAAATTCAACGGGAAATTGAGTACATTAATTGTACGGAATGTCTGGATTTGCAGAGAAATTGAATATCTAGAGGTGTGTAAATTCAACAGGAAATTGGGTCGGTTAAGTTTACAGAATGTCTGGATTTGCAGAGAAATTCAATATCCAGAATTTTGTAAATTCAGTTTGAAATTGCGTACATTATATATGTACGGAATGTCTGGATTTGAAGAGAAATAAAATATCTAGAAGTTTTTAAATTCAACAGGAAATTGTGTACATTAATTGTACGGACTGTCTGGATTTGAAGAGAAATTGAATGTCGAGAACTCAACCGGAAATTGGGTAGATTAAGTTTTAGGAATGACTAGATTTGCAGAGAAGTTGAATATCCATAATTTCGTACATTCTTCCTGATATCGGGTACATTATATATGTACAGATTGTCTGGATTTGCAGAGAAATTAAATATCCAGATGGTTTTTAATTCAACGGGAAATTGTGTACATTAATTATACGGAATGTCTGGATTTGCAGAGAAATTGAATATCTAGAGGCGTGTAAATTCAACAGGAAATTGGGTCGGTTAAGTTTACGGAATGTCCGGATTTGCAGAGAAATTCAATATCCAGAATTTCCTAAATTCGGCCTGAAATTGTGAACAGTATATATGTACGGAATGTTTGGATTTGCTGAGAAATTAAATATCCAGAAGTTTTGAAATTCAACGGGAAATTGTGTACATTAATTGTACGGAATGTTTAGATTTGCAGAGAAATTGAATATCCAGAATTTAACGGGAAATTGGGTAGGTTTAGTTTACGGAATGAATTGATTTGCGGAGAAGTTGAATATCCAGAATTTCGTACATTCAGCCTGAAATCGAGTATATTATATATGTACGGAATGTCTGGATTTGCAGAGAAATTGAATATCCAGAGGTATGTAAATTCAACTGGAAATTGGGTCTGTTAAGTTTACGAAATGTCTGGATATGCAGAGAAATTCAATATCCAGAATTTTGTAAATCCAGTTTGAAATTGTGTACTTTATATATGTACGGAATGTCTGGATTTGCAGAGAAATTAAATATCTAGAAGTTTTTAAATTCAACCGAAAATTGTGTACATTAATTGTACGGAATGTCTGGATTTGTAGAGAAATTGAATGTCCAGGATTCAACCGGAAATTGGGTAGATTAAGTTTCAGGAATGACTAGATTTGCAGCGGAGTTGAATATCCATAATTTCGTACATTCTTCCTGATATCGGGTACATTATATATGTACAGATTGCCTGAATTTGCAGAGAAATTAAATATCCAGAAGTTTTTAAATTCAACGGGAAATTGAGTACATTAATTGTACGGAATGTCTGGATTTGCAGAGAAATTGAATATCTAGAGGTGTGTAAATTCAACAGGAAATTGGGTCGGTTAAGTTTACAGAATGTCTGGATTTGCAGAGAAATTCAATATCCAGAATTTTGTAAATTCAGTTTGAAATTGCGTACATTATATATGTACGGAATGTCTGGATTTGAAGAGAAATAAAATATCTAGAAGTTTTTAAATTCAACAGGAAATTGTGTACATTAATTGTACGGACTGTCTGGATTTGAAGAGAAATTGAATGTCGAGAACTCAACCGGAAATTGGGTAGATTAAGTTTTAGGAATGACTAGATTTGCAGAGAAGTTGAATATCCATAATTTCGTACATTCTTCCTGATATCGGGTACATTATATATGTACAGATTGTCTGGATTTGCAGAGAAATTAAATATCCAGAAGGTTTTTAATTCAACGGGAAATTGTGTACATTAATTATACGGAATGTCTGGATTTGCAGAGAAATTGAATATCTAGAGGCGTGTAAATTCAACAGGAAATTGGGTCGGTTAAGTTTACGGAATGTCCGGATTTGCAGAGAAATTCAATATCCAGAATTTCCTAAATTCGGCCTGAAATTGTGAACAGTATATATGTACGGAATGTTTGGATTTGCTGAGAAATTAAATATCCAGAAGTTTTGAAATTCAACGGGAAATTGTGTACATTAATTGTACGGAATGTTTAGATTTGCAGAGAAATTGAATATCCAGAATTTAACGGGAAATTGGGTAGGTTTAGTTTACGGAATGAATTGATTTGCGGAGAAGTTGAATATCCAGAATTTCGTACATTCAGCCTGAAATCGAGTATATTATATATGTACGGAATGTCTGGATTTGCAGAGAAATTGAATATCCAGAGGTATGTAAATTCAACTGGAAATTGGGTCTGTTAAGTTTACGAAATGTCTGGATATGCAGAGAAATTCAATATCCAGAATTTTGTAAATCCAGTTTGAAATTGTGTACTTTATATATGTACGGAATGTCTGGATTTGCAGAGAAATTAAATATCTAGAAGTTTTTAAATTCAACCGAAAATTGTGTACATTAATTGTACGGAATGTCTGGATTTGTAGAGAAATTGAATGTCCAGGATTCAACCGGAAATTGGGTAGATTAAGTTTCAGGAATGACTAGATTTGCAGCGGAGTTGAATATCCATAATTTCGTACATTCTTCCTGATATCGGGTACATTATATATGTACAGATTGCCTGAATTTGCAGAGAAATTAAATATCCAGAAGTTTTTAAATTCAACGGGAAATTGAGTACATTAATTGTACGGAATGTCTGGATTTGCAGAGAAATTGAATATCTAGAGGTGTGTAAATTCAACAGGAAATTGGGTCGGTTAAGTTTACAGAATGTCTGGATTTGCAGAGAAATTCAATATCCAGAATTTTGTAAATTCAGTTTGAAATTGCGTACATTATATATGTACGGAATGTCTGGATTTGAAGAGAAATAAAATATCTAGAAGTTTTTAAATTCAACAGGAAATTGTGTACATTAATTGTACGGACTGTCTGGATTTGAAGAGAAATTGAATGTCGAGAACTCAACCGGAAATTGGGTAGATTAAGTTTTAGGAATGACTAGATTTGCAGAGAAGTTGAATATCCATAATTTCGTACATTCTTCCTGATATCGGGTACATTATATATGTACAGATTGTCTGGATTTGCAGAGAAATTAAATATCCAGATGGTTTTTAATTCAACGGGAAATTGTGTACATTAATTATACGGAATGTCTGGATTTGCAGAGAAATTGAATATCTAGAGGCGTGTAAATTCAACAGGAAATTGGGTCGGTTAAGTTTACGGAATGTCCGGATTTGCAGAGAAATTCAATATCCAGAATTTCCTAAATTCGGCCTGAAATTGTGAACAGTATATATGTACGGAATGTTTGGATTTGCTGAGAAATTAAATATCCAGAAGTTTTGAAATTCAACGGGAAATTGTGTACATTAATTGTACGGAATGTTTAGATTTGCAGAGAAATTGAATATCCAGAATTTAACGGGAAATTGGGTAGGTTTAGTTTACGGAATGAATTGATTTGCGGAGAAGTTGAATATCCAGAATTTCGTACATTCAGCCTGAAATCGAGTATATTATATATGTACGGAATGTCTGGATTTGCAGAGAAATTGAATATCCAGAGGTATGTAAATTCAACTGGAAATTGGGTCTGTTAAGTTTACGAAATGTCTGGATATGCAGAGAAATTCAATATCCAGAATTTTGTAAATCCAGTTTGAAATTGTGTACTTTATATATGTACGGAATGTCTGGATTTGCAGAGAAATTAAATATCTAGAAGTTTTTAAATTCAACCGAAAATTGTGTACATTAATTGTACGGAATGTCTGGATTTGTAGAGAAATTGAATGTCCAGGATTCAACCGGAAATTGGGTAGATTAAGTTTCAGGAATGACTAGATTTGCAGCGGAGTTGAATATCCATAATTTCGTACATTCTTCCTGATATCGGGTACATTATATATGTACAGATTGCCTGAATTTGCAGAGAAATTAAATATCCAGAAGTTTTTAAATTCAACGGGAAATTGAGTACATTAATTGTACGGAATGTCTGGATTTGCAGAGAAATTGAATATCTAGAGGTGTGTAAATTCAACAGGAAATTGGGTCGGTTAAGTTTACAGAATGTCTGGATTTGCAGAGAAATTCAATATCCAGAATTTTGTAAATTCAGTTTGAAATTGCGTACATTATATATGTACGGAATGTCTGGATTTGAAGAGAAATAAAATATCTAGAAGTTTTTAAATTCAACAGGAAATTGTGTACATTAATTGTACGGACTGTCTGGATTTGAAGAGAAATTGAATGTCGAGAACTCAACCGGAAATTGGGTAGATTAAGTTTTAGGAATGACTAGATTTGCAGAGAAGTTGAATATCCATAATTTCGTACATTCTTCCTGATATCGGGTACATTATATATGTACAGATTGTCTGGATTTGCAGAGAAATTAAATATCCAGAAGGTTTTTAATTCAACGGGAAATTGTGTACATTAATTATACGGAATGTCTGGATTTGCAGAGAAATTGAATATCTAGAGGCGTGTAAATTCAACAGGAAATTGGGTCGGTTAAGTTTACGGAATGTCCGGATTTGCAGAGAAATTCAATATCCAGAATTTCCTAAATTCGGCCTGAAATTGTGAACAGTATATATGTACGGAATGTTTGGATTTGCTGAGAAATTAAATATCCAGAAGTTTTGAAATTCAACGGGAAATTGTGTACATTAATTGTACGGAATGTTTAGATTTGCAGAGAAATTGAATATCCAGAATTTAACGGGAAATTGGGTAGGTTTAGTTTACGGAATGAATTGATTTGCGGAGAAGTTGAATATCCAGAATTTCGTACATTCAGCCTGAAATCGAGTATATTATATATGTACGGAATGTCTGGATTTGCAGAGAAATTGAATATCCAGAGGTATGTAAATTCAACTGGAAATTGGGTCTGTTAAGTTTACGAAATGTCTGGATATGCAGAGAAATTCAATATCCAGAATTTTGTAAATCCAGTTTGAAATTGTGTACTTTATATATGTACGGAATGTCTGGATTTGCAGAGAAATTAAATATCTAGAAGTTTTTAAATTCAACCGAAAATTGTGTACATTAATTGTACGGAATGTCTGGATTTGTAGAGAAATTGAATGTCCAGGATTCAACCGGAAATTGGGTAGATTAAGTTTCAGGAATGACTAGATTTGCAGCGGAGTTGAATATCCATAATTTCGTACATTCTTCCTGATATCGGGTACATTATATATGTACAGATTGCCTGAATTTGCAGAGAAATTAAATATCCAGAAGTTTTTAAATTCAACGGGAAATTGAGTACATTAATTGTACGGAATGTCTGGATTTGCAGAGAAATTGAATATCTAGAGGTGTGTAAATTCAACAGGAAATTGGGTCGGTTAAGTTTACAGAATGTCTGGATTTGCAGAGAAATTCAATATCCAGAATTTTGTAAATTCAGTTTGAAATTGCGTACATTATATATGTACGGAATGTCTGGATTTGAAGAGAAATAAAATATCTAGAAGTTTTTAAATTCAACAGGAAATTGTGTACATTAATTGTACGGACTGTCTGGATTTGAAGAGAAATTGAATGTCGAGAACTCAACCGGAAATTGGGTAGATTAAGTTTTAGGAATGACTAGATTTGCAGAGAAGTTGAATATCCATAATTTCGTACATTCTTCCTGATATCGGGTACATTATATATGTACAGATTGTCTGGATTTGCAGATAAATTAAATATCCAGATGGTTTTTAATTCAACGGGAAATTGTGTACATTAATTATACGGAATGTCTGGATTTGCAGAGAAATTGAATATCTAGAGGCGTGTAAATTCAACAGGAAATTGGGTCGGTTAAGTTTACGGAATGTCCGGATTTGCAGAGAAATTCAATATCCAGAATTTCCTAAATTCGGCCTGAAATTGTGAACAGTATATATGTACGGAATGTTTGGATTTGCTGAGAAATTAAATATCCAGAAGTTTTGAAATTCAACGGGAAATTGTGTACATTAATTGTACGGAATGTTTAGATTTGCAAAGAAATTGAATATCCAGAATTTAACGGGAAATTGGGTAGGTTTAGTTTACGGAATGAATTGATTTGCGGAGAAGTTGAATATCCAGAATTTCGTACATTCAGCCTGAAATCGAGTATATTATATATGTACGGAATGTCTGGATTTGCAGAGAAATTGAATATCCAGAGGTATGTAAATTCAACTGGAAATTGGGTCTGTTAAGTTTACGAAATGTCTGGATATGCAGAGAAATTCAATATCCAGAATTTTGTAAATCCAGTTTGAAATTGTGTACTTTATATATGTACGGAATGTCTGGATTTGCAGAGAAATTAAATATCTAGAAGTTTTTAAATTCAACCGAAAATTGTGTACATTAATTGTACGGAATGTCTGGATTTGTAGAGAAATTGAATGTCCAGGATTCAACCGGAAATTGGGTAGATTAAGTTTCAGGAATGACTAGATTTGCAGCGGAGTTGAATATCCATAATTTCGTACATTCTTCCTGATATCGGGTACATTATATATGTACAGATTGCCTGAATTTGCAGAGAAATTAAATATCCAGAAGTTTTTAAATTCAACGGGAAATTGAGTACATTAATTGTACGGAATGTCTGGATTTGCAGAGAAATTGAATATCTAGAGGTGTGTAAATTCAACAGGAAATTGGGTCGGTTAAGTTTACAGAATGTCTGGATTTGCAGAGAAATTCAATATCCAGAATTTTGTAAATTCAGTTTGAAATTGCGTACATTATATATGTACGGAATGTCTGGATTTGAAGAGAAATAAAATATCTAGAAGTTTTTAAATTCAACAGGAAATTGTGTACATTAATTGTACGGACTGTCTGGATTTGAAGAGAAATTGAATGTCGAGAACTCAACCGGAAATTGGGTAGATTAAGTTTTAGGAATGACTAGATTTGCAGAGAAGTTGAATATCCATAATTTCGTACATTCTTCCTGATATCGGGTACATTATATATGTACAGATTGTCTGGATTTGCAGAGAAATTAAATATCCAGATGGTTTTTAATTCAACGGGAAATTGTGTACATTAATTATACGGAATGTCTGGATTTGCAGAGAAATTGAATATCTAGAGGCGTGTAAATTCAACAGGAAATTGGGTCGGTTAAGTTTACGGAATGTCCGGATTTGCAGAGAAATTCAATATCCAGAATTTCCTAAATTCGGCCTGAAATTGTGAACAGTATATATGTACGGAATGTTTGGATTTGCTGAGAAATTAAATATCCAGAAGTTTTGAAATTCAACGGGAAATTGTGTACATTAATTGTACGGAATGTTTAGATTTGCAAAGAAATTGAATATCCAGAATTTAACGGGAAATTGGGTAGGTTTAGTTTACGGAATGAATTGATTTGCGGAGAAGTTGAATATCCAGAATTTCGTACATTCAGCCTGAAATCGAGTATATTATATATGTACGGAATGTCTGGATTTGCAGAGAAATTGAATATCCAGAGGTATGTAAATTCAACTGGAAATTGGGTCTGTTAAGTTTACGAAATGTCTGGATATGCAGAGAAATTCAATATCCAGAATTTTGTAAATCCAGTTTGAAATTGTGTACTTTATATATGTACGGAATGTCTGGATTTGCAGAGAAATTAAATATCTAGAAGTTTTTAAATTCAACCGAAAATTGTGTACATTAATTGTACGGAATGTCTGGATTTGTAGAGAAATTGAATGTCCAGGATTCAACCGGAAATTGGGTAGATTAAGTTTCAGGAATGACTAGATTTGCAGCGGAGTTGAATATCCATAATTTCGTACATTCTTCCTGATATCGGGTACATTATATATGTACAGATTGCCTGAATTTGCAGAGAAATTAAATATCCAGAAGTTTTTAAATTCAACGGGAAATTGAGTACATTAATTGTACGGAATGTCTGGATTTGCAGAGAAATTGAATATCTAGAGGTGTGTAAATTCAACAGGAAATTAGGTCGGTTAAGTTTACAGAATGTCTGGATTTGCAGAGAAATTCAATATCCAGAATTTTGTAAATTCAGTTTGAAATTGCGTACATTATATATGTACGGAATGTCTGGATTTGAAGAGAAATAAAATATCTAGAAGTTTTTAAATTCAACAGGAAATTGTGTACATTAATTGTACGGACTGTCTGGATTTGAAGAGAAATTGAATGTCGAGAACTCAACCGGAAATTGGGTAGATTAAGTTTTTGGAATGACTAGATTTGCAGAGAAGTTGAATATCCATAATTTCGTACATTCTTCCTGATATCGGGTACATTATATATGTACAGATTGTCTGGATTTGCAGAGAAATTAAATATCCAGAAGGTTTTTAATTCAACGGGAAATTGTGTACATTAATTATACGGAATGTCTGGATTTGCAGAGAAATTGAATATCTAGAGGCGTGTAAATTCAACAGGAAATTGGGTCGGTTAAGTTTACGGAATGTCCGGATTTGCAGAGAAATTCAATATCCAGAATTTCCTAAATTCGGCCTGAAATTGTGAACAGTATATATGTACGGAATGTTTGGATTTGCTGAGAAATTAAATATCCAGAAGTTTTGAAATTCAACGGGAAATTGTGTACATTAATTGTACGGAATGTTTAGATTTGCAGAGAAATTGAATATCCAGAATTTAACGGGAAATTGGGTAGGTTTAGTTTACGGAATGAATTGATTTGCGGAGAAGTTGAATATCCAGAATTTCGTACATTCAGCCTGAAATCGAGTATATTATATATGTACGGAATGTCTGGATTTGCAGAGAAATTGAATATCCAGAGGTATGTAAATTCAACTGGAAATTGGGTCTGTTAAGTTTACGAAATGTCTGGATATACAGAGAAATTCAATATCCAGAATTTTGTAAATCCAGTTTGAAATTGTGTACTTTATATATGTACGGAATGTCTGGATTTACAGAGAAATTAAATATCTAGAAGTTTTTAAATTCAACCGAAAATTGTGTACATTAATTGTACGGAATGTCTGGATTTGTAGAGAAATTGAATGTCCAGGATTCAACCGAAAATTGGGTAGATTAAGTTTCAGGAATGACTAGATTTGCAGCGGAGTTGAATATCCATAATTTCGTACATTCTTCCTGATATCGGGTACATTATATATGTACAGATTGCCTGAATTTGCAGAGAAATTAAATATCCAGAAGTTTTTAAATTCAACGGGAAATTGAGTACATTAATTGTACGGAATGTCTGGATTTGCAGAGAAATTGAATATCTAGAGGTGTGTAAATTCAACAGGAAATTGGGTCGGTTAAGTTTACAGAATGTCTGGATTTGCAGAGAAATTCAATATCCAGAATTTTGTAAATTCAGTTTGAAATTGCGTACATTATATATGTACGGAATGTCTGGATTTGAAGAGAAATAAAATATCTAGAAGTTTTTAAATTCAACAGGAAATTGTGTACATTAATTGTACGGACTGTCTGGATTTGAAGAGAAATTGAATGTCGAGAACTCAACCGGAAATTGGGTAGATTAAGTTTTAGGAATGACTAGATTTGCAGAGAAGTTGAATATCCATAATTTCGTACATTCTTCCTGATATCGGGTACATTATATATGTACAGATTGTCTGGATTTGCAGAGAAATTAAATATCCAGAAGGTTTTTAATTCAACGGGAAATTGTGTACATTAATTATACGGAATGTCTGGATTTGCAGAGAAATTGAATATCTAGAGGCGTGTAAATTCAACAGGAAATTGGGTCGGTTAAGTTTACGGAATGTCCGGATTTGCAGAGAAATTCAATATCCAGAATTTCCTAAATTCGGCCTGAAATTGTGAACAGTATATATGTACGGAATGTTTGGATTTGCTGAGAAATTAAATATCCAGAAGTTTTGAAATTCAACGGGAAATTGTGTACATTAATTGTACGGAATGTTTAGATTTGCAGAGAAATTGAATATCCAGAATTTAACGGGAAATTGGGTAGGTTTAGTTTACGGAATGAATTGATTTGCGGAGAAGTTGAATATCCAGAATTTCGTACATTCAGCCTAAAATCGAGTATATTATATATGTACGGAATGTCTGGATTTGCAGAGAAATTGAATATCCAGAGGTATGTAAATTCAACTGGAAATTGGGTCTGTTAAGTTTACGAAATGTCTGGATATGCAGAGAAATTCAATATCCAGAATTTTGTAAATCCAGTTTGAAATTGTGTACTTTATATATGTACGGAATGTCTGGATTTGCAGAGAAATTAAATATCTAGAAGTTTTTAAATTCAACCGAAAATTGTGTACATTAATTGTACGGAATGTCTGGATTTGTAGAGAAATTGAATGTCCAGGATTCAACCGGAAATTGGGTAGATTAAGTTTCAGGAATGACTAGATTTGCAGCGGAGTTGAATATCCATAATTTCGTACATTCTTCCTGATATCGGGTACATTATATATGTACAGATTGCCTGAATTTGCAGAGAAATTAAATATCCAGAAGTTTTTAAATTCAACGGGAAATTGAGTACATTAATTGTACGGAATGTCTGGATTTGCAGAGAAATTGAATATCTAGAGGTGTGTAAATTCAACAGGAAATTGGGTCGGTTAAGTTTACAGAATGTCTGGATTTGCAGAGAAATTCAATATCCAGAATTTTGTAAATTCAGTTTGAAATTGCGTACATTATATATGTACGAAATGTCTGGATTTGAAGAGAAATAAAATATCTAGAAGTTTTTAAATTCAACAGGAAATTGTGTACATTAATTGTACGGACTGTCTGGATTTGTAGAGAAATTGAATGTCGAGAACTCAACCGGAAATTGGGTAGATTAAGTTTTAGGAATGACTAGATTTGCAGAGAAGTTGAATATCCATAATTTCGTACATTCTTCCTGATATCGGGTACATTATATATGTACAGATTGTCTGGATTTGCAGAGAAATTAAATATCCAGAAGGTTTTTAATTCAACGGGAAATTGTGTACATTAATTATACGGAATGTCTGGATTTGCAGAGAAATTGAATATCTAGAGGCGTGTAAATTCAACAGGAAATTGGGTCGGTTAAGTTTACGGAATGTCCGGATTTGCAGAGAAATTCAATATCCAGAATTTCCTAAATTCGGCCTGAAATTGTGAACAGTATATATGTACGGAATGTTTGGATTTGCTGAGAAATTAAATATCCAGAAGTTTTGAAATTCAACGGGAAATTGTGTACATTAATTGTACGGAATGTTTAGATTTGCAGAGAAATTGAATATCCAGAATTTAACGGGAAATTGGGTAGGTTTAGTTTACGGAATGAATTGATTTGCGGAGAAGTTGAATATCCAGAATTTCGTACATTCAGCCTAAAATCGAGTATATTATATATGTACGGAATGTCTGGATTTGCAGAGAAATTGAATATCCAGAGGTATGTAAATTCAACTGGAAATTGGGTCTGTTAAGTTTACGAAATGTCTGGATATGCAGAGAAATTCAATATCCAGAATTTTGTAAATCCAGTTTGAAATTGTGTACTTTATATATGTACGGAATGTCTGGATTTGCAGAGAAATTAAATATCTAGAAGTTTTTAAATTCAACCGAAAATTGTGTACATTAATTGTACGGAATGTCTGGATTTGTAGAGAAATTGAATGTCCAGGATTCAACCGGAAATTGGGTAGATTAAGTTTCAGGAATGACTAGATTTGCAGCGGAGTTGAATATCCATAATTTCGTACATTCTTCCTGATATCGGGTACATTATATATGTACAGATTGCCTGAATTTGCAGAGAAATTAAATATCCAGAAGTTTTTAAATTCAACGGGAAATTGAGTACATTAATTGTACGGAATGTCTGGATTTGCAGAGAAATTGAATATCTAGAGGTGTGTAAATTCAACAGGAAATTGGGTCGGTTAAGTTTACAGAATGTCTGGATTTGCAGAGAAATTCAATATCCAGAATTTTGTAAATTCAGTTTGAAATTGCGTACATTATATATGTACGAAATGTCTGGATTTGAAGAGAAATAAAATATCTAGAAGTTTTTAAATTCAACAGGAAATTGTGTACATTAATTGTACGGACTGTCTGGATTTGTAGAGAAATTGAATGTCGAGAACTCAACCGGAAATTGGGTAGATTAAGTTTTAGGAATGACTAGATTTGCAGAGAAGTTGAATATCCATAATTTCGTACATTCTTCCTGATATCGGGTACATTATATATGTACAGATTGTCTGGATTTGCAGAGAAATTAAATATCCAGAAGGTTTTTAATTCAACGGGAAATTGTGTACATTAATTATACGGAATGTCTGGATTTGCAGAGAAATTGAATATCTAGAGGCGTGTAAATTCAACAGGAAATTGGGTCGGTTAAGTTTACGGAATGTCCGGATTTGCAGAGAAATTCAATATCCAGAATTTCCTAAATTCGGCCTGAAATTGTGAACAGTATATATGTACGGAATGTTTGGATTTGCTGAGAAATTAAATATCCAGAAGTTTTGAAATTCAACGGGAAATTGTGTACATTAATTGTACGGAATGTTTAGATTTGCAGAGAAATTGAATATCCAGAATTTAACGGGAAATTGGGTAGGTTTAGTTTACGGAATGAATTGATTTGCGGAGAAGTTGAATATCCAGTATTTCGTACATTCAGCCTGAAATCGAGTATATTATATATGTACGGAATGTCTGGATTTGCAGAGAAATTGAATATCCAGAGGTATGTAAATTCAACTGGAAATTGGGTCTGTTAAGTTTACGAAATGTCTGGATATGCAGAGAAATTCAATATCCAGAATTTTGTAAATCCAGTTTGAAATTGTGTACTTTATATATGTACGGAATGTCTGGATTTGCAGAGAAATTAAATATCTAGAAGTTTTTAAATTCAACCGAAAATTGTGTACATTAATTGTACGGAATGTCTGGATTTGTAGAGAAATTGAATGTCCAGAATTCAACCGGAAATTGGGTAGATTAAGTTTCAGGAATGACTAGATTTGCAGCGGAGTTGAATATCCATAATTTCGTACATTCTTCCTGATATCGGGTACATTATATATGTACAGATTGCCTGAATTTGCAGAGAAATTAAATATCCAGAAGTTTTTAAATTCAACGGGAAATTGAGTACATTAATTGTACGGAATGTCTGGATTTGCAGAGAAATTGAATATCTAGAGGTGTGTAAATTCAACAGGAAATTGGGTCGGTTAAGTTTACAGAATGTCTGGATTTGCAGAGAAATTCAATATCCAGAATTTTGTAAATTCAGTTTGAAATTGCGTACATTATATATGTACGAAATGTCTGGATTTGAAGAGAAATAAAATATCTAGAAGTTTTTAAATTCAACAGGAAATTGTGTACATTAATTGTACGGACTGTCTGGATTTGTAGAGAAATTGAATGTCGAGAACTCAACCGGAAATTGGGTAGATTAAGTTTTAGGAATGACTAGATTTGCAGAGAAGTTGAATATCCATAATTTCGTACATTCTTCCTGATATCGGGTACATTATATATGTACAGATTGTCTGGATTTGCAGAGAAATTAAATATCCAGAAGGTTTTTAATTCAACGGGAAATTGTGTACATTAATTATACGGAATGTCTGGATTTGCAGAGAAATTGAGTATCTAGAGGCGTGTAAATTCAACAGGAAATTGGGTCGGTTAAGTTTACGGAATGTCCGGATTTGCAGAGAAATTCAATATCCAGAATTTCCTAAATTCGGCCTGAAATTGTGAACAGTATATATGTACGGAATGTTTGGATTTGCTGAGAAATTAAATATCCAGAAGTTTTGAAATTCAACGGTAAATTGTGTACATTAATTGTACGGAATGTTTAGATTTGCAGAGAAATTGAATATCCAGAATTTAACGGGAAATTGGGTAGGTTTAGTTTACGGAATGAATTGATTTGCGAAGAAGTTGAATATCCAGAATTTCGTACATTCAGCCTGAAATCGAGTATATTATATATGTACGGAATGTCTGGATTTGCAGAGAAATTGAATATCCAGAGGTATGTAAATTCAACTGGAAATTGGGTCTGTTAAGTTTACGAAATGTCTGGATATGCAGAGAAATTCAATATCCAGAATTTTGTAAATCCAGTTTGAAATTGTGTACTTTATATATGTACGGAATGTCTGGATTTGCAGAGAAATTAAATATCTAGAAGTTTTTAAATTCAACCGAAAATTGTGTACATTAATTGTACGGAATGTCTGGATTTGTAGAGAAATTGAATGTCCAGAATTCAACCGGAAATTGGGTAGATTAAGTTTCAGGAATGACTAGATTTGCAGCGGAGTTGAATATCCATAATTTCGTACATTCTTCCTGATATCGGGTACATTATATATGTACAGATTGCCTGAATTTGCAGAGAAATTAAATATCCAGAAGTTTTTAAATTCAACGGGAAATTGAATACATTAATTGTACGGAATGTCTGGATTTGCAGAGAAATTGAATATCTAGAGGTGTGTAAATTCAACAGGAAATTGGGTCGGTTAAGTTTACAGAATGTCTGGATTTGCAGAGAAATTCAATATCCAGAATTTTGTAAATTCAGTTTGAAATTGCGTACATTATATATGTACGGAATGTCTGGATTTGAAGAGAAATAAAATATCTAGAAGTTTTTAAATTCAACAGGAAATTGTGTACATTAATTGTACGGACTGTCTGGATTTGTAGAGAAATTGAATGTCGAGAACTCAACCGGAAATTGGGTAGATTAAGTTTTAGGAATGACTAGATTTGCAGAGAAGTTGAATATCCATAATTTCGTACATTCTTCCTGATATCGGGTACATTATATATGTACAGATTGTCTGGATTTGCAGAGAAATTAAATATCCAGAAGGTTTTTAATTCAACGGGAAATTGTGTACATTAATTATACGGAATGTCTGGATTTGCAGAGAAATTGAATATCTAGAGGCGTGTAAATTCAACAGGAAATTGGGTCGGTTAAGTTTACGGAATGTCCGGATTTGCAGAGAAATTCAATATCCAGAATTTCCTAAATTCGGCCTGAAATTGTGAACAGTATATATGTACGGAATGTTTGGATTTGCTGAGAAATTAAATATCCAGAAGTTTTGAAATTCAACGGGAAATTGTGTACATTAATTGTACGGAATGTTTAGATTTGCAGAGAAATTGAATATCCAGAATTTAACGGGAAATTGGGTAGGTTTAGTTTACGGAATGAATTGATTTGCGGAGAAGTTGAATATCCAGAATTTCGTACATTCAGCCTGAAATCGAGTATATTATATATGTACGGAATGTCCGGATTTGCAGAGAAATTGAATATCCAGAGGTATGTAAATTCAACTGGAAATTGGGTCTGTTAAGTTTACGAAATGTCTGGATATGCAGAGAAATTCAATATCCAGAATTTTGTAAATCCAGTTTGAAATTGTGTACTTTATATATGTACGGAATGTCTGGATTTGCAGAGAAATTAAATATCTAGAAGTTTTTAAATTCAACCGAAAATTGTGTACATTAATTGTACGGAATGTCTGGATTTGTAGAGAAATTGAATGTCCAGGATTCAACCGGAAATTGGGTAGATTAAGTTTCAGGAATGACTAGATTTGCAGCGGAGTTGAATATCCATAATTTCGTACATTCTTCCTGATATCGGGTACATTATATATGTACAGATTGCCTGAATTTGCAGAGAAATTAAATATCCAGAAGTTTTTAAATTCAACGGGAAATTGAGTACATTAATTGTACGGAATGTCTGGATTTGCAGAGAAATTGAATATCTAGAGGTGTGTAAATTCAACAGGAAATTGGGTCGGTTAAGTTTACAGAATGTCTGGATTTGCAGAGAAATTCAATATCCAGAATTTTGTAAATTCAGTTTGAAATTGCGTACATTATATATGTACGAAATGTCTGGATTTGAAGAGAAATAAAATATCTAGAAGTTTTTAAATTCAACAGGAAATTGTGTACATTAATTGTACGGACTGTCTGGATTTGTAGAGAAATTGAATGTCGAGAACTCAACCGGAAATTGGGTAGATTAAGTTTTAGGAATGACTAGATTGGCAGAGAAGTTGAATATCCATAATTTCGTACATTCTTCCTGATATCGGGTACATTATATATGTACAGATTGTCTGGATTTGCAGAGAAATTAAATATCCAGAAGGTTTTTAATTCAACGGGAAATTGTGTACATTAATTATACGGAATGTCTGGATTTGCAGAGAAATTGAATATCTAGAGGCGTGTAAATTCAACAGGAAATTGGGTCGGTTAAGTTTACGGAATGTCCGGATTTGCAGAGAAATTCAATATCCAGAATTTCCTAAATTCGGCCTGAAATTGTGAACAGTATATATGTACGGAATGTTTGGATTTGCTGAGAAATTAAATATCCAGAAGTTTTGAAATTCAACGGGAAATTGTGTACATTAATTGTACGGAATGTTTAGATTTGCAGAGAAATTGAATATCCAGAATTTAACGGGAAATTGGGTAGGTTTAGTTTACGGAATGAATTGATTTGCGGAGAAGTTGAATATCCAGTATTTCGTACATTCAGCCTGAAATCGAGTATATTATATATGTACGGAATGTCTGGATTTGCAGAGAAATTGAATATCCAGAGGTATGTAAATTCAACTGGAAATTGGGTCTGTTAAGTTTACGAAATGTCTGGATATGCAGAGAAATTCAATATCCAGAATTTTGTAAATCCAGTTTGAAATTGTGTACTTTATATATGTACGGAATGTCTGGATTTGCAGAGAAATTAAATATCTAGAAGTTTTTAAATTCAACCGAAAATTGTGTACATTAATTGTACGGAATGTCTGGATTTGTAGAGAAATTGAATGTCCAGAATTCAACCGGAAATTGGGTAGATTAAGTTTCAGGAATGACTAGATTTGCAGCGGAGTTGAATATCCATAATTTCGTACATTCTTCCTGATATCGGGTACATTATATATGTACAGATTGCCTGAATTTGCAGAGAAATTAAATATCCAGAAGTTTTTAAATTCAACGGGAAATTGAGTACATTAATTGTACGGAATGTCTGGATTTGCAGAGAAATTGAATATCTAGAGGTGTGTAAATTCAACAGGAAATTGGGTCGGTTAAGTTTACAGAATGTCTGGATTTGCAGAGAAATTCAATATCCAGAATTTTGTAAATTCAGTTTGAAATTGCGTACATTATATATGTACGAAATGTCTGGATTTGAAGAGAAATAAAATATCTAGAAGTTTTTAAATTCAACAGGAAATTGTGTACATTAATTGTACGGACTGTCTGGATTTGTAGAGAAATTGAATGTCGAGAACTCAACCGGAAATTGGGTAGATTAAGTTTTAGGAATGACTAGATTTGCAGAGAAGTTGAATATCCATAATTTCGTACATTCTTCCTGATATCGGGTACATTATATATGTACAGATTGTCTGGATTTGCAGAGAAATTAAATATCCAGAAGGTTTTTAATTCAACGGGAAATTGTGTACATTAATTATACGGAATGTCTGGATTTGCAGAGAAATTGAGTATCTAGAGGCGTGTAAATTCAACAGGAAATTGGGTCGGTTAAGTTTACGGAATGTCCGGATTTGCAGAGAAATTCAATATCCAGAATTTCCTAAATTCGGCCTGAAATTGTGAACAGTATATATGTACGGAATGTTTGGATTTGCTGAGAAATTAAATATCCAGAAGTTTTGAAATTCAACGGGAAATTGTGTACATTAATTGTACGGAATGTTTAGATTTGCAGAGAAATTGAATATCCAGAATTTAACGGGAAATTGGGTAGGTTTAGTTTACGGAATGAATTGATTTGCGGAGAAGTTGAATATCCAGTATTTCGTACATTCAGCCTGAAATCGAGTATATTATATATGTACGGAATGTCTGGATTTGCAGAGAAATTGAATATCCAGAGGTATGTAAATTCAACTGGAAATTGGGTCTGTTAAGTTTACGAAATGTCTGGATATGCAGAGAAATTCAATATCCAGAATTTTGTAAATCCAGTTTGAAATTGTGTACTTTATATATGTACGGAATGTCTGGATTTGCAGAGAAATTAAATATCTAGAAGTTTTTAAATTCAACCGAAAATTGTGTACATTAATTGTACGGAATGTCTGGATTTGTAGAGAAATTGAATGTCCAGAATTCAACCGGAAATTGGGTAGATTAAGTTTCAGGAATGACTAGATTTGCAGCGGAGTTGAATATCCATAATTTCGTACATTCTTCCTGATATCGGGTACATTATATATGTACAGATTGCCTGAATTTGCAGAGAAATTAAATATCCAGAAGTTTTTAAATTCAACGGGAAATTGAGTACATTAATTGTACGGAATGTCTGGATTTGCAGAGAAATTGAATATCTAGAGGTGTGTAAATTCAACAGGAAATTGGGTCGGTTAAGTTTACAGAATGTCTGGATTTGCAGAGAAATTCAATATCCAGAATTTTGTAAATTCAGTTTGAAATTGCGTACATTATATATGTACGAAATGTCTGGATTTGAAGAGAAATAAAATATCTAGAAGTTTTTAAATTCAACAGGAAATTGTGTACATTAATTGTACGGACTGTCTGGATTTGTAGAGAAATTGAATGTCGAGAACTCAACCGGAAATTGGGTAGATTAAGTTTTAGGAATGACTAGATTTGCAGAGAAGTTGAATATCCATAATTTCGTACATTCTTCCTGATATCGGGTACATTATATATGTACAGATTGTCTGGATTTGCAGAGAAATTAAATATCCAGAAGGTTTTTAATTCAACGGGAAATTGTGTACATTAATTATACGGAATGTCTGGATTTGCAGAGAAATTGAGTATCTAGAGGCGTGTAAATTCAACAGGAAATTGGGTCGGTTAAGTTTACGGAATGTCCGGATTTGCAGAGAAATTCAATATCCAGAATTTCCTAAATTCGGCCTGAAATTGTGAACAGTATATATGTACGGAATGTTTGGATTTGCTGAGAAATTAAATATCCAGAAGTTTTGAAATTCAACGGTAAATTGTGTACATTAATTGTACGGAATGTTTAGATTTGCAGAGAAATTGAATATCCAGAATTTAACGGGAAATTGGGTAGGTTTAGTTTACGGAATGAATTGATTTGCGAAGAAGTTGAATATCCAGAATTTCGTTTATTCAGCCTGAAATCGAGTATATTATATATGTACGGAATGTCTGGATTTGCAGAGAAATTGAATATCCAGAGGTATGTAAATTCAACTGGAAATTGGGTCTGTTAAGTTTACGAAATGTCTGGATATGCAGAGAAATTCAATATCCAGAATTTTGTAAATCCAGTTTGAAATTGTGTACTTTATATATGTACGGAATGTCTGGATTTGCAGAGAAATTAAATATCTAGAAGTTTTTAAATTCAACCGAAAATTGTGTACATTAATTGTACGGAATGTCTGGATTTGTAGAGAAATTGAATGTCCAGAATTCAACCGGAAATTGGGTAGATTAAGTTTCAGGAATGACTAGATTTGCAGCGGAGTTGAATATCCATAATTTCGTACATTCTTCCTGATATCGGGTACATTATATATGTACAGATTGCCTGAATTTGCAGAGAAATTAAATATCCAGAAGTTTTTAAATTCAACGGGAAATTGAATACATTAATTGTACGGAATGTCTGGATTTGCAGAGAAATTGAATATCTAGAGGTGTGTAAATTCAACAGGAAATTGGGTCGGTTAAGTTTACAGAATGTCTGGATTTGCAGAGAAATTCAATATCCAGAATTTTGTAAATTCAGTTTGAAATTGCGTACATTATATATGTACGGAATGTCTGGATTTGAAGAGAAATAAAATATCTAGAAGTTTTTAAATTCAACAGGAAATTGTGTACATTAATTGTACGGACTGTCTGGATTTGTAGAGAAATTGAATGTCGTGAACTCAACCGGAAATTGGGTAGATTAAGTTTTAGGAATGACTAGATTTGCAGAGAAGTTGAATATCCATAATTTCGTACATTCTTCCTGATATCGGGTACATTATATATGTACAGATTGTCTGGATTTGCAGAGAAATTAAATATCCAGAAGGTTTTTAATTCAACGGGAAATTGTGTACATTAATTATACGGAATGTCTGGATTTGCAGAGAAATTGAATATCTAGAGGCGTGTAAATTCAACAGGAAATTGGGTCGGTTAAGTTTACGGAATGTCCGGATTTGCAGAGAAATTCAATATCCAGAATTTCCTAAATTCGGCCTGAAATTGTGAACAGTATATATGTACGGAATGTTTGGATTTGCTGAGAAATTAAATATCCAGAAGTTTTGAAATTCAACGGGAAATTGTGTACATTAATTGTACGGAATGTTTAGATTTGCAGAGAAATTGAATATCCAGAATTTAACGGGAAATTGGGTAGGTTTAGTTTACGGAATGAATTGATTTGCGGAGAAGTTGAATATCCAGAATTTCGTACATTCAGCCTGAAATCGAGTATATTATATATGTACGGAATGTCCGGATTTGCAGAGAAATTGAATATCCAGAGGTATGTAAATTCAACTGGAAATTGGGTCTGTTAAGTTTACGAAATGTCTGGATATGCAGAGAAATTCAATATCCAGAATTTTGTAAATCCAGTTTGAAATTGTGTACTTTATATATGTACGGAATGTCTGGATTTGCAGAGAAATTAAATATCTAGAAGTTTTTAAATTCAACCGAAAATTGTGTACATTAATTGTACGGAATGTCTGGATTTGTAGAGAAATTGAATGTCCAGGATTCAACCGGAAATTGGGTAGATTAAGTTTCAGGAATGACTAGATTTGCAGCGGAGTTGAATATCCATAATTTCGTACATTCTTCCTGATATCGGGTACATTATATATGTACAGATTGCCTGAATTTGCAGAGAAATTAAATATCCAGAAGTTTTTAAATTCAACGGGAAATTGAGTACATTAATTGTACGGAATGTCTGGATTTGCAGAGAAATTGAATATCTAGAGGTGTGTAAATTCAACAGGAAATTGGGTCGGTTAAGTTTACAGAATGTCTGGATTTGCAGAGAAATTCAATATCCAGAATTTTGTAAATTCAGTTTGAAATTGCGTACATTATATATGTACGAAATGTCTGGATTTGAAGAGAAATAAAATATCTAGAAGTTTTTAAATTCAACAGGAAATTGTGTACATTAATTGTACGGACTGTCTGGATTTGTAGAGAAATTGAATGTCGAGAACTCAACCGGAAATTGGGTAGATTAAGTTTTAGGAATGACTAGATTTGCAGAGAAGTTGAATATCCATAATTTCGTACATTCTTCCTGATATCGGGTACATTATATATGTACAGATTGTCTGGATTTGCAGAGAAATTAAATATCCAGAAGGTTTTTAATTCAACGGGAAATTGTGTACATTAATTATACGGAATGTCTGGATTTGCAGAGAAATTGAATATCTAGAGGCGTGTAAATTCAACAGGAAATTGGGTCGGTTAAGTTTACGGAATGTCCGGATTTGCAGAGAAATTCAATATCCAGAATTTCCTAAATTCGGCCTGAAATTGTGAACAGTATATATGTACGGAATGTTTGGATTTGCTGAGAAATTAAATATCCAGAAGTTTTGAAATTCAACGGGAAATTGTGTACATTAATTGTACGGAATGTTTAGATTTGCAGAGAAATTGAATATCCAGAATTTAACGGGAAATTGGGTAGGTTTAGTTTACGGAATGAATTGATTTGCGGAGAAGTTGAATATCCAGTATTTCGTACATTCAGCCTGAAATCGAGTATATTATATATGTACGGAATGTCTGGATTTGCAGAGAAATTGAATATCCAGAGGTATGTAAATTCAACTGGAAATTGGGTCTGTTAAGTTTACGAAATGTCTGGATATGCAGAGAAATTAAATATCCAGAATTTTGTAAATCCAGTTTGAAATTGTGTACTTTATATATGTACGGAATGTCTGGATTTGCAGAGAAATTAAATATCTAGAAGTTTTTAAATTCAACCGAAAATTGTGTACATTAATTGTACGGAATGTCTGGATTTGTAGAGAAATTGAATGTCCAGAATTCAACCGGAAATTGGGTAGATTAAGTTTCAGGAATGACTAGATTTGCAGCGGAGTTGAATATCCATAATTTCGTACATTCTTCCTGATATCGGGTACATTATATATGTACAGATTGCCTGAATTTGCAGAGAAATTAAATATCCAGAAGTTTTTAAATTCAACGGGAAATTGAGTACATTAATTGTACGGAATGTCTGGATTTGCAGAGAAATTGAATATCTAGAGGTGTGTAAATTCAACAGGAAATTGGGTCGGTTAAGTTTACAGAATGTCTGGATTTGCAGAGAAATTCAATATCCAGAATTTTGTAAATTCAGTTTGAAATTGCGTACATTATATATGTACGAAATGTCTGGATTTGAAGAGAAATAAAATATCTAGAAGTTTTTAAATTCAACAGGAAATTGTGTACATTAATTGTACGGACTGTCTGGATTTGTAGAGAAATTGAATGTCGAGAACTCAACCGGAAATTGGGTAGATTAAGTTTTAGGAATGACTAGATTTGCAGAGAAGTTGAATATCCATAATTTCGTACATTCTTCCTGATATCGGGTACATTATATATGTACAGATTGTCTGGATTTGCAGAGAAATTAAATATCCAGAAGGTTTTTAATTCAACGGGAAATTGTGTACATTAATTATACGGAATGTCTGGATTTGCAGAGAAATTGAGTATCTAGAGGCGTGTAAATTCAACAGGAAATTGGGTCGGTTAAGTTTACGGAATGTCCGGATTTGCAGAGAAATTCAATATCCAGAATTTCCTAAATTCGGCCTGAAATTGTGAACAGTATATATGTACGGAATGTTTGGATTTGCTGAGAAATTAAATATCCAGAAGTTTTGAAATTCAACGGTAAATTGTGTACATTAATTGTACGGAATGTTTAGATTTGCAGAGAAATTGAATATCCAGAATTTAACGGGAAATTGGGTAGGTTTAGTTTACGGAATGAATTGATTTGCGAAGAAGTTGAATATCCAGAATTTCGTACATTCAGCCTGAAATCGAGTATATTATATATGTACGGAATGTCTGGATTTGCAGAGAAATTGAATATCCAGAGGTATGTAAATTCAACTGGAAATTGGGTCTGTTAAGTTTACGAAATGTCTGGATATGCAGAGAAATTCAATATCCAGAATTTTGTAAATCCAGTTTGAAATTGTGTACTTTATATATGTACGGAATGTCTGGATTTGCAGAGAAATTAAATATCTAGAAGTTTTTAAATTCAACCGAAAATTGTGTACATTAATTGTACGGAATGTCTGGATTTGTAGAGAAATTGAATGTCCAGAATTCAACCGGAAATTGGGTAGATTAAGTTTCAGGAATGACTAGATTTGCAGCGGAGTTGAATATCCATAATTTCGTACATTCTTCCTGATATCGGGTACATTATATATGTACAGATTGCCTGAATTTGCAGAGAAATTAAATATCCAGAAGTTTTTAAATTCAACGGGAAATTGAATACATTAATTGTACGGAATGTCTGGATTTGCAGAGAAATTGAATATCTAGAGGTGTGTAAATTCAACAGGAAATTGGGTCGGTTAAGTTTACAGAATGTCTGGATTTGCAGAGAAATTCAATATCCAGAATTTTGTAAATTCAGTTTGAAATTGCGTACATTATATATGTACGGAATGTCTGGATTTGAAGAGAAATAAAATATCTAGAAGTTTTTAAATTCAACAGGAAATTGTGTACATTAATTGTACGGACTGTCTGGATTTGTAGAGAAATTGAATGTCGAGAACTCAACCGGAAATTGGGTAGATTAAGTTTTAGGAATGACTAGATTTGCAGAGAAGTTGAATATCCATAATTTCGTACATTCTTCCTGATATCGGGTACATTATATATGTACAGATTGTCTGGATTTGCAGAGAAATTAAATATCCAGAAGGTTTTTAATTCAACGGGAAATTGTGTACATTAATTATACGGAATGTCTGGATTTGCAGAGAAATTGAATATCTAGAGGCGTGTAAATTCAACAGGAAATTGGGTCGGTTAAGTTTACGGAATGTCCGGATTTGCAGAGAAATTCAATATCCAGAATTTCCTAAATTCGGCCTGAAATTGTGAACAGTATATATGTACGGAATGTTTGGATTTGCTGAGAAATTAAATATCCAGAAGTTTTGAAATTCAACGGGAAATTGTGTACATTAATTGTACGGAATGTTTAGATTTGCAGAGAAATTGAATATCCAGAATTTAACGGGAAATTGGGTAGGTTTAGTTTACGGAATGAATTGATTTGCGGAGAAGTTGAATATCCAGAATTTCGTACATTCAGCCTGAAATCGAGTATATTATATATGTACGGAATGTCCGGATTTGCAGAGAAATTGAATATCCAGAGGTATGTAAATTCAACTGGAAATTGGGTCTGTTAAGTTTACGAAATGTCTGGATATGTAGAGAAATTCAATATCCAGAATTTTGTAAATCCAGTTTGAAATTGTGTACTTTATATATGTACGGAATGTCTGGATTTGCAGAGAAATTAAATATCTAGAAGTTTTTAAATTCAACCGAAAATTGTGTACATTAATTGTACGGAATGTCTGGATTTGTAGAGAAATTGAATGTCCAGGATTCAACCGGAAATTGGGTAGATTAAGTTTCAGGAATGACTAGATTTGCAGCGGAGTTGAATATCCATAATTTCGTACATTCTTCCTGATATCGGGTACATTATATATGTACAGATTGCCTGAATTTGCAGAGAAATTAAATATCCAGAAGTTTTTAAATTCAACGGGAAATTGAGTACATTAATTGTACGGAATGTCTGGATTTGCAGAGAAATTGAATATCTAGAGGTGTGTAAATTCAACAGGAAATTGGGTCGGTTAAGTTTACAGAATGTCTGGATTTGCAGAGAAATTCAATATCCAGAATTTTGTAAATTCAGTTTGAAATTGCGTACATTATATATGTACGAAATGTCTGGATTTGAAGAGAAATAAAATATCTAGAAGTTTTTAAATTCAACAGGAAATTGTGTACATTAATTGTACGGACTGTCTGGATTTGTAGAGAAATTGAATGTCGAGAACTCAACCGGAAATTGGGTAGATTAAGTTTTAGGAATGACTAGATTTGCAGAGAAGTTGAATATCCATAATTTCGTACATTCTTCCTGATATCGGGTACATTATATATGTACAGATTGTCTGGATTTGCAGAGAAATTAAATATCCAGAAGGTTTTTAATTCAACGGGAAATTGTGTACATTAATTATACGGAATGTCTGGATTTGCAGAGAAATTGAGTATCTAGAGGCGTGTAAATTCAACAGGAAATTGGGTCGGTTAAGTTTACGGAATGTCCGGATTTGCAGAGAAATTCAATATCCAGAATTTCCTAAATTCGGCCTGAAATTGTGAACAGTATATATGTACGGAATGTTTGGATTTGCTGAGAAATTAAATATCCAGAAGTTTTGAAATTCAACGGTAAATTGTGTACATTAATTGTACGGAATGTTTAGATTTGCAGAGAAATTGAATATCCAGAATTTAACGGGAAATTGGGTAGGTTTAGTTTACGGAATGAATTGATTTGCGAAGAAGTTGAATATCCAGAATTTCGTACATTCAGCCTGAAATCGAGTATATTATATATGTACGGAATGTCTGGATTTGCAGAGAAATTGAATATCCAGAGGTATGTAAATTCAACTGGAAATTGGGTCTGTTAAGTTTACGAAATGTCTGGATATGCAGAGAAATTCAATATCCAGAATTTTGTAAATCCAGTTTGAAATTGTGTACTTTATATATGTACGGAATGTCTGGATTTGCAGAGAAATTAAATATCTAGAAGTTTTTAAATTCAACCGAAAATTGTGTACATTAATTGTACGGAATGTCTGGATTTGTAGAGAAATTGAATGTCCAGAATTCAACCGGAAATTGGGTAGATTAAGTTTCAGGAATGACTAGATTTGCAGCGGAGTTGAATATCCATAATTTCGTACATTCTTCCTGATATCGGGTACATTATATATGTACAGATTGCCTGAATTTGCAGAGAAATTAAATATCCAGAAGTGTTTAAATTCAACGGGAAATTGAATACATTAATTGTACGGAATGTCTGGATTTGCAGAGAAATTGAATATCTAGAGGTGTGTAAATTCAACAGGAAATTGGGTCGGTTAAGTTTACAGAATGTCTAGATTTGCAGAGAAATTCAATATCCAGAATTTTGTAAATTCAGTTTGAAATTGCGTACATTATATATGTACGGAATGTCTGGATTTGAAGAGAAATAAAATATCTAGAAGTTTTTAAATTCAACAGGAAATTGTGTACATTAATTGTACGGACTGTCTGGATTTGTAGAGAAATTGAATGTCGAGAACTCAACCGGAAATTGGGTAGATTAAGTTTTAGGAATGACTAGATTTGCAGAGAAGTTGAATATCCATAATTTCGTACATTCTTCCTGATATCGGGTACATTATATATGTACAGATTGTCTGGATTTGCAGAGAAATTAAATATCCAGAAGGTTTTTAATTCAACGGGAAATTGTGTACATTAATTATACGGAATGTCTGGATTTGCAGAGAAATTGAATATCTAGAGGCGTGTAAATTCAACAGGAAATTGGGTCGGTTAAGTTTACGGAATGTCCGGATTTGCAGAGAAATTCAATATCCAGAATTTCCTAAATTCGGCCTGAAATTGTGAACAGTATATATGTACGGAATGTTTGGATTTGCTGAGAAATTAAATATCCAGAAGTTTTGAAATTCAACGGGAAATTGTGTACATTAATTGTACGGAATGTTTAGATTTGCAGAGAAATTGAATATCCAGAATTTAACGGGAAATTGGGTAGGTTTAGTTTACGGAATGAATTGATTTGCGGAGAAGTTGAATATCCAGAATTTCGTACATTCAGCCTGAAATCGAGTATATTATATATGTACGGAATGTCCGGATTTGCAGAGAAATTGAATATCCAGAGGTATGTAAATTCAACTGGAAATTGGGTCTGTTAAGTTTACGAAATGTCTGGATATGCAGAGAAATTCAATATCCAGAATTTTGTAAATCCAGTTTGAAATTGTGTACTTTATATATGTACGGAATGTCTGGATTTGCAGAGAAATTAAATATCTAGAAGTTTTTAAATTCAACCGAAAATTGTGTACATTAATTGTACGGAATGTCTGGATTTGTAGAGAAATTGAATGTCCAGGATTCAACCGGAAATTGGGTAGATTAAGTTTCAGGAATGACTAGATTTGCAGCGGAGTTGAATATCCATAATTTCGTACATTCTTCCTGATATCGGGTACATTATATATGTACAGATTGCCTGAATTTGCAGAGAAATTAAATATCCAGAAGTTTTTAAATTCAACGGGAAATTGAGTACATTAATTGTACGGAATGTCTGGATTTGCAGAGAAATTGAATATCTAGAGGTGTGTAAATTCAACAGGAAATTGGGTCGGTTAAGTTTACAGAATGTCTGGATTTGCAGAGAAATTCAATATCCAGAATTTTGTAAATTCAGTTTGAAATTGCGTACATTATATATGTACGAAATGTCTGGATTTGAAGAGAAATAAAATATCTAGAAGTTTTTAAATTCAACAGGAAATTGTGTACATTAATTGTACGGACTGTCTGGATTTGTAGAGAAATTGAATGTCGAGAACTCAACCGGAAATTGGGTAGATTAAGTTTTAGGAATGACTAGATTTGCAGAGAAGTTGAATATCCATAATTTCGTACATTCTTCCTGATATCGGGTACATTATATATGTACAGATTGTCTGGATTTGCAGAGAAATTAAATATCCAGAAGGTTTTTAATTCAACGGGAAATTGTGTACATTAATTATACGGAATGTCTGGATTTGCAGAGAAATTGAATATCTAGAGGCGTGTAAATTCAACAGGAAATTGGGTCGGTTAAGTTTACGGAATGTCCGGATTTGCAGAGAAATTCAATATCCAGAATTTCCTAAATTCGGCCTGAAATTGTGAACAGTATATATGTACGGAATGTTTGGATTTGCTGAGAAATTAAATATCCAGAAGTTTTGAAATTCAACGGGAAATTGTGTACATTAATTGTACGGAATGTTTAGATTTGCAGAGAAATTGAATATCCAGAATTTAACGGGAAATTGGGTAGGTTTAGTTTACGGAATGAATTGATTTGCGGAGAAGTTGAATATCCAGTATTTCGTACATTCAGCCTGAAATCGAGTATATTATATATGTACGGAATGTCTGGATTTGCAGAGAAATTGAATATCCAGAGGTATGTAAATTCAACTGGAAATTGGGTCTGTTAAGTTTACGAAATGTCTGGATATGCAGAGAAATTCAATATCCAGAATTTTGTAAATCCAGTTTGAAATTGTGTACTTTATATATGTACGGAATGTCTGGATTTGCAGAGAAATTAAATATCTAGAAGTTTTTAAATTCAACCGAAAATTGTGTACATTAATTGTACGGAATGTCTGGATTTGTAGAGAAATTGAATGTCCAGAATTCAACCGAAAATTGGGTAGATTAAGTTTCAGGAATGACTAGATTTGCAGCGGAGTTGAATATCCATAATTTCGTACATTCTTCCTGATATCGGGTACATTATATATGTACAGATTGCCTGAATTTGCAGAGAAATTAAATATCCAGAAGTTTTTAAATTCAACGGGAAATTGAGTACATTAATTGTACGGAATGTCTGGATTTGCAGAGAAATTGAATATCTAGAGGTGTGTAAATTCAACAGGAAATTGGGTCGGTTAAGTTTACAGAATGTCTGGATTTGCAGAGAAATTCAATATCCAGAATTTTGTAAATTCAGTTTGAAATTGCGTACATTATATATGTACGAAATGTCTGGATTTGAAGAGAAATAAAATATCTAGAAGTTTTTAAATTCAACAGGAAATTGTGTACATTAATTGTACGGACTGTCTGGATTTGTAGAGAAATTGAATGTCGAGAACTCAACCGGAAATTGGGTAGATTAAGTTTTAGGAATGACTAGATTTGCAGAGAAGTTGAATATCCATAATTTCGTACATTCTTCCTGATATCGGGTACATTATATATGTACAGATTGTCTGGATTTGCAGAGAAATTAAATATCCAGAAGGTTTTTAATTCAACGGGAAATTGTGTACATTAATTATACGGAATGTCTGGATTTGCAGAGAAATTGAGTATCTAGAGGCGTGTAAATTCAACAGGAAATTGGGTCGGTTAAGTTTACGGAATGTCCGGATTTGCAGAGAAATTCAATATCCAGAATTTCCTAAATTCGGCCTGAAATTGTGAACAGTATATATGTACGGAATGTTTGGATTTGCTGAGAAATTAAATATCCAGAAGTTTTGAAATTCAACGGTAAATTGTGTACATTAATTGTACGGAATGTTTAGATTTGCAGAGAAATTGAATATCCAGAATTTAACGGGAAATTGGGTAGGTTTAGTTTACGGAATGAATTGATTTGCGAAGAAGTTGAATATCCAGAATTTCGTACATTCAGCCTGAAATCGAGTATATTATATATGTACGGAATGTCTGGATTTGCAGAGAAATTGAATATCCAGAGGTATGTAAATTCAACTGGAAATTGGGTCTGTTAAGTTTACGAAATGTCTGGATATGCAGAGAAATTCAATATCCAGAATTTTGTAAATCCAGTTTGAAATTGTGTACTTTATATATGTACGGAATGTCTGGATTTGCAGAGAAATTAAATATCTAGAAGTTTTTAAATTCAACCGAAAATTGTGTACATTAATTGTACGGAATGTCTGGATTTGTAGAGAAATTGAATGTCCAGAATTCAACCGGAAATTGGGTAGATTAAGTTTCAGGAATGACTAGATTTGCAGCGGAGTTGAATATCCATAATTTCGTACATTCTTCCTGATATCGGGTACATTATATATGTACAGATTGCCTGAATTTGCAGAGAAATTAAATATCCAGAAGTTTTTAAATTCAACGGGAAATTGAATACATTAATTGTACGGAATGTCTGGATTTGCAGAGAAATTGAATATCTAGAGGTGTGTAAATTCAACAGGAAATTGGGTCGGTTAAGTTTACAGAATGTCTGGATTTGCAGAGAAATTCAATATCCAGAATTTTGTAAATTCAGTTTGAAATTGCGTACATTATATATGTACGGAATGTCTGGATTTGAAGAGAAATAAAATATCTAGAAGTTTTTAAATTCAACAGGAAATTGTGTACATTAATTGTACGGACTGTCTGGATTTGTAGAGAAATTGAATGTCGAGAACTCAACCGGAAATTGGGTAGATTAAGTTTTAGGAATGACTAGATTTGCAGAGAAGTTGAATATCCATAATTTCGTACATTCTTCCTGATATCGGGTACATTATATATGTACAGATTGTCTGGATTTGCAGAGAAATTAAATATCCAGAAGGTTTTTAATTCAACGGGAAATTGTGTACATTAATTATACGGAATGTCTGGATTTGCAGAGAAATTGAATATCTAGAGGCGTGTAAATTCAACAGGAAATTGGGTCGGTTAAGTTTACGGAATGTCCGGATTTGCAGAGAAATTCAATATCCAGAATTTCCTAAATTCGGCCTGAAATTGTGAACAGTATATATGTACGGAATGTTTGGATTTGCTGAGAAATTAAATATCCAGAAGTTTTGAAATTCAACGGGAAATTGTGTACATTAATTGTACGGAATGTTTAGATTTGCAGAGAAATTGAATATCCAGAATTTAACGGGAAATTGGGTAGGTTTAGTTTACGGAATGAATTGATTTGCGGAGAAGTTGAATATCCAGAATTTCGTACATTCAGCCTGAAATCGAGTATATTATATATGTACGGAATGTCCGGATTTGCAGAGAAATTGAATATCCAGAGGTATGTAAATTCAACTGGAAATTGGGTCTGTTAAGTTTACGAAATGTCTGGATATGCAGAGAAATTCAATATCCAGAATTTTGTAAATCCAGTTTGAAATTGTGTACTTTATATATGTACGGAATGTCTGGATTTGCAGAGAAATTAAATATCTAGAAGTTTTTAAATTCAACCGAAAATTGTGTACATTAATTGTACGGAATGTCTGGATTTGTAGAGAAATTGAATGTCCAGGATTCAACCGGAAATTGGGTAGATTAAGTTTCAGGAATGACTAGATTTGCAGCGGAGTTGAATATCCATAATTTCGTACATTCTTCCTGATATCGGGTACATTATATATGTACAGATTGCCTGAATTTGCAGAGAAATTAAATATCCAGAAGTTTTTAAATTCAACGGGAAATTGAGTACATTAATTGTACGGAATGTCTGGATTTGCAGAGAAATTGAATATCTAGAGGTGTGTAAATTCAACAGGAAATTGGGTCGGTTAAGTTTACAGAATGTCTGGATTTGCAGAGAAATTCAATATCCAGAATTTTGTAAATTCAGTTTGAAATTGCGTACATTATATATGTACGAAATGTCTGGATTTGAAGAGAAATAAAATATCTAGAAGTTTTTAAATTCAACAGGAAATTGTGTACATTAATTGTACGGACTGTCTGGATTTGTAGAGAAATTGAATGTCGAGAACTCAACCGGAAATTGGGTAGATTAAGTTTTAGGAATGACTAGATTTGCAGAGAAGTTGAATATCCATAATTTCGTACATTCTTCCTGATATCGGGTACATTATATATGTACAGATTGTCTGGATTTGCAGAGAAATTAAATATCCAGAAGGTTTTTAATTCAACGGGAAATTGTGTACATTAATTATACGGAATGTCTGGATTTGCAGAGAAATTGAATATCTAGAGGCGTGTAAATTCAACAGGAAATTGGGTCGGTTAAGTTTACGGAATGTCCGGATTTGCAGAGAAATTCAATATCCAGAATTTCCTAAATTCGGCCTGAAATTGTGAACAGTATATATGTACGGAATGTTTGGATTTGCTGAGAAATTAAATATCCAGAAGTTTTGAAATTCAACGGGAAATTGTGTACATTAATTGTACGGAATGTTTAGATTTGCAGAGAAATTGAATATCCAGAATTTAACGGGAAATTGGGTAGGTTTAGTTTACGGAATGAATTGATTTGCGGAGAAGTTGAATATCCAGTATTTCGTACATTCAGCCTGAAATCGAGTATATTATATATGTACGGAATGTCTGGATTTGCAGAGAAATTGAATATCCAGAGGTATGTAAATTCAACTGGAAATTGGGTCTGTTAAGTTTACGAAATGTCTGGATATGCAGAGAAATTCAATATCCAGAATTTTGTAAATCCAGTTTGAAATTGTGTACTTTATATATGTACGGAATGTCTGGATTTGCAGAGAAATTAAATATCTAGAAGTTTTTAAATTCAACCGAAAATTGTGTACATTAATTGTACGGAATGTCTGGATTTGTAGAGAAATTGAATGTCCAGAATTCAACCGGAAATTGGGTAGATTAAGTTTCAGGAATGACTAGATTTGCAGCGGAGTTGAATATCCATAATTTCGTACATTCTTCCTGATATCGGGTACATTATATATGTACAGATTGCCTGAATTTGCAGAGAAATTAAATATCCAGAAGTTTTTAAATTCAACGGGAAATTGAGTACATTAATTGTACGGAATGTCTGGATTTGCAGAGAAATTGAATATCTAGAGGTGTGTAAATTCAACAGGAAATTGGGTCGGTTAAGTTTACAGAATGTCTGGATTTGCAGAGAAATTCAATATCCAGAATTTTGTAAATTCAGTTTGAAATTGCGTACATTATATATGTACGAAATGTCTGGATTTGAAGAGAAATAAAATATCTAGAAGTTTTTAAATTCAACAGGAAATTGTGTACATTAATTGTACGGACTGTCTGGATTTGTAGAGAAATTGAATGTCGAGAACTCAACCGGAAATTGGGTAGATTAAGTTTTAGGAATGACTAGATTTGCAGAGAAGTTGAATATCCATAATTTCGTACATTCTTCCTGATATCGGGTACATTATATATGTACAGATTGTCTGGATTTGCAGAGAAATTAAATATCCAGAAGGTTTTTAATTCAACGGGAAATTGTGTACATTAATTATACGGAATGTCTGGATTTGCAGAGAAATTGAGTATCTAGAGGCGTGTAAATTCAACAGGAAATTGGGTCGGTTAAGTTTACGGAATGTCCGGATTTGCAGAGAAATTCAATATCCAGAATTTCCTAAATTCGGCCTGAAATTGTGAACAGTATATATGTACGGAATGTTTGGATTTGCTGAGAAATTAAATATCCAGAAGTTTTGAAATTCAACGGTAAATTGTGTACATTAATTGTACGGAATGTTTAGATTTGCAGAGAAATTGAATATCCAGAATTTAACGGGAAATTGGGTAGGTTTAGTTTACGGAATGAATTGATTTGCGAAGAAGTTGAATATCCAGAATTTCGTACATTCAGCCTGAAATCGAGTATATTATATATGTACGGAATGTCTGGATTTGCAGAGAAATTGAATATCCAGAGGTATGTAAATTCAACTGGAAATTGGGTCTGTTAAGTTTACGAAATGTCTGGATATGCAGAGAAATTCAATATCCAGAATTTTGTAAATCCAGTTTGAAATTGTGTACTTTATATATGTACGGAATGTCTGGATTTGCAGAGAAATTAAATATCTAGAAGTTTTTAAATTCAACCGAAAATTGTGTACATTAATTGTACGGAATGTCTGGATTTGTAGAGAAATTGAATGTCCAGAATTCAACCGGAAATTGGGTAGATTAAGTTTCAGGAATGACTAGATTTGCAGCGGAGTTGAATATCCATAATTTCGTACATTCTTCCTGATATCGGGTACATTATATATGTACAGATTGCCTGAATTTGCAGAGAAATTAAATATCCAGAAGTTTTTAAATTCAACGGGAAATTGAATACATTAATTGTACGGAATGTCTGGATTTGCAGAGAAATTGAATATCTAGAGGTGTGTAAATTCAACAGGAAATTGGGTCGGTTAAGTTTACAGAATGTCTAGATTTGCAGAGAAATTCAATATCCAGAATTTTGTAAATTCAGTTTGAAATTGCGTACATTATATATGTACGGAATGTCTGGATTTGAAGAGAAATAAAATATCTAGAAGTTTTTAAATTCAACAGGAAATTGTGTACATTAATTGTACGGACTGTCTGGATTTGTAGAGAAATTGAATGTCGAGAACTCAACCGGAAATTGGGTAGATTAAGTTTTAGGAATGACTAGATTTGCAGAGAAGTTGAATATCCATAATTTCGTACATTCTTCCTGATATCGGGTACATTATATATGTACAGATTGTCTGGATTTGCAGAGAAATTAAATATCCAGAAGGTTTTTAATTCAACGGGAAATTGTGTACATTAATTATACGGAATGTCTGGATTTGCAGAGAAATTGAATATCTAGAGGCGTGTAAATTCAACAGGAAATTGGGTCGGTTAAGTTTACGGAATGTCCGGATTTGCAGAGAAATTCAATATCCAGAATTTCCTAAATTCGGCCTGAAATTGTGAACAGTATATATGTACGGAATGTTTGGATTTGCTGAGAAATTAAATATCCAGAAGTTTTGAAATTCAACGGGAAATTGTGTACATTAATTGTACGGAATGTTTAGATTTGCAGAGAAATTGAATATCCAGAATTTAACGGGAAATTGGGTAGGTTTAGTTTACGGAATGAATTGATTTGCGGAGAAGTTGAATATCCAGAATTTCGTACATTCAGCCTGAAATCGAGTATATTATATATGTACGGAATGTCCGGATTTGCAGAGAAATTGAATATCCAGAGGTATGTAAATTCTACTGGAAATTGGGTCTGTTAAGTTTACGAAATGTCTGGATATGCAGAGAAATTCAATATCCAGAATTTTGTAAATCCAGTTTGAAATTGTGTACTTTATATATGTACGGAATGTCTGGATTTGCAGAGAAATTAAATATCTAGAAGTTTTTAAATTCAACCGAAAATTGTGTACATTAATTGTACGGAATGTCTGGATTTGTAGAGAAATTGAATGTCCAGGATTCAACCGGAAATTGGGTAGATTAAGTTTCAGGAATGACTAGATTTGCAGCGGAGTTGAATATCCATAATTTCGTACATTCTTCCTGATATCGGGTACATTATATATGTACAGATTGCCTGAATTTGCAGAGAAATTAAATATCCAGAAGTTTTTAAATTCAACGGGAAATTGAGTACATTAATTGTACGGAATGTCTGGATTTGCAGAGAAATTGAATATCTAGAGGTGTGTAAATTCAACAGGAAATTGGGTCGGTTAAGTTTACAGAATGTCTGGATTTGCAGAGAAATTCAATATCCAGAATTTTGTAAATTCAGTTTGAAATTGCGTACATTATATATGTACGAAATGTCTGGATTTGAAGAGAAATAAAATATCTAGAAGTTTTTAAATTCAACAGGAAATTGTGTACATTAATTGTACGGACTGTCTGGATTTGTAGAGAAATTGAATGTCGAGAACTCAACCGGAAATTGGGTAGATTAAGTTTTAGGAATGACTAGATTTGCAGAGAAGTTGAATATCCATAATTTCGTACATTCTTCCTGATATCGGGTACATTATATATGTACAGATTGTCTGGATTTGCAGAGAAATTAAATATCCAGAAGGTTTTTAATTCAACGGGAAATTGTGTACATTAATTATACGGAATGTCTGGATTTGCAGAGAAATTGAATATCTAGAGGCGTGTAAATTCAACAGGAAATTGGGTCGGTTAAGTTTACGGAATGTCCGGATTTGCAGAGAAATTCAATATCCAGAATTTCCTAAATTCGGCCTGAAATTGTGAACAGTATATATGTACGGAATGTTTGGATTTGCTGAGAAATTAAATATCCAGAAGTTTTGAAATTCAACGGGAAATTGTGTACATTAATTGTACGGAATGTTTAGATTTGCAGAGAAATTGAATATCCAGAATTTAACGGGAAATTGGGTAGGTTTAGTTTACGGAATGAATTGATTTGCGGAGAAGTTGAATATCCAGTATTTCGTACATTCAGCCTGAAATCGAGTATATTATATATGTACGGAATGTCTGGATTTGCAGAGAAATTGAATATCCAGAGGTATGTAAATTCAACTGGAAATTGGGTCTGTTAAGTTTACGAAATGTCTGGATATGCAGAGAAATTCAATATCCAGAATTTTGTAAATCCAGTTTGAAATTGTGTACTTTATATATGTACGGAATGTCTGGATTTGCAGAGAAATTAAATATCTAGAAGTTTTTAAATTCAACCGAAAATTGTGTACATTAATTGTACGGAATGTCTGGATTTGTAGAGAAATTGAATGTCCAGAATTCAACCGGAAATTGGGTAGATTAAGTTTCAGGAATGACTAGATTTGCAGCGGAGTTGAATATCCATAATTTCGTACATTCTTCCTGATATCGGGTACATTATATATGTACAGATTGCCTGAATTTGCAGAGAAATTAAATATCCAGAAGTTTTTAAATTCAACGGGAAATTGAGTACATTAATTGTACGGAATGTCTGGATTTGCAGAGAAATTGAATATCTAGAGGTGTGTAAATTCAACAGGAAATTGGGTCGGTTAAGTTTACAGAATGTCTGGATTTGCAGAGAAATTCAATATCCAGAATTTTGTAAATTCAGTTTGAAATTGCGTACATTATATATGTACGAAATGTCTGGATTTGAAGAGAAATAAAATATCTAGAAGTTTTTAAATTCAACAGGAAATTGTGTACATTAATTGTACGGACTGTCTGGATTTGTAGAGAAATTGAATGTCGAGAACTCAACCGGAAATTGGGTAGATTAAGTTTTAGGAATGACTAGATTTGCAGAGAAGTTGAATATCCATAATTTCGTACATTCTTCCTGATATCGGGTACATTATATATGTACAGATTGTCTGGATTTGCAGAGAAATTAAATATCCAGAAGGTTTTTAATTCAACGGGAAATTGTGTACATTAATTATACGGAATGTCTGGATTTGCAGAGAAATTGAGTATCTAGAGGCGTGTAAATTCAACAGGAAATTGGGTCGGTTAAGTTTACGGAATGTCCGGATTTGCAGAGAAATTCAATATCCAGAATTTCCTAAATTCGGCCTGAAATTGTGAACAGTATATATGTACGGAATGTTTGGATTTGCTGAGAAATTAAATATCCAGAAGTTTTGAAATTCAACGGTAAATTGTGTACATTAATTGTACGGAATGTTTAGATTTGCAGAGAAATTGAATATCCAGAATTTAACGGGAAATTGGGTAGGTTTAGTTTACGGAATGAATTGATTTGCGAAGAAGTTGAATATCCAGAATTTCGTACATTCAGCCTGAAATCGAGTATATTATATATGTACGGAATGTCTGGATTTGCAGAGAAATTGAATATCCAGAGGTATGTAAATTCAACTGGAAATTGGGTCTGTTAAGTTTACGAAATGTCTGGATATGCAGAGAAATTCAATATCCAGAATTTTGTAAATCCAGTTTGAAATTGTGTACTTTATATATGTACGGAATGTCTGGATTTGCAGAGAAATTAAATATCTAGAAGTTTTTAAATTCAACCGAAAATTGTGTACATTAATTGTACGGAATGTCTGGATTTGTAGAGAAATTGAATGTCCAGAATTCAACCGGAAATTGGGTAGATTAAGTTTCAGGAATGACTAGATTTGCAGCGGAGTTGAATATCCATAATTTCGTACATTCTTCCTGATATCGGGTACATTATATATGTACAGATTGCCTGAATTTGCAGAGAAATTAAATATCCAGAAGTTTTTAAATTCAACGGGAAATTGAATACATTAATTGTACGGAATGTCTGGATTTGCAGAGAAATTGAATATCTAGAGGTGTGTAAATTCAACAGGAAATTGGGTCGGTTAAGTTTACAGAATGTCTGGATTTGCAGAGAAATTCAATATCCAGAATTTTGTAAATTCAGTTTGAAATTGCGTACATTATATATGTACGGAATGTCTGGATTTGAAGAGAAATAAAATATCTAGAAGTTTTTAAATTCAACAGGAAATTGTGTACATTAATTGTACGGACTGTCTGGATTTGTAGAGAAATTGAATGTCGAGAACTCAACCGGAAATTGGGTAGATTAAGTTTTAGGAATGACTAGATTTGCAGAGAAGTTGAATATCCATAATTTCGTACATTCTTCCTGATATCGGGTACATTATATATGTACAGATTGTCTGGATTTGCAGAGAAATTAAATATCCAGAAGGTTTTTAATTCAACGGGAAATTGTGTACATTAATTATACGGAATGTCTGGATTTGCAGAGAAATTGAATATCTAGAGGCGTGTAAATTCAACAGGAAATTGGGTCGGTTAAGTTTACGGAATGTCCGGATTTGCAGAGAAATTCAATATCCAGAATTTCCTAAATTCGGCCTGAAATTGTGAACAGTATATATGTACGGAATGTTTGGATTTGCTGAGAAATTAAATATCCAGAAGTTTTGAAATTCAACGGGAAATTGTGTACATTAATTGTACGGAATGTTTAGATTTGCAGAGAAATTGAATATCCAGAATTTAACGGGAAATTGGGTAGGTTTAGTTTACGGAATGAATTGATTTGCGGAGAAGTTGAATATCCAGAATTTCGTACATTCAGCCTGAAATCGAGTATATTATATATGTACGGAATGTCCGGATTTGCAGAGAAATTGAATATCCAGAGGTATGTAAATTCAACTGGAAATTGGGTCTGTTAAGTTTACGAAATGTCTGGATATGCAGAGAAATTCAATATCCAGAATTTTGTAAATCCAGTTTGAAATTGTGTACTTTATATATGTACGGAATGTCTGGATTTGCAGAGAAATTAAATATCTAGAAGTTTTTAAATTCAACCGAAAATTGTGTACATTAATTGTACGGAATGTCTGGATTTGTAGAGAAATTGAATGTCCAGGATTCAACCGGAAATTGGGTAGATTAAGTTTCAGGAATGACTAGATTTGCAGCGGAGTTGAATATCCATAATTTCGTACATTCTTCCTGATATCGGGTACATTATATATGTACAGATTGCCTGAATTTGCAGAGAAATTAAATATCCAGAAGTTTTTAAATTCAACGGGAAATTGAGTACATTAATTGTACGGAATGTCTGGATTTGCAGAGAAATTGAATATCTAGAGGTGTGTAAATTCAACAGGAAATTGGGTCGGTTAAGTTTACAGAATGTCTGGATTTGCAGAGAAATTCAATATCCAGAATTTTGTAAATTCAGTTTGAAATTGCGTACATTATATATGTACGAAATGTCTGGATTTGAAGAGAAATAAAATATCTAGAAGTTTTTAAATTCAACAGGAAATTGTGTACATTAATTGTACGGACTGTCTGGATTTGTAGAGAAATTGAATGTCGAGAACTCAACCGGAAATTGGGTAGATTAAGTTTTAGGAATGACTAGATTTGCAGAGAAGTTGAATATCCATAATTTCGTACATTCTTCCTGATATCGGGTACATTATATATGTACAGATTGTCTGGATTTGCAGAGAAATTAAATATCCAGAAGGTTTTTAATTCAACGGGAAATTGTGTACATTAATTATACGGAATGTCTGGATTTGCAGAGAAATTGAATATCTAGAGGCGTGTAAATTCAACAGGAAATTGGGTCGGTTAAGTTTACGGAATGTCCGGATTTGCAGAGAAATTCAATATCCAGAATTTCCTAAATTCGGCCTGAAATTGTGAACAGTATATATGTACGGAATGTTTGGATTTGCTGAGAAATTAAATATCCAGAAGTTTTGAAATTCAACGGGAAATTGTGTACATTAATTGTACGGAATGTTTAGATTTGCAGAGAAATTGAATATCCAGAATTTAACGGGAAATTGGGTAGGTTTAGTTTACGGAATGAATTGATTTGCGGAGAAGTTGAATATCCAGTATTTCGTACATTCAGCCTGAAATCGAGTATATTATATATGTACGGAATGTCTGGATTTGCAGAGAAATTGAATATCCAGAGGTATGTAAATTCAACTGGAAATTGGGTCTGTTAAGTTTACGAAATGTCTGGATATGCAGAGAAATTCAATATCCAGAATTTTGTAAATCCAGTTTGAAATTGTGTACTTTATATATGTACGGAATGTCTGGATTTGCAGAGAAATTAAATATCTAGAAGTTTTTAAATTCAACCGAAAATTGTGTACATTAATTGTACGGAATGTCTGGATTTGTAGAGAAATTGAATGTCCAGCATTCAACCGGAAATTGGGTAGATTAAGTTTCAGGAATGACTAGATTTGCAGCGGAGTTGAATATCCATAATTTCGTACATTCTTCCTGATATCGGGTACATTATATATGTACAGATTGCCTGAATTTGCAGAGAAATTAAATATCCAGAAGTTTTTAAATTCAACGGGAAATTGAGTACATTAATTGTACGGAATGTCTGGATTTGCAGAGAAATTGAATATCTAGAGGTGTGTAAATTCAACAGGAAATTGGGTCGGTTAAGTTTACAGAATGTCTGGATTTGCAGAGAAATTCAATATCCAGAATTTTGTAAATTCAGTTTGAAATTGCGTACATTATATATGTACGAAATGTCTGGATTTGAAGAGAAATAAAATATCTAGAAGTTTTTAAATTCAACAGGAAATTGTGTACATTAATTGTACGGACTGTCTGGATTTGTAGAGAAATTGAATGTCGAGAACTCAACCGGAAATTGGGTAGATTAAGTTTTAGGAATGACTAGATTTGCAGAGAAGTTGAATATCCATAATTTCGTACATTCTTCCTGATATCGGGTACATTATATATGTACAGATTGTCTGGATTTGCAGAGAAATTAAATATCCAGAAGGTTTTTAATTCAACGGGAAATTGTGTACATTAATTATACGGAATGTCTGGATTTGCAGAGAAATTGAGTATCTAGAGGCGTGTAAATTCAACAGGAAATTGGGTCGGTTAAGTTTACGGAATGTCCGGATTTGCAGAGAAATTCAATATCCAGAATTTCCTAAATTCGGCCTGAAATTGTGAACAGTATATATGTACGGAATGTTTGGATTTGCTGAGAAATTAAATATCCAGAAGTTTTGAAATTCAACGGTAAATTGTGTACATTAATTGTACGGAATGTTTAGATTTGCAGAGAAATTGAATATCCAGAATTTAACGGGAAATTGGGTAGGTTTAGTTTACGGAATGAATTGATTTGCGAAGAAGTTGAATATCCAGAATTTCGTACATTCAGCCTGAAATCGAGTATATTATATATGTACGGAATGTCTGGATTTGCAGAGAAATTGAATATCCAGAGGTATGTAAATTCAACTGGAAATTGGGTCTGTTAAGTTTACGAAATGTCTGGATATGCAGAGAAATTCAATATCCAGAATTTTGTAAATCCAGTTTGAAATTGTGTACTTTATATATGTACGGAATGTCTGGATTTGCAGAGAAATTAAATATCTAGAAGTTTTTAAATTCAACCGAAAATTGTGTACATTAATTGTACGGAATGTCTGGATTTGTAGAGAAATTGAATGTCCAGAATTCAACCGGAAATTGGGTAGATTAAGTTTCAGGAATGACTAGATTTGCAGCGGAGTTGAATATCCATAATTTCGTACATTCTTCCTGATATCGGGTACATTATATATGTACAGATTGCCTGAATTTGCAGAGAAATTAAATATCCAGAAGTTTTTAAATTCAACGGGAAATTGAATACATTAATTGTACGGAATGTCTGGATTTGCAGAGAAATTGAATATCTAGAGGTGTGTAAATTCAACAGGAAATTGGGTCGGTTAAGTTTACAGAATGTCTGGATTTGCAGAGAAATTCAATATCCAGAATTTTGTAAATTCAGTTTGAAATTGCGTACATTATATATGTACGGAATGTCTGGATTTGAAGAGAAATAAAATATCTAGAAGTTTTTAAATTCAACAGGAAATTGTGTACATTAATTGTACGGACTGTCTGGATTTGTAGAGAAATTGAATGTCGAGAACTCAACCGGAAATTGGGTAGATTAAGTTTTAGGAATGACTAGATTTGCAGAGAAGTTGAATATCCATAATTTCGTACATTCTTCCTGATATCGGGTACATTATATATGTACAGATTGTCTGGATTTGCAGAGAAATTAAATATCCAGAAGGTTTTTAATTCAACGGGAAATTGTGTACATTAATTATACGGAATGTCTGGATTTGCAGAGAAATTGAATATCTAGAGGCGTGTAAATTCAACAGGAAATTGGGTCGGTTAAGTTTACGGAATGTCCGGATTTGCAGAGAAATTCAATATCCAGAATTTCCTAAATTCGGCCTGAAATTGTGAACAGTATATATGTACGGAATGTTTGGATTTGCTGAGAAATTAAATATCCAGAAGTTTTGAAATTCAACGGGAAATTGTGTACATTAATTGTACGGAATGTTTAGATTTGCAGAGAAATTGAATATCCAGAATTTAACGGGAAATTGGGTAGGTTTAGTTTACGGAATGAATTGATTTGCGGAGAAGTTGAATATCCAGAATTTCGTACATTCAGCCTGAAATCGAGTATATTATATATGTACGGAATGTCCGGATTTGCAGAGAAATTGAATATCCAGAGGTATGTAAATTCAACTGGAAATTGGGTCTTTTAAGTTTACGAAATGTCTGGATATGCAGAGAAATTCAATATCCAGAATTTTGTAAATCCAGTTTGAAATTGTGTACTTTATATATGTACGGAATGTCTGGATTTGCAGAGAAATTAAATATCTAGAAGTTTTTAAATTCAACCGAAAATTGTGTACATTAATTGTACGGAATGTCTGGATTTGTAGAGAAATTGAATGTCCAGGATTCAACCGGAAATTGGGTAGATTAAGTTTCAGGAATGACTAGATTTGCAGCGGAGTTGAATATCCATAATTTCGTACATTCTTCCTGATATCGGGTACATTATATATGTACAGATTGCCTGAATTTGCAGAGAAATTAAATATCCAGAAGTTTTTAAATTCAACGGGAAATTGAGTACATTAATTGTACGGAATGTCTGGATTTGCAGAGAAATTGAATATCTAGAGGTGTGTAAATTCAACAGGAAATTGGGTCGGTTAAGTTTACAGAATGTCTGGATTTGCAGAGAAATTCAATATCCAGAATTTTGTAAATTCAGTTTGAAATTGCGTACATTATATATGTACGAAATGTCTGGATTTGAAGAGAAATAAAATATCTAGAAGTTTTTAAATTCAACAGGAAATTGTGTACATTAATTGTACGGACTGTCTGGATTTGTAGAGAAATTGAATGTCGAGAACTCAACCGGAAATTGGGTAGATTAAGTTTTAGGAATGACTAGATTTGCAGAGAAGTTGAATATCCATAATTTCGTACATTCTTCCTGATATCGGGTACATTGTATATGTACAGATTGTCTGGATTTGCAGAGAAATTAAATATCCAGAAGGTTTTTAATTCAACGGGAAATTGTGTACATTAATTATACGGAATGTCTGGATTTGCAGAGAAATTGAATATCTAGAGGCGTGTAAATTCAACAGGAAATTGGGTCGGTTAAGTTTACGGAATGTCCGGATTTGCAGAGAAATTCAATATCCAGAATTTCCTAAATTCGGCCTGAAATTGTGAACAGTATATATGTACGGAATGTTTGGATTTGCTGAGAAATTAAATATCCAGAAGTTTTGAAATTCAACGGGAAATTGTGTACATTAATTGTACGGAATGTTTAGATTTGCAGAGAAATTGAATATCCAGAATTTAACGGGAAATTGGGTAGGTTTAGTTTACGGAATGAATTGATTTGCGGAGAAGTTGAATATCCAGTATTTCGTACATTCAGCCTGAAATCGAGTATATTATATATGTACGGAATGTCTTGATTTGCAGAGAAATTGAATATCCAGAGGTATGTAAATTCAACTGGAAATTGGGTCTGTTAAGTTTACGAAATGTCTGGATATGCAGAGAAATTCAATATCCAGAATTTTGTAAATCCAGTTTGAAATTGTGTACTTTATATATGTACGGAATGTCTGGATTTGCAGAGAAATTAAATATCTAGAAGTTTTTAAATTCAACCGAAAATTGTGTACATTAATTGTACGGAATGTCTGGATTTGTAGAGAAATTGAATGTCCAGAATTCAACCGGAAATTGGGTAGATTAAGTTTCAGGAATGACTAGATTTGCAGCGGAGTTGAATATCCATAATTTCGTACATTCTTCCTGATATCGGGTACATTATATATGTACAGATTGCCTGAATTTGCAGAGAAATTAAATATCCAGAAGTTTTTAAATTCAACGGGAAATTGAGTACATTAATTGTACGGAATGTCTGGATTTGCAGAGAAATTGAATATCTAGAGGTGTGTAAATTCAACAGGAAATTGGGTCGGTTAAGTTTACAGAATGTCTGGATTTGCAGAGAAATTCAATATCCAGAATTTTGTAAATTCAGTTTGAAATTGCGTACATTATATATGTACGAAATGTCTGGATTTGAAGAGAAATAAAATATCTAGAAGTTTTTAAATTCAACAGGAAATTGTGTACATTAATTGTACGGACTGTCTGGATTTGTAGAGAAATTGAATGTCGAGAACTCAACCGGAAATTGGGTAGATTAAGTTTTAGGAATGACTAGATTTGCAGAGAAGTTGAATATCCATAATTTCGTACATTCTTCCTGATATCGGGTACATTATATATGTACAGATTGTCTGGATTTGCAGAGAAATTAAATATCCAGAAGGTTTTTAATTCAACGGGAAATTGTGTACATTAATTATACGGAATGTCTGGATTTGCAGAGAAATTGAGTATCTAGAGGCGTGTAAATTCAACAGGAAATTGGGTCGGTTAAGTTTACGGAATGTCCGGATTTGCAGAGAAATTCAATATCCAGAATTTCCTAAATTCGGCCTGAAATTGTGAACAGTATATATGTACGGAATGTTTGGATTTGCTGAGAAATTAAATATCCAGAAGTTTTGAAATTCAACGGTAAATTGTGTACATTAATTGTACGGAATGTTTAGATTTGCAGAGAAATTGAATATCCAGAATTTAACGGGAAATTGGGTAGGTTTAGTTTACGGAATGAATTGATTTGCGAAGAAGTTGAATATCCAGAATTTCGTACATTCAGCCTGAAATCGAGTATATTATATATGTACGGAATGTCTGGATTTGCAGAGAAATTGAATATCCAGAGGTATGTAAATTCAACTGGAAATTGGGTCTGTTAAGTTTACGAAATGTCTGGATATGCAGAGAAATTCAATATCCAGAATTTTGTAAATCCAGTTTGAAATTGTGTACTTTATATATGTACGGAATGTCTGGATTTGCAGAGAAATTAAATATCTAGAAGTTTTTAAATTCAACCGAAAATTGTGTACATTAATTGTACGGAATGTCTGGATTTGTAGAGAAATTGAATGTCCAGAATTCAACCGGAAATTGGGTAGATTAAGTTTCAGGAATGACTAGATTTGCAGCGGAGTTGAATATCCATAATTTCGTACATTCTTCCTGATATCGGGTACATTATATATGTACAGATTGCCTGAATTTGCAGAGAAATTAAATATCCAGAAGTTTTTAAATTCAACGGGAAATTGAATACATTAATTGTACGGAATGTCTGGATTTGCAGAGAAATTGAATATCTAGAGGTGTGTAAATTCAACAGGAAATTGGGTCGGTTAAGTTTACAGAATGTCTGGATTTGCAGAGAAATTCAATATCCAGAATTTTGTAAATTCAGTTTGAAATTGCGTACATTATATATGTACGGAATGTCTGGATTTGAAGAGAAATAAAATATCTAGAAGTTTTTAAATTCAACAGGAAATTGTGTACATTAATTGTACGGACTGTCTGGATTTGTAGAGAAATTGAATGTCGAGAACTCAACCGGAAATTGGGTAGATTAAGTTTTAGGAATGACTAGATTTGCAGAGAAGTTGAATATCCATAATTTCGTACATTCTTCCTGATATCGGGTACATTATATATGTACAGATTGTCTGGATTTGCAGAGAAATTAAATATCCAGAAGGTTTTTAATTCAACGGGAAATTGTGTACATTAATTATACGGAATGTCTGGATTTGCAGAGAAATTGAATATCTAGAGGCGTGTAAATTCAACAGGAAATTGGGTCGGTTAAGTTTACGGAATGTCCGGATTTGCAGAGAAATTCAATATCCAGAATTTCCTAAATTCGGCCTGAAATTGTGAACAGTATATATGTACGGAATGTTTGGATTTGCTGAGAAATTAAATATCCAGAAGTTTTGAAATTCAACGGGAAATTGTGTACATTAATTGTACGGAATGTTTAGATTTGCAGAGAAATTGAATATCCAGAATTTAACGGGAAATTGGGTAGGTTTAGTTTACGGAATGAATTGATTTGCGGAGAAGTTGAATATCCAGAATTTCGTACATTCAGCCTGAAATCGAGTATATTATATATGTACGGAATGTCCGGATTTGCAGAGAAATTGAATATCCAGAGGTATGTAAATTCAACTGGAAATTGGGTCTGTTAAGTTTACGAAATGTCTGGATATGCAGAGAAATTCAATATCCAGAATTTTGTAAATCCAGTTTGAAATTGTGTACTTTATATATGTACGGAATGTCTGGATTTGCAGAGAAATTAAATATCTAGAAGTTTTTAAATTCAACCGAAAATTGTGTACATTAATTGTACGGAATGTCTGGATTTGTAGAGAAATTGAATGTCCAGAATTCAACCGGAAATTGGGTAGATTAAGTTTCAGGAATGACTAGATTTGCAGCGGAGTTGAATATCCATAATTTCGTACATTCTTCCTGATATCGGGTACATTATATATGTACAGATTGCCTGAATTTGCAGAGAAATTAAATATCCAGAAGGTTTTAAATTCAACGGGAAATTGAGTACATTAATTGTACGGAATGTCTGGATTTGCAGAGAAATTGAATATCTAGAGGTGTGTAAATTCAACAGGAAATTGGGTCGGTTAAGTTTACAGAATGTCTGGATTTGCAGAGAAATTCAATATCCAGAATTTTGTAAATTCAGTTTGAAATTGCGTACATTATATATGTACAGAATGTCTGGATTTGAAGAGAAATAAAATATCTAGAAGTTTTTAAATTCAACAGGAAATTGTGTACATTAATTGTACGGACTGTCTGGATTTGAAGAGAAATTGAATGTCGAGAACTCAACCGGAAATTGGGTAGATTAAGTTTTAGGAATGACTAGATTTGCAGAGAAGTTGAATATCCATAATTTCGTACATTCTTCCTGATATCGGGTACATTATATATGTACAGATTGTCTGGATTTGCAGAGAAATTAAATATCCAGAAGGTTTTTAATTCAACGGGAAATTGTGTACATTAATTATACGGAATGTCTGGATTTGCAGAGAAATTGAATATCTAGAGGCGTGTAAATCAACAGGAAATTGGGTCGGTTAAGTTTACGGAATGTCCGGATTTGCAGAGAAATTCAATATCCAGAATTTCCTAAATTCGGCCTGAAATTGTGAACAGTATATATGTACGGAATGTTTGGATTTGCTGAGAAATTAAATATCCAGAAGTTTTGAAATTCAACGGGAAATTGTGTACATTAATTGTACGGAATGTTTAGATTTGCAGAGAAATTGAATATCCAGAATTTAACGGGAAATTGGGTAGGTTTAGTTTACAGAATGAATTGATTTGCGGAGAAGTTGAATATCCAGAATTTCAAACATTCAGCCTGAAATCGAGTATATTATATATGTACGGAATGTCTGGATTTGCAGAGAAATTGAATATCCAGAGGTATGTAAATTCAACTGGAAATTGGGTCTGTTAAGTTTACGAAATGTCTGGATATGCAGAGAAATTCAATATCCAGAATTTTGTAAATCCAGTTTGAAATTGTGTACTTTATATATGTACGGAATGTCTGGATTTGCAGAGAAATTAAATATCTAGAAGTTTTTAAATTCAACCGAAAATTGTGTACATTAATTGTACGGAATGTCTGGATTTGTAGAGAAATTGAATGTCCAGAATTCAACCGGAAATTGGGTAGATTAAGTTTCAGGAATGACTAGATTTGCAGCGGAGTTGAATATCCATAATTTCGTACATTCTTCCTGATATCGGGTACATTATATATGTACAGATTGCCTGAATTTGCAGAGAAATTAAATATCCAGAAGTTTTTAAATTCAACGGGAAATTGAGTACATAAATTGTACGGAATGTCTGGATTTGCAGAGAAATTGAATATCTAGAGGTGTGTAAATTAAACAGGAAATTGGGTCGGTTAAGTTTACAGAATGTCTGGATTTGCAGAGAAATTCAATATCCAGAATTTTGTAAATTCAGTTTGAAATTGCGTACATTATATATGTACGGAATGTCTGGATTTGAAGAGAAATAAAATATCTAGAAGTTTTTAAATTCAACAGGAAATTGTGTACATTAATTGTACGGACTGTCTGGATTTGTAGAGAAATTGAATGTCGAGAACTCAACCGGAAATTGGGTAGATTAAGTTTTAGGAATGACTAGATTTGCAGAGAAGTTGAATATCCATAATTTCGTACATTCTTCCTGATATCGGGTACATTATATATGTACAGATTGTCTGGATTTGCAGAGAAATTAAATATCCAGAAGGTTTTTAATTCAACGGGAAATTGTGTACATTAATTATACGGAATGTCTGGATTTGCAGAGAAATTGAATATCTAGAGGCGTGTAAATTCAACAGGAAATTGGGTCGGTTAAGTTTACGGAATGTCCTGATTTGCAGAGAAATTCAATATCCAGAATTTCCTAAATTCGGCCTGAAATTGTGAACAGTATATATGTACGGAATGTTTGGATTTGCTGAGAAATTAAATATCCAGAAGTTTTGAAATTCAACGGTAAATTGTGTACATTAATTGTACGGAATGTTTAGATTTGCAGAGAAATTGAATATCCAGAATTTAACGGGAAATTGGGTAGGTTTAGTTTACGGAATGAATTGATTTGCGAAGAAGTTGAATATCCAGAATTTCGTACATTCAGCCTGAAATCGAGTATATTATATATGTACGGAATGTCTGGATTTGCAGAGAAATTGAATATCCAGAGGTATGTAAATTCAACTGGAAATTGGGTCTGTTAAGTTTACGAAATGTCTGGATATGCAGAGAAATTCAATATCCAGAATTTTGTAAATCCAGTTTGAAATTGTGTACTTTATATATGTACGGAATGTCTGGATTTGCAGAGAAATTAAATATCTAGAAGTTTTTAAATTCAACCGAAAATTGTGTACATTAATTGTACGGAATGTCTGGATTTGTAGAGAAATTGAATGTCCAGAATTCAACCGGAAATTGGGTAGATTAAGTTTCAGGAATGACTAGATTTGCAGCGGAGTTGAATATCCATAATTTCGTACATTCTTCCTGATATCGGGTACATTATATATGTACAGATTGCCTGAATTTGCAGAGAAATTAAATATCCAGAAGTTTTTAAAATCAACGGGAAATTGAATACATTAATTGTACGGAATGTCTGAATTTGCAGAGAAATTGAATATCTAGAGGTGTGTAAATTCAACAGGAAATTGGGTCGGTTAAGTTTACAGAATGTCTGGATTTGCAGAGAAATTCAATATCCAGAATTTTGTAAATTCAGTTTGAAATTGCGTACATTATATATGTACGGAATGTCTGGATTTGAAGAGAAATAAAATATCTAGAAGTTTTTAAATTCAACAGGAAATTGTGTACATTAATTGTACGGACTGTCTGGATTTGTAGAGAAATTGAATGTCGAGAACTCAACCGGAAATTGGGTAGATTAAGTTTTAGGAATGACTAGATTTGCAGAGAAGTTGAATATCCATAATTTCGTACATTCTTCCTGATATCGGGTACATTATATATGTACAGATTGTCTGGATTTGCAGAGAAATTAAATATCCAGAAGGTTTTTAATTCAACGGGAAATTGTGTACATTAATTATACGGAATGTCTGGATTTGCAGAGAAATTGAATATCTAGAGGCGTGTAAATTCAACAGGAAATTGGGTCGGTTAAGTTTACGGAATGTCCGGATTTGCAGAGAAATTCAATATCCAGAATTTCCTAAATTCGGCCTGAAATTGTGAACAGTATATATGTACGGAATGTTTGGATTTGCTGAGAAATTAAATATCCAGAAGTTTTGAAATTCAACGGGAAATTGTGTACATTAATTGTACGGAATGTTTAGATTTGCAGAGAAATTGAATATCCAGAATTTAACGGGAAATTGGGTAGGTTTAGTTTACGGAATGAATTGATTTGCGGAGAAGTTGAATATCCAGAATTTCGTACATTCAGCCTGAAATCGAGTATATTATATATGTACGGAATGTCCGGATTTGCAGAGAAATTGAATATCCAGAGGTATGTAAATTCAACTGGAAATTGGGTCTGTTAAGTTTACGAAATGTCTGGATATGCATAGAAATTCAATATCCAGAATTTTGTAAATCCAGTTTGAAATTGTGTACTTTATATATGTACGGAATGTCTGGATTTGCAGAGAAATTAAATATCTAGAAGTTTTTAAATTCAACCGAAAATTGTGTACATTAATTGTACGGAATGTCTGGATTTGTAGAGAAATTGAATGTCCAGAATTCAACCGGAAATTGGGTAGATTAAGTTTCAGGAATGACTAGATTTGCAGCGGAGTTGAATATCCATAATTTCGTACATTCTTCCTGATATCGGGTACATTATATATGTACAGATTGCCTGAATTTGCAGAGAAATTAAATATCCAGAAGGTTTTAAATTCAACGGGAAATTGAGTACATTAATTGTACGGAATGTCTGGATTTGCAGAGAAATTGAATATCTAGAGGTGTGTAAATTCAACAGGAAATTGGGTCGGTTAAGTTTACAGAATGTCTGGATTTGCAGAGAAATTCAATATCCAGAATTTTGTAAATTCAGTTTGAAATTGCGTACATTATATATGTACGAAATGTCTGGATTTGAAGAGAAATAAAATATCTAGAAGTTTTTAAATTCAACAGGAAATTGTGTACATTAATTGTACGGACTGTCTGGATTTGTAGAGAAATTGAATGTCGAGAACTCAACCGGAAATTGGGTAGATTAAGTTTTAGGAATGACTAGATTTGCAGAGAAGTTGAATATCCATAATTTCGTACATTCTTCCTGATATCGGGTACATTATATATGTACAGATTGTCTGGATTTGCAGAGAAATTAAATATCCAGAAGGTTTTTAATTCAACGGGAAATTGTGTACATTAATTATACGGAATGTCTGGATTTGCAGAGAAATTGAATATCTAGAGGCGTGTAAATTCAACAGGAAATTGGGTCGGTTAAGTTTACGGAATGTCCGGATTTGCAGAGAAATTCAATATCCAGAATTTCCTAAATTCGGCCTGAAATTGTGAACAGTATATATGTACGGAATGTTTGGATTTGCTGAGAAATTAAATATCCAGAAGTTTTGAAATTCAACGGGAAATTGTGTACATTAATTGTACGGAATGTTTAGATTTGCAGAGAAATTGAATATCCAGAATTTAACGGGAAATTGGGTAGGTTTAGTTTACGGAATGAATTGATTTGCGGAGAAGTTGAATATCCAGAATTTCGTACATTCAGCCTGAAATCGAGTATATTATATATGTACGGAATGTCCGGATTTGCAGAGAAATTGAATATCCAGAGGTATGTAAATTCAACTGGAAATTGGGTCTGTTAAGTTTACGAAATGTCTGGATATGCATAGAAATTCAATATCCAGAATTTTGTAAATCCAGTTTGAAATTGTGTACTTTATATATGTACGGAATGTCTGGATTTGCAGAGAAATTAAATATCTAGAAGTTTTTAAATTCAACCGAAAATTGTGTACATTAATTGTACGGAATGTCTGGATTTGTAGAGAAATTGAATGTCCAGAATTCAACCGGAAATTGGGTAGATTAAGTTTCAGGAATGACTAGATTTGCAGCGGAGTTGAATATCCATAATTTCGTACATTCTTCCTGATATCGGGTACATTATATATGTACAGATTGCCTGAATTTGCAGAGAAATTAAATATCCAGAAGGTTTTAAATTCAACGGGAAATTGAGTACATTAATTGTACGGAATGTCTGGATTTGCAGAGAAATTGAATATCTAGAGGTGTGTAAATTCAACAGGAAATTGGGTCGGTTAAGTTTACAGAATGTCTGGATTTGCAGAGAAATTCAATATCCAGAATTTTGTAAATTCAGTTTGAAATTGCGTACATTATATATGTACAGAATGTCTGGATTTGAAGAGAAATAAAATATCTAGAAGTTTTTAAATTCAACAGGAAATTGTGTACATTAATTGTACGGACTGTCTGGATTTGAAGAGAAATTGAATGTCGAGAACTCAACCGGAAATTGGGTAGATTAAGTTTTAGGAATGACTAGATTTGCAAAGAAGTTGAATATCCATAATTTCGTACATTCTTCCTGATATCGGGTACATTATATATGTACAGATTGTCTGGATTTGCAGAGAAATTAAATATCCAGAAGGTTTTTAATTCAACGGGAAATTGTGTACATTAATTATACGGAATGTCTGGATTTGCAGAGAAATTGAATATCTAGAGGCGTGTAAATTCAACAGGAAATTGGGTCGGTTAAGTTTACGGAATGTCCGGATTTGCAGAGAAATTCAATATCCAGAATTTCCTAAATTCGGCCTGAAATTGTGAACAGTATATATGTACGGAATGTTTGGATTTGCTGAGAAATTAAATATCCAGAAGTTTTGAAATTCAACGGGAAATTGTGTACATTAATTGTACGGAATGTTTAGATTTGCAGAGAAATTGAATATCCAGAATTTAACGGGAAATTGGGTAGGTTTAGTTTACGGAATGAATTGATTTGCGGAGAAGTTGAATATCCAGAATTTCGTACATTCAGCCTGAAATCGAGTATATTATATATGTACGGAATGTCTGGATTTGCAGAGAAATTGAATATCCAGAGGTATGTAAATTCAACTGGAAATTGGGTCTGTTAAGTTTACGAAATGTCTGGATATGCAGAGAAATTCAATATCCAGAATTTTGTAAATCCAGTTTGAAATTGTGTACTTTATATATGTACGGAATGTCTGGATTTGCAGAGAAATTAAATATCTAGAAGTTTTTAAATTCAACCGAAAATTGTGTACATTAATTGTACGGAATGTCTGGATTTGTAGAGAAATTGAATGTCCAGAATTCAACCGGAAATTGGGTAGATTAAGTTTCAGGAATGACTAGATTTGCAGCGGAGTTGAATATCCATAATTTCGTACATTCTTCCTGATATCGGGTACATTATATATGTACAGATTGCCTGAATTTGCAGAGAAATTAAATATCCAGAAGTTTTTAAATTCAACGGGAAATTGAGTACATTAATTGTACGGAATGTCTGGATTTGCAGAGAAATTGAATATCTAGAGGTGTGTAAATTCAACAGGAAATTGGGTCGGTTAAGTTTACAGAATGTCTGGATTTGCAGAGAAATTCAATATCCAGAATTTTGTAAATTCAGTTTGAAATTGCGTACATTATATATGTACGGAATGTCTGGATTTGAAGAGAAATAAAATATCTAGAAGTTTTTAAATTCAACAGGAAATTGTGTACATTAATTGTACGGACTGTCTGGATTTGTAGAGAAATTGAATGTCGAGAACTCAACCGGAAATTGGGTAGATTAAGTTTTAGGAATGACTAGATTTGCAGAGAAGTTGAATATCCATAATTTCGTACATTCTTCCTGATATCGGGTACATTATATATGTACAGATTGTCTGGATTTGCAGAGAAATTAAATATCCAGAAGGTTTTTAATTCAACGGGAAATTGTGTACATTAATTATACGGAATGTCTGGATTTGCAGAGAAATTGAATATCTAGAGGCGTGTAAATTCAACAGGAAATTGGGTCGGTTAAGTTTACGGAATGTCCGGATTTGCAGAGAAATTCAATATCCAGAATTTCCTAAATTCGGCCTGAAATTGTGAACAGTATATATGTACGGAATGTTTGGATTTGCTGAGAAATTAAATATCCAGAAGTTTTGAAATTCAACGGGAAATTGTGTACATTAATTGTACGGAATGTTTAGATTTGCAGAGAAATTGAATATCCAGAATTTAACGGGAAATTGGGTAGGTTTAGTTTACGGAATGAATTGATTTGCGGAGAAGTTGAATATCCAGAATTTCGTACATTCAGCCTGAAATCGAGTATATTATATATGTACGGAATGTCCGGATTTGCAGAGAAATTGAATATCCAGAGGTATGTAAATTCAACTGGAAATTGGGTCTGTTAAGTTTACGAAATGTCTGGATATGCATAGAAATTCAATATCCAGAATTTTGTAAATCCAGTTTGAAATTGTGTACTTTATATATGTACGGAATGTCTGGATTTGCAGAGAAATTAAATATCTAGAAGTTTTTAAATTCAACCGAAAATTGTGTACATTAATTGTACGGAATGTCTGGATTTGTAGAGAAATTGAATGTCCAGAATTCAACCGGAAATTGGGTAGATTAAGTTTCAGGAATGACTAGATTTGCAGCGGAGTTGAATATCCATAATTTCGTACATTCTTCCTGATATCGGGTACATTATATATGTACAGATTGCCTGAATTTGCAGAGAAATTAAATATCCAGAAGTTTTTAAATTCAACGGGAAATTGAGTACATAAATTGTACGGAATGTCTGGATTTGCAGAGAAATTGAATATCTAGAGGTGTGTAAATTAAACAGGAAATTGGGTCGGTTAAGTTTACAGAATGTCTGGATTTGCAGAGAAATTCAATATCCAGAATTTTGTAAATTCAGTTTGAAATTGCGTACATTATATATGTACGGAATGTCTGGATTTGAAGAGAAATAAAATATCTAGAAGTTTTCAAATTCAACAGGAAATTGTGTACATTAATTGTACGGACTGTCTGGATTTGTAGAGAAATTGAATGTCGAGAACTCAACCGGAAATTGGGTAGATTAAGTTTTAGGAATGACTAGATTTGCAGAGAAGTTGAATATCCATAATTTCGTACATTCTTCCTGATATCGGGTACATTATATATGTACAGATTGTCTGGATTTGCAGAGAAATTAAATATCCAGAAGGTTTTTAATTCAACGGGAAATTGTGTACATTAATTATACGGAATGTCTGGATTTGCAGAGAAATTGAGTATCTAGAGGCGTGTAAATTCAACAGGAAATTGGGTCGGTTAAGTTTACGGAATGTCCGGATTTGCAGAGAAATTCAATATCCAGAATTTCCTAAATTCGGCCTGAAATTGTGAACAGTATATATGTACGGAATGTTTGGATTTGCTGAGAAATTAAATATCCAGAAGTTTTGAAATTCAACGGTAAATTGTGTACATTAATTGTACGGAATGTTTAGATTTGCAGAGAAATTGAATATCCAGAATTTAACGGGAAATTGGGTAGGTTTAGTTTACGGAATGAATTGATTTGCGAAGAAGTTGAATATCCAGAATTTCGTACATTCAGCCTGAAATCGAGTATATTATATATGTACGGAATGTCTGGATTTGCAGAGAAATTGAATATCCAGAGGTATGTAAATTCAACTGGAAATTGGGTCTGTTAAGTTTACGAAATGTCTGGATATGCAGAGAAATTCAATATCCAGAATTTTGTAAATCCAGTTTGAAATTGTGTACTTTATATATGTACGGAATGTCTGGATTTGCAGAGAAATTAAATATCTAGAAGTTTTTAAATTCAACCGAAAATTGTGTACATTAATTGTACGGAATGTCTGGATTTGTAGAGAAATTGAATGTCCAGAATTCAACCGGAAATTGGGTAGATTAAGTTTCAGGAATGACTAGATTTGCAGCGGAGTTGAATATCCATAATTTCGTACATTCTTCCTGATATCGGGTACATTATATATGTACAGATTGCCTGAATTTGCAGAGAAATTAGATATCCAGAAGTTTTTAAATTCAACGGGAAATTGAATACATTAATTGTACGGAATGTCTGAATTTGCAGAGAAATTGAATATCTAGAGGTGTGTAAATTCAACAGGAAATTGGGTCGGTTAAGTTTACAGAATGTCTGGATTTGCAGAGAAATTCAATATCCAGAATTTTGTAAATTCAGTTTGAAATTGCGTACATTATATATGTACGGAATGTCTGGATTTGAAGAGAAATAAAATATCTAGAAGTTTTTAAATTCAACAGGAAATTGTGTACATTAATTGTACGGACTGTCTGGATTTGTAGAGAAATTGAATGTCGAGAACTCAACCGGAAATTGGGTAGATTAAGTTTTAGGAATGACTAGATTTGCAGAGAAGTTGAATATCCATAATTTCGTACATTCTTCCTGATATCGGGTACATTATATATGTACAGATTGTCTGGATTTGCAGAGAAATTAAATATCCAGAAGGTTTTTAATTCAACGGGAAATTGTGTACATTAATTATACGGAATGTCTGGATTTGCAGAGAAATTGAATATCTAGAGGCGTGTAAATTCAACAGGAAATTGGGTCGGTTAAGTTTACGGAATGTCCGGATTTGCAGAGAAATTCAATATCCAGAATTTCCTAAATTCGGCCTGAAATTGTGAACAGTATATATGTACGGAATGTTTGGATTTGCTGAGAAATTAAATATCCAGAAGTTTTGAAATTCAACGGGAAATTGTGTACATTAATTGTACGGAATGTTTAGATTTGCAGAGAAATTGAATATCCAGAATTTAACGGGAAATTGGGTAGGTTTAGTTTACGGAATGAATTGATTTGCGGAGAAGTTGAATATCCAGAATTTCGTACATTCAGCCTGAAATCGAGTATATTATATATGTACGGAATGTCCGGATTTGCAGAGAAATTGAATATCCAGAGGTATGTAAATTCAACTGGAAATTGGGTCTGTTAAGTTTACGAAATGTCTGGATATGCATAGAAATTCAATATCCAGAATTTTGTAAATCCAGTTTGAAATTGTGTACTTTATATATGTACGGAATGTCTGGATTTGCAGAGAAATTAAATATCTAGAAGTTTTTAAATTCAACCGAAAATTGTGTACATTAATTGTACGGAATGTCTGGATTTGTAGAGAAATTGAATGTCCAGAATTCAACCGGAAATTGGGTAGATTAAGTTTCAGGAATGACTAGATTTGCAGCGGAGTTGAATATCCATAATTTCGTACATTCTTCCTGATATCGGGTACATTATATATGTACAGATTGCCTGAATTTGCAGAGAAATTAAATATCCAGAAGGTTTTAAATTCAACGGGAAATTGAGTACATTAATTGTACGGAATGTCTGGATTTGCAGAGAAATTGAATATCTAGAGGTGTGTAAATTCAACAGGAAATTGGGTCGGTTAAGTTTACAGAATGTCTGGATTTGCAGAGAAATTCAATATCCAGAATTTTGTAAATTCAGTTTGAAATTGCGTACATTATATATGTACGAAATGTCTGGATTTGAAGAGAAATAAAATATCTAGAAGTTTTTAAATTCAACAGGAAATTGTGTACATTAATTGTACGGACTGTCTGGATTTGTAGAGAAATTGAATGTCGAGAACTCAACCGGAAATTGGGTAGATTAAGTTTTAGGAATGACTAGATTTGCAGAGAAGTTGAATATCCATAATTTCGTACATTCTTCCTGATATCGGGTACATTATATATGTACAGATTGTCTGGATTTGCAGAGAAATTAAATATCCAGAAGGTTTTTAATTCAACGGGAAATTGTGTACATTAATTATACGGAATGTCTGGATTTGCAGAGAAATTGAATATCTAGAGGCGTGTAAATTCAACAGGAAATTGGGTCGGTTAAGTTTACGGAATGTCCGGATTTGCAGAGAAATTCAATATCCAGAATTTCCTAAATTCGGCCTGAAATTGTGAACAGTATATATGTACGGAATGTTTGGATTTGCTGAGAAATTAAATATCCAGAAGTTTTGAAATTCAACGGGAAATTGTGTACATTAATTGTACGGAATGTTTAGATTTGCAGAGAAATTGAATATCCAGAATTTAACGGGAAATTGGGTAGGTTTAGTTTACGGAATGAATTGATTTGCGGAGAAGTTGAATATCCAGAATTTCGTACATTCAGCCTGAAATCGAGTATATTATATATGTACGGAATGTCCGGATTTGCAGAGAAATTGAATATCCAGAGGTATGTAAATTCAACTGGAAATTGGGTCTGTTAAGTTTACGAAATGTCTGGATATGCATAGAAATTCAATATCCAGAATTTTGTAAATCCAGTTTGAAATTGTGTACTTTATATATGTACGGAATGTCTGGATTTGCAGAGAAATTAAATATCTAGAAGTTTTTAAATTCAACCGAAAATTGTGTACATTAATTGTACGGAATGTCTGGATTTGTAGAGAAATTGAATGTCCAGAATTCAACCGGAAATTGGGTAGATTAAGTTTCAGGAATGACTAGATTTGCAGCGGAGTTGAATATCCATAATTTCGTACATTCTTCCTGATATCGGGTACATTATATATGTACAGATTGCCTGAATTTGCAGAGAAATTAAATATCCAGAAGGTTTTAAATTCAACGGGAAATTGAGTACATTAATTGTACGGAATGTCTGGATTTGCAGAGAAATTGAATATCTAGAGGTGTGTAAATTCAACAGGAAATTGGGTCGGTTAAGTTTACAGAATGTCTGGATTTGCAGAGAAATTCAATATCCAGAATTTTGTAAATTCAGTTTGAAATTGCGTACATTATATATGTACAGAATGTCTGGATTTGAAGAGAAATAAAATATCTAGAAGTTTTTAAATTCAACAGGAAATTGTGTACATTAATTGTACGGACTGTCTGGATTTGAAGAGAAATTGAATGTCGAGAACTCAACCGGAAATTGGGTAGATTAAGTTTTAGGAATGACTAGATTTGCAAAGAAGTTGAATATCCATAATTTCGTACATTCTTCCTGATATCGGGTACATTATATATGTACAGATTGTCTGGATTTGCAGAGAAATTAAATATCCAGAAGGTTTTTAATTCAACGGGAAATTGTGTACATTAATTATACGGAATGTCTGGATTTGCAGAGAAATTGAATATCTAGAGGCGTGTAAATTCAACAGGAAATTGGGTCGGTTAAGTTTACGGAATGTCCGGATTTGCAGAGAAATTCAATATCCAGAATTTCCTAAATTCGGCCTGAAATTGTGAACAGTATATATGTACGGAATGTTTGGATTTGCTGAGAAATTAAATATCCAGAAGTTTTGAAATTCAACGGGAAATTGTGTACATTAATTGTACGGAATGTTTAGATTTGCAGAGAAATTGAATATCCAGAATTTAACGGGAAATTGGGTAGGTTTAGTTTACGGAATGAATTGATTTGCGGAGAAGTTGAATATCCAGAATTTCGTACATTCAGCCTGAAATCGAGTATATTATATATGTACGGAATGTCTGGATTTGCAGAGAAATTGAATATCCAGAGGTATGTAAATTCAACTGGAAATTGGGTCTGTTAAGTTTACGAAATGTCTGGATATGCAGAGAAATTCAATATCCAGAATTTTGTAAATCCAGTTTGAAATTGTGTACTTTATATATGTACGGAATGTCTGGATTTGCAGAGAAATTAAATATCTAGAAGTTTTTAAATTCAACCGAAAATTGTGTACATTAATTGTACGGAATGTCTGGATTTGTAGAGAAATTGAATGTCCAGAATTCAACCGGAAATTGGGTAGATTAAGTTTCAGGAATGACTAGATTTGCAGCGGAGTTGAATATCCATAATTTCGTACATTCTTCCTGATATCGGGTACATTATATATGTACAGATTGCCTGAATTTGCAGAGAAATTAAATATCCAGAAGTTTTTAAATTCAACGGGAAATTGAGTACATTAATTGTACGGAATGTCTGGATTTGCAGAGAAATTGAATATCTAGAGGTGTGTAAATTCAACAGGAAATTGGGTCGGTTAAGTTTACAGAATGTCTGGATTTGCAGAGAAATTCAATATCCAGAATTTTGTAAATTCAGTTTGAAATTGCGTACATTATATATGTACGGAATGTCTGGATTTGAAGAGAAATAAAATATCTAGAAGTTTTTAAATTCAACAGGAAATTGTGTACATTAATTGTACGGACTGTCTGGATTTGTAGAGAAATTGAATGTCGAGAACTCAACCGGAAATTGGGTAGATTAAGTTTTAGGAATGACTAGATTTGCAGAGAAGTTGAATATCCATAATTTCGTACATTCTTCCTGATATCGGGTACATTATATATGTACAGATTGTCTGGATTTGCAGAGAAATTAAATATCCAGAAGGTTTTTAATTCAACGGGAAATTGTGTACATTAATTATACGGAATGTCTGGATTTGCAGAGAAATTGAATATCTAGAGGCGTGTAAATTCAACAGGAAATTGGGTCGGTTAAGTTTACGGAATGTCCGGATTTGCAGAGAAATTCAATATCCAGAATTTCCTAAATTCGGCCTGAAATTGTGAACAGTATATATGTACGGAATGTTTGGATTTGCTGAGAAATTAAATATCCAGAAGTTTTGAAATTCAACGGGAAATTGTGTACATTAATTGTACGGAATGTTTAGATTTGCAGAGAAATTGAATATCCAGAATTTAACGGGAAATTGGGTAGGTTTAGTTTACGGAATGAATTGATTTGCGGAGAAGTTGAATATCCAGAATTTCGTACATTCAGCCTGAAATCGAGTATATTATATATGTACGGAATGTCTGGATTTGCGGAGAAATTGAATATCCAGAGGTATGTAAATTCAACTGGAAATTGGGTCTGTTAAGTTTACGAAATGTCTGGATATGCAGAGAAATTCAATATCCAGAATTTTGTAAATCCAGTTTGAAATTGTGTACTTTATATATGTACGGAATGTCTGGATTTGCAGAGAAATTAAATATCTAGAAGTTTTTAAATTCAACCGAAAATTGTGTACATTAATTGTACGGAATGTCTGGATTTGTAGAGAAATTGAATGTCCAGAATTCAACCGGAAATTGGGTAGATTAAGTTTCAGGAATGACTAGATTTGCAGCGGAGTTGAATATCCATAATTTCGTACATTCTTCCTGATATCGGGTACATTATATATGTACAGATTGCCTGAATTTGCAGAGAAATTAAATATCCAGAAGTTTTTAAATTCAACGGGAAATTGAGTACATTAATTGTACGGAATGTCTGGATTTGCAGAGAAATTGAATATCTAGAGGTGTGTAAATTCAACAGGAAATTGGGTCGGTTAAGTTTACAGAATGTCTGGATTTGCAGAGAAATTCAATATCCAGAATTTTGTAAATTCAGTTTGAAATTGCGTACATTATATATGTACGAAATGTCTGGATTTGAAGAGAAATAAAATATCTAGAAGTTTTTAAATTCAACAGGAAATTGTGTACATTAATTGTACGGACTGTCTGGATTTGTAGAGAAATTGAATGTCGAGAACTCAACCGGAAATTGGGTAGATTAAGTTTTAGGAATGACTAGATTTGCAGAGAAGTTGAATATCCATAATTTCGTACATTCTTCCTGATATCGGGTACATTATATATGTACAGATTGTCTGGATTTGCAGAGAAATTAAATATCCAGAAGGTTTTTAATTCAACGGGAAATTGTGTACATTAATTATACGGAATGTCTGGATTTGCAGAGAAATTGAATATCTAGAGGCGTGTAAATTCAACAGGAAATTGGGTCGGTTAAGTTTACGGAATGTCCGGATTTGCAGAGAAATTCAATATCCAGAATTTCCTAAATTCGGCCTGAAATTGTGAACAGTATATATGTACGGAATGTTTGGATTTGCTGAGAAATTAAATATCCAGAAGTTTTGAAATTCAACGGGAAATTGTGTACATTAATTGTACGGAATGTTTAGATTTGCAGAGAAATTGAATATCCAGAATTTAACGGGAAATTGGGTAGGTTTAGTTTACGGAATGAATTGATTTGCGGAGAAGTTGAATATCCAGAATTTCGTACATTCAGCCTGAAATCGAGTATATTATATATGTACGGAATGTCTGGATTGCAGAGAAATTGAATATCCAGAGGTATGTAAATTCAACTGGAAATTGGGTCTGTTAAGTTTACGAAATGTCTGGATATGCAGAGAAATTCAATATCCAGAATTTTGTAAATCCAGTTTGAAATTGTGTACTTTATATATGTACGGAATGTCTGGATTTGCAGAGAAATTGAATATCTAGAGGTGTGTAAATTCAACAGGAAATTGGGTCGGTTAAGTTTACGGAATGTGCGGATTTGCAGAGAATTCAATATCCAGAATTTCCTAAATTCAGCCCGAAATTGTGAACAGTATATATGTACGGAATGTTTGGATTTGCTGAGAAATTAAATATCCAGAAGTTTTGAAATTCAACGGGAAATTGTGTACATTAATTGTACGGAATGTTTAGATTTGCAGAGAAATTGAATATCCAGAATTTAACGGGAAATTGGGTAGGTTTAGTTTACGGAATGAATTGATTTACAGAGAAGTTGAATATCCAGAATTTCGTACATTCAGCCTGAAATCGAGTATATTATATATGTACGGAATGTCTGGATTTGCAGAGAAATTGAATATCCAGAGGTATGTAAATTCAACTGGAAATTGGGTCTGTTAAGTTTACGGAATGTCTGGATATGCAGAGAAATTCAATATCCAGAATTTTGTAAATCCAGTTATAAATTGTGTACTTTATATATGTACGGAATGTCTGGATTTGCAGAGAAATTAAATATCTAGAAGTTTTTAAATTCAACCGAAAATTGTGTACATTAATTGTACGGAATGTCTGGATTTGTAGAGAAATTGAATGTCCAGAATTCAACCGGAAATTGGGTAGATTAAGTTTCAGGAATGACTAGATTTGCAGCGGAGTTGAATATCCATAATTTCGTACATTCTTCCTGATATCGGGTACATTATATATGTACAGATTGCCTGAATTTTCAGAGAAATTAAATATCCAGAAGTTTTTAAATTCAACGGGAAATTGAGTACATTAATTGTACGGAATGTCTGGATTTGCAGAGAAATTGAATATCTAGAGGTGTGTAAATTCAACAGGAAATTGGGTCGGTTAAGTTTACAGAATGTCTGGATTTGCAGAGAAATTCAATATCCAGAATTTTGTAAATTCAGTTTGAAATTGCGTACATTATATATGTACGGAATGTCTGGATTTGAAGAGAAATAAAATATTTAGAAGTTTTTAAATTCAACAGGAAATTGTGTACATTAATTGTACGGAATGTCTGGATTTGTAGAGAAATTGAATGTCGAGAACTCAACCGGAAATTGGGTAGATTAAGTTTTAGGAATGACTAGATTTGCAGAGAAGTTGAATATCCATAATTTCGTACATTCTTCCTGATATCGGGTACATTATATATGTACAGATTGTCTGGATTTGCAGAGAAATTAAATATCCAGAAGGTTTTTAATTCAACGGGAAATTGTGTACATTAATTATACGGAATGTCTGGATTTGCAGAGAAATTGAATATCTAGAGGTGTGTAAATTCAACAGGAAATTGGGTCGGTTAAGTTTACGGAATGTCCGGATTTGCAGAGAAATTCAATATCCAGAATTTCCTAAATTCAGCCCGAAATTGTGAACAGTATATATGTACGGAATGTTTGGATTTGCTGAGAAATTAAATATCCAGAAGTTTTGAAATTCAACGGGAAATTGTGTACATTAATTGTACGGAATGTTTAGATTTGCAGAGAAATTGAATATCCAGAATTTAACGGGAAATTGGGTAGGTTTAGTTTACGGAATGAATTGATTTGCGAAGAAGTTGAATATCCAGAATTTCGTACATTCAGCCTGAAATCGAGTATATTATATATGTACGGAATGTCTGGATTTGCAGAGAAATTGAATATCCAGAGGTATGTAAATTCAACTGGAAATTGGGTCTGTTAAGTTTACGAAATGTCTGGATATGCAGAGAAATTCAATATCCAGAATTTTGTAAATCCAGTTTGAAATTGTGTACTTTATATATGTACGGAATGTCTGGATTTGCAGAGAAATTAAATATCTAGAAGTTTTTAAATTCAACCGAAAATTGTGTACATTAATTGTACGGAATGTCTGGATTTGTAGAGAAATTGAATGTCCAGAATTCAACCGGAAATTGGGTAGATTAAGTTTCAGGAATGACTAGATTTGCAGCGGAGTTGAATATCCATAATTTCGTACATTCTTCCTGATATCGGGTACATTATATATGTACAGATTGCCTGAATTTGCAGAGAAATTAAATATCCAGAAGTTTTTAAATTCAACGGGAAATTGAATACATTAATTGTACGGAATGTCTGGATTTGCAGAGAAATTGAATATCTAGAGGTGTGTAAATTCAACAGGAAATTGGGTCGGTTAAGTTTACAGAATGTCTGGATTTGCAGAGAAATTCAATATCCAGAATTTTGTAAATTCAGTTTGAAATTGCGTACATTATATATGTACGGAATGTCTGGATTTGAAGAGAAATAAAATATCTAGAAGTTTTTAAATTCAACAGGAAATTGTGTACATTAATTGTACGGACTGTCTGGATTTGTAGAGAAATTGAATGTCGAGAACTCAACCGGAAATTGGGTAGATTAAGTTTTAGGAATGACTAGATTTGCAGAGAAGTTGAATATCCATAATTTCGTACATTCTTCCTGATATCGGGTACATTATATATGTACAGATTGTTTGGATTTGCAGAGAAATTAAATATCCAGAAGGTTTTTAATTCAACGGGAAATTGTGTACATTAATTATACGGAATGTCTGGATTTGCAGAGAAATTGAATATCTAGAGGCGTGTAAATTCAACAGGAAATTGGGTCGGTTAAGTTTACGGAATGTCCGGATTTGCAGAGAAATTCAATATCCAGAATTTCCTAAATTCGGCCTGAAATTGTGAACAGTATATATGTACGGAATGTTTGGATTTGCTGAGAAATTAAATATCCAGAAGTTTTGAAATTCAACGGGAAATTGTGTACATTAATTGTACGGAATGTTTAGATTTGCAGAGAAATTGAATATCCAGAATTTAACGGGAAATTGGGTAGGTTTAGTTTACGGAATGAATTGATTTGCGGAGAAGTTGAATATCCAGAATTTCGTACATTCAGCCTGAAATCGAGTATATTATATATGTACGGAATGTCTGGATTTGCGGAGAAATTGAATATCCAGAGGTATGCAAATTCAACTGGAAATTGGGTCTGTTAAGTTTACGAAATGTCTGGATATGCAGAGAAATTCAATATCCAGAATTTTGTAAATCCAGTTTGAAATTGTGTACTTTATATATGTACATAATGTCTGGATTTGCAGAGAAATTAAATATCTAGAAGTTTTTAAATTCAACCGAAAATTGTGTACATTAATTGTACGGAATGTCTGGATTTGTAGAGAAATTGAATGTCCAGAATTCAACCGGAAATTGGGTAGATTAAGTTTCAGGAATGACTAGATTTGCAGCGGAGTTGAATATCCATAATTTCGTACATTCTTCCTGATATCGGGTACATTATATATGTACAGATTGCCTGAATTTGCAGAGAAATTAAATATCCAGAAGTTTTTAAATTCAACGGGAAATTGAGTACATTAATTGTACGGAATGTCTGGATTTGCAGAGAAATTGAATATCTAGAGGTGTGTAAATTCAACAGGAAATTGGGTCGGTTAAGTTTACAGAATGTCTGGATTTGCAGAGAAATTCAATATCCAGAATTTTGTAAATTCAGTTTGAAATTGCGTACATTATATATGTACGGAATGTCTGGATTTGAAGAGAAATAAAATATCTAGAAGTTTTTAAATTCAACAGGAAATTGTGTACATTAATTGTACGGACTGTCTGGATTTGTAGAGAAATTGAATGTCGAGAACTCAACCGGAAATTGGGTAGATTAAGTTTTAGGAATGACTAGATTTGCAGAGAAGTTGAATATCCATAATTTCGTACATTCTTCCTGATATCGGGTACATTATATATGTACAGATTGTTTGGATTTGCAGAGAAATTAAATATCCAGAAGGTTTTTAATTCAACGGGAAATTGTGTACATTAATTATACGGAATGTCTGGATTTGCAGAGAAATTGAATATCTAGAGGCGTGTAAATTCAACAGGAAATTGGGTCGGTTAAGTTTACGGAATGTCCGGATTTGCAGAGAAATTCAATATCCAGAATTTCCTAAATTCGGCCTGAAATTGTGAACAGTATATATGTACGGAATGTTTGGATTTGCTGAGAAATTAAATATCCAGAAGTTTTGAAATTCAACGGGAAATTGTGTACATTAATTGTACGGAATGTTTAGATTTGCAGAGAAATTGAATATCCAGAATTTAACGGGAAATTGGGTAGGTTTAGTTTACGGAATGAATTGATTTGCGGAGAAGTTGAATATCCAGAATTTCGTACATTCAGCCTGAAATCGAGTATATTATATATGTACGGAATGTCTGGATTTGCGGAGAAATTGAATATCCAGAGGTATGTAAATTCAACTGGAAATTGGGTCTGTTAAGTTTACGAAATGTCTGGATATGCAGAGAAATTCAATATCCAGAATTTTGTAAATCCAGTTTGAAATTGTGTACTTTATATATGTACATAATGTCTGGATTTGCAGAGAAATTAAATATCTAGAAGTTTTTAAATTCAACCGAAAATTGTGTACATTAATTGTACGGAATGTCTGGATTTGTAGAGAAATTGAATGTCCAGAATTCAACCGGAAATTGGGTAGATTAAGTTTCAGGAATGACTAGATTTGCAGCGGAGTTGAATATCCATAATTTCGTACATTCTTCCTGATATCGGGTACATTATATATGTACAGATTGCCTGAATTTGCAGAGAAATTAAATATCCAGAAGTTTTTAAATTCAACGGGAAATTGAGTACATTAATTGTACGGAATGTCTGGATTTGCAGAGAAATTGAATATCTAGAGGTGTGTAAATTCAACAGGAAATTGGGTCGGTTAAGTTTACAGAATGTCTGGATTTGCAGAGAAATTCAATATCCAGAATTTTGTAAATTCAGTTTGAAATTGCGTACATTATATATGTACGGAATGTCTGGATTTGAAGAGAAATAAAATATCTAGAAGTTTTTAAATTCAACAGGAAATTGTGTACATTAATTGTACGGACTGTCTGGATTTGAAGAGAAATTGAATGTCGAGAACTCAACCGGAAATTGGGTAGATTAAGTTTTAGGAATGACTAGATTTGCAGAGAAGTTGAATATCCATAATTTCGTACATTCTTCCTGATATCGGGTACATTATATATGTACAGATTGTCTGGATTTGCAGAGAAATTAAATATCCAGAAGGTTTTTAATTCAACGGGAAATTGTGTACATTAATTATACGGAATGTCTGGATTTGCAGAGAAATTGAATATCTAGAGGCGTGTAAATTCAACAGGAAATTGGGTCGGTTAAGTTTACGGAATGTCCGGATTTGCAGAGAAATTCAATATCCAGAATTTCCTAAATTCGGCCTGAAATTGTGAACAGTATATATGTACGGAATGTTTGGATTTGCTGAGAAATTAAATATCCAGAAGTTTTGAAATTCAACGGGAAATTGTGTACATTAATTGTACGGAATGTTTAGATTTGCAGAGAAATTGAATATCCAGAATTTAACGGGAAATTGGGTAAGTTTAGTTTACGGAATGAATTGATTTGCGGAGAAGTTGAATATCCAGAATTTCGTACATTCAGCCTGAAATCGAGTATATTATATATGTACGGAATGTCTGGATTTGCGGAGAAATTGAATATCCAGAGGTATGTAAATTCAACTGGAAATTGGGTCTGTTAAGTTTACGAAATGTCTGGATATGCAGAGAAATTCAATATCCAGAATTTTGTAAATCCAGTTTGAAATTGTGTACTTTATATATGTACGGAATGTCTGGATTTGCAGAGAAATTAAATATCTAGAAGTTTTTAAATTCAACCGAAAATTGTGTACATTAATTGTACGGAATGTCTGGATTTGTAGAGAAATTGAATGTCCAGAATTCAACCGGAAATTGGGTAGATTAAGTTTCAGGAATGACTAGATTTGCAGCGGAGTTGAATATCCATAATTTCGTACATTCTTCCTGATATCGGGTACATTATATATGTACAGATTGCCTGAATTTGCAGAGAAATTAAATATCCAGAAGTTTTTAAATTCAACAGGAAATTGAGTACATTAATTGTACGGAATGTCTGGATTTGCAGAGAAATTGAATATCTAGAGGTGTGTAAATTCAACAGGAAATTGGGTCGGTTAAGTTTACAGAATGTCTGGATTTGCAGAGAAATTCAATATCCAGAATTTTGTAAATTCAGTTTGAAATTGCGTACATTATATATGTACGGAATGTCTGGATTTGAAGAGAAATAAAATATCTAGAAGTTTTTAAATTCAACAGGAAATTGTGTACATTAATTGTACGGAATGTCTGGATTTGTAGAGAAATTGAATGTCGAGAACTCAACCGGAAATTGGGTAGATTAAGTTTTAGGAATGACTAGATTTGCAGAGAAGTTGAATATCCATAATTTCGTACATTCTTCCTGATATCGGGTACATTATATATGTACAGATTGTCTGGATTTGCAGAGAAATTAAATATCCAGAAGGTTTTTAATTCAACGGGAAATTGTGTACATTAATTATACGGAATGTCTGGATTTGCAGAGAAATTGAATATCTAGAGGTGTGTAAATTCAACAGGAAATTGGGTCGGTTAAGTTTACGGAATGTCCGGATTTGCAGAGAAATTCAATATCCAGAATTTCCTAAATTCGGCCTGAAATGTGAACAGTATATATGTACGGAATGTTTGGATTTGCATAGAAATTAAATATCCAGAAGTTTTGAAATTCAACGGGAAATTGTGTACATTAATTGTACGGAATGTTTAGATTTGCAGAGAAATTGAATATCCAGAATTTAACGGGAAATTGGGTAGGTTTAGTTTACGGAATGAATTGATTTGCGGAGAAGTTGAATATCCAGAATTTCGTACATTCAGCCTGAAATCGAGTATATTATATATGTACGGAATGTCTGGATTTGCAGAGAAATTGAATATCCAGAGGTATGTAAATTCAACTGGAAATTGGGTCTGTTAAGTTTACGAAATGTCTGGATATGCAGAGAAATTCAATATCCAGAATTTTGTAAATCCAGTTTGAAATTGTGTACTTTATATATGTACGGAATGTCTAGATTTGCAGAGAAATTAAATATCTAGAAGTTTTTAAATTCAACCGAAAATTGTGTACATTAATTGTACGGAATGTCTGGATTTGTAGAGAAATTGAATGTCCAGAATTCAACCGGAAATTGGGTAGATTAAGTTTCAGGAATGACTAGATTTGCAGCGGAGTTGAATATCCATAATTTCGTACATTCTTCCTGATATCGGGTACATTATATATGTACAGATTGCCTGAATTTGCAGAGAAATTAAATATCCAGAAGTTTTTAAATTCAACGGGAAATTGAATACATTAATTGTACGGAATGTCTGGATTTGCAGAGAAATTGAATATCTAGAGGTGTGTAAATTCAACAGGAAATTGGGTCGGTTAAGTTTACAGAATGTCTGGATTTGCAGAGAAATTCAATATCCAGAATTTTGTAAATTCAGTTTGAAATTGCTTACATTATATATGTACGGAATGTCTGGATTTGAAGAGAAATAAAATATCTAGAAGTTTTTAAATTCAACAGGAAATTGTGTACATTAATTGTACGGAATGTCTGGATTTGTAGAGAAATTGAATGTCGAGAACTCAACCGGAAATTGGGTAGATTAAGTTTTAGGAATGACTAGATTTGCAGAGAAGTTGAATATCCATAATTTCGTACATTCTTCCTGATATCGGGTACATTATATATGTACAGATTGTCTGGATTTGCAGAGAAATTAAATATCCAGAAGGTTTTTAATTCAACGGGAAATTGTGTACATTAATTATACGGAATGTCTGGATTTGCAGTGAAATTGAATATCTAGAGGTGTGTAAATTCAACAGGAAATTGGGTCGGTTAAGTTTACGGAATGTCCGGATTTGCAGAGAAATTCAATATCCAGAATTTCCTAAATTCAGCCCGAAATTGTGAACAGTATATATGTACGGAATGTTTGGATTTGCTGAGAAATTAAATATCCAGAAGTTTTGAAATTCAACGGGAAATTGTGTACATTAATTGTACGGAATGTTTAGATTTGCAGAGAAATTGAATATCCAGAATTTAACGGGAAATTGGGTAGGTTTAGTTTACGGAATGAATTGATTTGCGAAGAAGTTGAATATCCAGAATTTCGTACATTCAGCCTGAAATCGAGTATATTATATATGTACGGAATGTCTGGATTTGCAGAGAAATTGAATATCCAGAGGTATGTAAATTCAACTGGAAATTGGGTCTGTTAAGTTTACGAAATGTCTGGATATGCAGAGAAATTCAATATCCAGAATTTTGTAAATCCAGTTTGAAATTGTGTACTTTATATATGTACGGAATATCTGGATTTGCAGAGAAATTAAATATCTAGAAGTTTTTAAATTCAACCGAAAATTGTGTACATTAATTGTACGGAATGTCTGGATTTGTAGAGAAATTGAATGTCCAAAATTCAACCGGAAATTGGGTAGATTAAGTTTCAGGAATGACTAGATTTGCAGCGGAGTTGAATATCCATAATTTCGTACATTCTTCCTGATATCGGGTACATTATATATGTACAGATTGCCTGAATTTGCAGAGAAATTAAATATCCAGAAGTTTTTAAATTCAACGGGAAATTGAATACATTAATTGTACGGAATGTCTGGATTTGCAGAGAAATTGAATATCTAGAGGTGTGTAAATTCAACAGGAAATTGGGTCGGTTAAGTTTACAGAATGTCTGGATTTGCAGAGAAATTCAATATCCAGAATTTTGTAAATTCAGTTTGAAATTGCGTACATTATATATGTACGGAATGTCTGGATTTGAAGAGAAATAAAATATCTAGAAGTTTTTAAATTCAACAGGAAATTGTGTACATTAATTGTACGGACTGTCTGGATTTGTAGAGAAATTGAATGTCGAGAACTCAACCGGAAATTGGGTAGATTAAGTTTTAGGAATGACTAGATTTGCAGAGAAGTTGAATATCCATAATTTCGTACATTCTTCCTGATATCGGGTACATTATATATGTACAGATTGTTTGGATTTGCAGAGAAATTAAATATCCAGAAGGTTTTTAATTCAACGGGAAATTGTGTACATTAATTATACGGAATGTCTGGATTTGCAGAGAAATTGAATATCTAGAGGCGTGTAAATTCAACAGGAAATTGGGTCGGTTAAGTTTACGGAATGTCCGGATTTGCAGAGAAATTCAATATCCAGAATTTCCTAAATTCGGCCTGAAATTGTGAACAGTATATATGTACGGAATGTTTGGATTTGCTGAGAAATTAAATATCCAGAAGTTTTGAAATTCAACGGGAAATTGTGTACATTAATTGTACGGAATGTTTAGATTTGCAGAGAAATTGAATATCCAGAATTTAACGGGAAATTGGGTAGGTTTAGTTTACGGAATGAATTGATTTGCGGAGAAGTTGAATATCCAGAATTTCGTACATTCAGCCTGAAATCGAGTATATTATATATGTACGGAATGTCTGGATTTGCGGAGAAATTGAATATCCAGAGGTATGTAAATTCAACTGGAAATTGGGTCTATTAAGTTTACGAAATGTCTGGATATGCAGAGAAATTCAATATCCAGAATTTTGTAAATCCAGTTTGAAATTGTGTACTTTATATATGTACGGAATGTCTGGATTTGCAGAGAAATTAAATATCCAGAAGGTTTTTAATTCAACGGGAAATTGTGTACATTAATTATACGGAATGTCTGGATATGCAGAGAAATTGAATATCTAGAGGCGTGTAAATTCAACAGGAAATTGGGTCGGTTAAGTTTACGGAATGTCCGGATTTGCAGAGAAATTCAATATCCAGAATTTCCTAAATTCGGCCTGAAATTGTGAACAGTATATATGTACGGAATGTTTGGATTTGCTGAGAAATTAAATATCCAGAAGTTTTGAAATTCAACGGGAAATTGTGTACATTAATTGTACGGAATGTTTAGATTTGCAGAGAAATTGAATATCCAGAATTTAACGAGAAATTGGGTAGGTTTAGTTTACGGAATGAATTGATTTGCGGAGAAGTTGAATATCCAGAATTTCGTACATTCAGCCTGAAATCGAGTATATTATATATGTACGGAATGTCTGGATTGCAGAGAAATTGAATATCCAGAGGTATGTAAATTCAACTGGAAATTGGGTCTGTTAAGTTTACGAAATGTCTGGATATGCAGAGAAATTCAATATCCAGAATTTTGTAAATCCAGTTTGAAATTGTGTACTTTATATATGTACGGAATGTCTGGATTTGCAGAGAAATTAAATATCTAGAAGTTTTTAAATTCAACCGAAAATTGTGTACATTAATTGTACGGAATGTCTGGATTTGTAGAGAAATTGAATGTCCAGAATTCAACCGGAAATTGGGTAGATTAAGTTTCAGGAATGACTAGATTTGCAGCGGAGTTGAATATCCATAATTTCGTACATTCTTCCTGATATCGGGTACATTATATATGTACAGATTGCCTGAATTTGCAGAGAAATTAAATATCCAGAAGTTTTTAAATTCAACGGGAAATTGAGTACATTAATTGTACGGAATGTCTGGATTTGCAGAGAAATTGAATATCTAGAGGTGTGTAAATTCAACAGGAAATTGGGTCGGTTAAGTTTACAGAATGTCTGGATTTGCAGAGAAATTCAATATCCAGAATTTTGTAAATTCAGTTTGAAATTGCGTACATTATATATGTACGGAATGTCTGGATTTGAAGAGAAATAAAATATCTAGAAGTTTTTAAATTCAACAGGAAATTGTGTACATTAATTGTACGGAATGTCTGGATTTGTAGAGAAATTGAATGTCGAGAACTCAACCGGAAATTGGGTAGATTAAGTTTTAGGAATGACTAGATTTGCAGAGAAGTTGAATATCCATAATTTCGTACATTCTTCCTGATATCGGGTACATTATATATGTACAGATTGTCTGGATTTGCAGAGAAATTAAATATCCAGAAGGTTTTTAATTCAACGGGAAATTGTGTACATTAATTATACGGAATGTCTGGATTTGCAGAGAAATTGAATATCTAGAGGTGTGTAAATTCAACAGGAAATTGGGTCGGTTAAGTTTACGGAATGTCCGGATTTGCAGAGAAATTCAATATCCAGAATTTCCTAAATTCAGCCCGAAATTGTGAACAGTATATATGTACGGAATGTTTGGATTTGCTGAGAAATTAAATATCCAGAAGTTTTGAAATTCAACGGGAAATTGTGTACATTAATTGTACGGAATGTTTAGATTTGCAGAGAAATTGAATATCCAGAATTTAACGGGAAATTGGGTAGGTTTAGTTTACGGAATGAATTGATTTACAGAGAAGTTGAATATCCAGAATTTCGTACATTCAGCCTGAAATCGAGTATATTATATATGTACGGAATGTCTGGATTTGCAGAGAAATTGAATATCCAGAGGTATGTAAATTCAACTGGAAATTGGGTCTGTTAAGTTTACGGAATGTCTGGATATGCAGAGAAATTCAATATCCATAATTTTGTAAATCCAGTTATAAATTGTGTACTTTATATATGTACGGAATGTCTGGATTTGCAGAGAAATTAAATATCTAGAAGTTTTTAAATTCAACCGAAAATTGTGTACATTAATTGTACGGAATGTCTGGATTTGTAGAGAAATTGAATGTCCAGAATTCAACCGGAAATTGGGTAGATCAAGTTTCAGGAATGACTAGATTTGCAGCGGAGTTGAATATCCATAATTTCGTACATTCTTCCTGATATCGGGTACATTATATATGTACAGATTGCCTGAATTTGCAGAGAAATTAAATATCCAGAAGTTTTTAAATTCAACGGGAAATTGAATACATTAATTGTACGGAATGTCTGGATTTGCAGAGAAATTGAATATCTAGAGGTGTGTAAATTCAACAGGAAATTGGGTCGGTTAAGTTTACAGAATGTCTGGATTTGCAGAGAAATTCAATATCCAGAATTTTGTAAATTCAGTTTGAAATTGCTTACATTATATATGTACGGAATGTCTGGATTTGAAGAGAAATAAAATATCTAGAAGTTTTTAAATTCAACAGGAAATTGTGTACATTAATTGTACGGAATGTCTGGATTTGTAGAGAAATTGAATGTCGAGAACTCAACCGGAAATTGGGTAGATTAAGTTTTAGGAATGACTAGATTTGCAGAGAAGTTGAATATCCATAATTTCGTACATTCTTCCTGATATCGGGTACATTATATATGTACAGATTGTCTGGATTTGCAGAGAAATTAAATATCCAGAAGGTTTTTAATTCAACGGGAAATTGTGTACATTAATTATACGGAATGTCTGGATTTGCAGAGAAATTGAATATCTAGAGGTGTGTAAATTCAACAGGAAATTGGGTCGGTTAAGTTTACGGAATGTCCGGATTTGCAGAGAAATTCAATATCCAGAATTTCCTAAATTCAGCCCGAAATTGTGAACAGTATATATGTACGGAATGTTTGGATTTGCTGAGAAATTAAATATCCAGAAGTTTTGAAATTCAACGGGAAATTGTGTACATTAATTGTACGGAATGTTTAGATTTGCAGAGAAATTGAATATCCAGAATTTAACGGGAAATTGGGTAGGTTTAGTTTACGGAATGAATTGATTTGCGAAGAAGTTGAATATCCAGAATTTCGTACATTCAGCCTGAAATCGAGTATATTATATATGTACGGAATGTCTGGATTTGCAGAGAAATTGAATATCCAGAGGTATGTAAATTCAACTGGAAATTGGGTCTGTTAAGTTTACGAAATGTCTGGATATGCAGAGAAATTCAATATCCAGAATTTTGTAAATCCAGTTTGAAATTGTGTACTTTATATATGTACGGAATGTCTGGATTTGCAGAGAAATTAAATATCTAGAAGTTTTTAAATTCAACCGAAAATTGTGTACATTAATTGTACGGAATGTCTGGATTTGTAGAGAAATTGAATGTCCAGAATTCAACCGGAAATTGGGTAGATTAAGTTTCAGGAATGACTAGATTTGCAGCGGAGTTGAATATCCATAATTTCGTACATTCTTCCTGATATCGGGTACATTATATATGTACAGATTGCCTGAATTTGCAGAGAAATTAAATATCCAGAAGTTTTTAAATTCAACGGGAAATTGAATACATTAATTGTACGGAATGTCTGGATTTGCAGAGAAATTGAATATCTAGAGGTGTGTAAATTCAACAGGAAATTGGGTCGGTTAAGTTTACAGAATGTCTGGATTTGCAGAGAAATTCAATATCCAGAATTTTGTAAATTCAGTTTGAAATTGCGTACATTATATATGTACGGAATGTCTGGATTTGAAGAGAAATAAAATATCTAGAAGTTTTTAAATTCAACAGGAAATTGTGTACATTAATTGTACGGACTGTCTGGATTTGTAGAGAAATTGAATGTCGAGAACTCAACCGGAAATTGGGTAGATTAAGTTTTAGGAATGACTAGATTTGCAGAGAAGTTGAATATCCATAATTTCGTACATTCTTCCTGATATCGGGTACATTATATATGTACAGATTGTCTGTATTTGCAGAGAAATTAAATATCCAGAAGGTTTTTAATTCAACGGGAAATTGTGTACATTAATTATACGGAATGTCTGGATTTGCAGAGAAATTGAATATCTAGAGGCGTGTAAATTCAACAGGAAATTGGGTCGGTTAAGTTTACGGAATGTCCGGATTTGCAGAGAAATTCAATATCCAGAATTTCCTAAATTCGGCCTGAAATTGTGAACAGTATATATGTACGGAATGTTTGGATTTGCTGAGAAATTAAATATCCAGAAGTTTTGAAATTCAACGGGAAATTGTGTACATTAATTGTACGGAATGTTTAGATTTGCAGAGAAATTGAATATCCAGAATTTAACGGGAAATTGGGTAGGTTTAGTTTACGGAATGAATTGATTTGCGGAGAAGTTGAATATCCAGAATTTCGTACATTCAGCCTGAAATCGAGTATATTATATATGTACGGAATGTCTGGATTTGCGGAGAAATTGAATATCAAGAGGTATGTAAATTCAACTGGAAATTGGGTCTGTTAAGTTTACGAAATGTCTGGATATGCAGAGAAATTCAATATCCAGAATTTTGTAAATCCAGTTTGAAATTGTGTACTTTATATATGTACGGAATGTCTGGATTTGCAGAGAAATTAAATATCCAGAAGGTTTTTAATTCAACGGGAAATTGTGTACATTAATTATACGGAATGTCTGGATATGCAGAGAAATTGAATATCTAGAGGCGTGTAAATTCAACAGGAAATTGGGTCGGTTAAGTTTACGGAATGTCCGGATTTGCAGAGAAATTCAATATCCAGAATTTCCTAAATTCGGCCTGAAATTGTGAACAGTATATATGTACGGAATGTTTGGATTTGCTGAGAAATTAAATATCCAGAAGTTTTGAAATTCAACGGGAAATTGTGTACATTAATTGTACGGAATGTTTAGATTTGTAGAGAAATTGAATATCCAGAATTTAACGAGAAATTGGGTAGGTTTAGTTTACGGAATGAATTGATTTGCGGAGAAGTTGAATATCCAGAATTTCGTACATTCAGCCTGAAATCGAGTATATTATATATGTACGGAATGTCTGGATTGCAGAGAAATTGAATATCCAGAGGTATGTAAATTCAACTGGAAATTGGGTCTGTTAAGTTTACGAAATGTCTGGATATGCAGAGAAATTCAATATCCAGAATTTTGTAAATCCAGTTTGAAATTGTGTACTTTATATATGTACGGAATGTCTGGATTTGCAGAGAAATTAAATATCTAGAAGTTTTTAAATTCAACCGAAAATTGTGTACATTAATTGTACGGAATGTCTGGATTTGTAGAGAAATTGAACGTCCAGAATTCAACCGGAAATTGGGTAGATTAAGTTTCAGGAATGACTAGATTTGCAGCGGAGTTGAATATCCATAATTTCGTACATTCTTCCTGATATCGGGTACATTATATATGTACAGATTGCCTGAATTTGCAGAGAAATTAAATATCCAGAAGTTTTTAAATTCAACGGGAAATTGAGTACATTAATTGTACGGAATGTCTGGATTTGCAGAGAAATTGAATATCTAGAGGTGTGTAAATTCAACAGGAAATTGGGTCGGTTAAGTTTACAGAATGTCTGGATTTGCAGAGAAATTCAATATCCAGAATTTTGTAAATTCAGTTTGAAATTGCGTACATTATATATGTACGGAATGTCTGGATTTGAAGAGAAATAAAATATCTAGAAGTTTTTAAATTCAACAGGAAATTGTGTACATTAATTGTACGGAATGTCTGGATTTGTAGAGAAATTGAATGTCGAGAACTCAACCGGAAATTGGGTAGATTAAGTTTTAGGAATGACTAGATTTGCAGAGAAGTTGAATATCCATAATTTCGTACATTCTTCCTGATATCGGGTACATTATATATGTACAGATTGTCTGGATTTGCAGAGAAATTAAATATCCAGAAGGTTTTTAATTCAACGGGAAATTGTGTACATTAATTATACGGAATGTCTGGATTTGCAGAGAAATTGAATATCTAGAGGTGTGTAAATTCAACAGGAAATTGGGTCGGTTAAGTTTACGGAATGTCCGGATTTGCAGAGAAATTCAATATCCAGAATTTCCTAAATTCAGCCCGAAATTGTGAACAGTATATATGTACGGAATGTTTGGATTTGCTGAGAAATTAAATATCCAGAAGTTTTGAAATTCAACGGGAAATTGTGTACATTAATTGTACGGAATGTTTAGATTTGCAGAGAAATTGAATATCCAGAATTTAACGGGAAATTGGGTAGGTTTAGTTTACGGAATGAATTGATTTACAGAGAAGTTGAATATCCAGAATTTCGTACATTCAGCCTGAAATCGAGTATATTATATATGTACGGAATGTCTGGATTTGCAGAGAAATTGAATATCCAGAGGTATGTAAATTCAACTGGAAATTGGGTCTGTTAAGTTTACGGAATGTCTGGATATGCAGAGAAATTCAATATCCATAATTTTGTAAATCCAGTTATAAATTGTGTACTTTATATATGTACGGAATGTCTGGATTTGCAGAGAAATTAAATATCTAGAAGTTTTTAAATTCAACCGAAAATTGTGTACATTAATTGTACGGAATGTCTGGATTTGTAGAGAAATTGAATGTCCAGAATTCAACCGGAAATTGGGTAGATCAAGTTTCAGGAATGACTAGATTTGCAGCGGAGTTGAATATCCATAATTTCGTACATTCTTCCTGATATCGGGTACATTATATATGTACAGATTGCCTGAATTTGCAGAGAAATTAAATATCCAGAAGTTTTTAAATTCAACGGGAAATTGAATACATTAATTGTACGGAATGTCTGGATTTGCAGAGAAATTGAATATCTAGAGGTGTGTAAATTCAACAGGAAATTGGGTCGGTTAAGTTTACAGAATGTCTGGATTTGCAGAGAAATTCAATATCCAGAATTTTGTAAATTCAGTTTGAAATTGCTTACATTATATATGTACGGAATGTCTGGATTTGAAGAGAAATAAAATATCTAGAAGTTTTTAAATTCAACAGGAAATTGTGTACATTAATTGTACGGAATGTCTGGATTTGTAGAGAAATTGAATGTCGAGAACTCAACCGGAAATTGGGTAGATTAAGTTTTAGGAATGACTAGATTTGCAGAGAAGTTGAATATCCATAATTTCGTACATTCTTCCTGATATCGGGTACATTATATATGTACAGATTGTCTGGATTTGCAGAGAAATTAAATATCCAGAAGGTTTTTAATTCAACGGGAAATTGTGTACATTAATTATACGGAATGTCTGGATTTGCAGAGAAATTGAATATCTAGAGGTGTGTAAATTCAACAGGAAATTGGGTCGGTTAAGTTTACGGAATGTCCGGATTTGCAGAGAAATTCAATATCCAGAATTTCCTAAATTCAGCCCGAAATTGTGAACAGTATATATGTACGGAATGTTTGGATTTGCTGAGAAATTAAATATCCAGAAGTTTTGAAATTCAACGGGAAATTGTGTACATTAATTGTACGGAATGTTTAGATTTGCAGAGAAATTGAATATCCAGAATTTAACGGGAAATTGGGTAGGTTTAGTTTACGGAATGAATTGATTTGCGAAGAAGTTGAATATCCAGAATTTCGTACATTCAGCCTGAAATCGAGTATATTATATATGTACGGAATGTCTGGATTTGCAGAGAAATTGAATATCCAGAGGTATGTAAATTCAACTGGAAATTGGGTCTGTTAAGTTTACGAAATGTCTGGATATGCAGAGAAATTCAATATCCAGAATTTTGTAAATCCAGTTTGAAATTGTGTACTTTATATATGTACGGAATGTCTGGATTTGCAGAGAAATTAAATATCTAGAAGTTTTTAAATTCAACCGAAAATTGTGTACATTAATTGTACGGAATGTCTGGATTTGTAGAGAAATTGAATGTCCAGAATTCAACCGGAAATTGGGTAGATTAAGTTTCAGGAATGACTAGATTTGCAGCGGAGTTGAATATCCATAATTTCGTACATTCTTCCTGATATCGGGTACATTATATATGTACAGATTGCCTGAATTTGCAGAGAAATTAAATATCCAGAAGTTTTTAAATTCAACGGGAAATTGAATACATTAATTGTACGGAATGTCTGGATTTGCAGAGAAATTGAATATCTAGAGGTGTGTAAATTCAACAGGAAATTGGGTCGGTTAAGTTTACAGAATGTCTGGATTTGCAGAGAAATTCAATATCCAGAATTTTGTAAATTCAGTTTGAAATTGCGTACATTATATATGTACGGAATGTCTGGATTTGAAGAGAAATAAAATATCTAGAAGTTTTTAAATTCAACAGGAAATTGTGTACATTAATTGTACGGACTGTCTGGATTTGTAGAGAAATTGAATGTCGAGAACTCAACCGGAAATTGGGTAGATTAAGTTTTAGGAATGACTAGATTTGCAGAGAAGTTGAATATCCATAATTTCGTACATTCTTCCTGATATCGGGTACATTATATATGTACAGATTGTCTGTATTTGCAGAGAAATTAAATATCCAGAAGGTTTTTAATTCAACGGGAAATTGTGTACATTAATTATACGGAATGTCTGGATTTGCAGAGAAATTGAATATCTAGAGGCGTGTAAATTCAACAGGAAATTGGGTCGGTTAAGTTTACGGAATGTCCGGATTTGCAGAGAAATTCAATATCCAGAATTTCCTAAATTCGGCCTGAAATTGTGAACAGTATATATGTACGGAATGTTTGGATTTGCTGAGAAATTAAATATCCAGAAGTTTTGAAATTCAACGGGAAATTGTGTACATTAATTGTACGGAATGTTTAGATTTGCAGAGAAATTGAATATCCAGAATTTAACGGGAAATTGGGTAGGTTTAGTTTACGGAATGAATTGATTTGCGGAGAAGTTGAATATCCAGAATTTCGTACATTCAGCCTGAAATCGAGTATATTATATATGTACGGAATGTCTGGATTTGCGGAGAAATTGAATATCAAGAGGTATGTAAATTCAACTGGAAATTGGGTCTGTTAAGTTTACGAAATGTCTGGATATGCAGAGAAATTCAATATCCAGAATTTTGTAAATCCAGTTTGAAATTGTGTACTTTATATATGTACGGAATGTCTGGATTTGCAGAGAAATTAAATATCCAGAAGGTTTTTAATTCAACGGGAAATTGTGTACATTAATTATACGGAATGTCTGGATATGCAGAGAAATTGAATATCTAGAGGCGTGTAAATTCAACAGGAAATTGGGTCGGTTAAGTTTACGGAATGTCCGGATTTGCAGAGAAATTCAATATCCAGAATTTCCTAAATTCGGCCTGAAATTGTGAACAGTATATATGTACGGAATGTTTGGATTTGCCGAGAAATTAAATATCCAGAAGTTTTGAAATTCAACGGGAAATTGTGTACATTAATTGTACGGAATGTTTAGATTTGCAGAGAAATTGAATATCCAGAATTTAACGAGAAATTGGGTAGGTTTAGTTTACGGAATGAATTGATTTGCGGAGAAGTTGAATATCCAGAATTTCGTACATTCAGCCTGAAATCGAGTATATTATATATGTACGGAATGTCTGGATTGCAGAGAAATTGAATATCCAGAGGTATGTAAATTCAACTGGAAATTGGGTCTGTTAAGTTTACGAAATGTCTGGATATGCAGAGAAATTCAATATCCAGAATTTTGTAAATCCAGTTTGAAATTGTGTACTTTATATATGTACGGAATGTCTGGATTTGCAGAGAAATTAAATATCTAGAAGTTTTTAAATTCAACCGAAAATTGTGTACATTAATTGTACGGAATGTCTGGATTTGTAGAGAAATTGAATGTCCAGAATTCAACCGGAAATTGGGTAGATTAAGTTTCAGGAATGACTAGATTTGCAGCGGAGTTGAATATCCATAATTTCGTACATTCTTCCTGATATCGGGTACATTATATATGTACAGATTGCCTGAATTTGCAGAGAAATTAAATATCCAGAAGTTTTTAAATTCAACGGGAAATTGAGTACATTAATTGTACGGAATGTCTGGATTTGCAGAGAAATTGAATATCTAGAGGTGTGTAAATTCAACAGGAAATTGGGTCGGTTAAGTTTACAGAATGTCTGGATTTGCAGAGAAATTCAATATCCAGAATTTTGTAAATTCAGTTTGAAATTGCGTACATTATATATGTACGGAATGTCTGGATTTGAAGAGAAATAAAATATCTAGAAGTTTTTAAATTCAACAGGAAATTGTGTACATTAATTGTACGGAATGTCTGGATTTGTAGAGAAATTGAATGTCGAGAACTCAACCGGAAATTGGGTAGATTAAGTTTTAGGAATGACTAGATTTGCAGAGAAGTTGAATATCCATAATTTCGTACATTCTTCCTGATATCGGGTACATTATATATGTACAGATTGTCTGGATTTGCAGAGAAATTAAATATCCAGAAGGTTTTTAATTCAACGGGAAATTGTGTACATTAATTATACGGAATGTCTGGATTTGCAGAGAAATTGAATATCTAGAGGTGTGTAAATTCAACAGGAAATTGGGTCGGTTAAGTTTACGGAATGTCCGGATTTGCAGAGAAATTCAATATCCAGAATTTCCTAAATTCAGCCCGAAATTGTGAACAGTATATATGTACGGAATGTTTGGATTTGCTGAGAAATTAAATATCCAGAAGTTTTGAAATTCAACGGGAAATTGTGTACATTAATTGTACGGAATGTTTAGATTTGCAGAGAAATTGAATATCCAGAATTTAACGGGAAATTGGGTAGGTTTAGTTTACGGAATGAATTGATTTACAGAGAAGTTGAATATCCAGAATTTCGTACATTCAGCCTGAAATCGAGTATATTATATATGTACGGAATGTCTGGATTTGCAGAGAAATTGAATATCCAGAGGTATGTAAATTCAACTGGAAATTGGGTCTGTTAAGTTTACGGAATGTCTGGATATGCAGAGAAATTCAATATCCATAATTTTGTAAATCCAGTTATAAATTGTGTACTTTATATATGTACGGAATGTCTGGATTTGCAGAGAAATTAAATATCTAGAAGTTTTTAAATTCAACCGAAAATTGTGTACATTAATTGTACGGAATGTCTGGATTTGTAGAGAAATTGAATGTCCAGAATTCAACCGGAAATTGGGTAGATCAAGTTTCAGGAATGACTAGATTTGCAGCGGAGTTGAATATCCATAATTTCGTACATTCTTCCTGATATCGGGTACATTATATATGTACAGATTGCCTGAATTTGCAGAGAAATTAAATATCCAGAAGTTTTTAAATTCAACGGGAAATTGAATACATTAATTGTACGGAATGTCTGGATTTGCAGAGAAATTGAATATCTAGAGGTGTGTAAATTCAACAGGAAATTGGGTCGGTTAAGTTTACAGAATGTCTGGATTTGCAGAGAAATTCAATATCCAGAATTTTGTAAATTCAGTTTGAAATTGCTTACATTATATATGTACGGAATGTCTGGATTTGAAGAGAAATAAAATATCTAGAAGTTTTTAAATTCAACAGGAAATTGTGTACATTAATTGTACGGAATGTCTGGATTTGTAGAGAAATTGAATGTCGAGAACTCAACCGGAAATTGGGTAGATTAAGTTTTAGGAATGACTAGATTTGCAGAGAAGTTGAATATCCATAATTTCGTACATTCTTCCTGATATCGGGTACATTATATATGTACAGATTGTCTGGATTTGCAGAGAAATTAAATATCCAGAAGGTTTTTAATTCAACGGGAAATTGTGTACATTAATTATACGGAATGTCTGGATTTGCAGAGAAATTGAATATCTAGAGGTGTGTAAATTCAACAGGAAATTGGGTCGGTTAAGTTTACGGAATGTCCGGATTTGCAGAGAAATTCAATATCCAGAATTTCCTAAATTCAGCCCGAAATTGTGAACAGTATATATGTACGGAATGTTTGGATTTGCTGAGAAATTAAATATCCAGAAGTTTTGAAATTCAACGGGAAATTGTGTACATTAATTGTACGGAATGTTTAGATTTGCAGAGAAATTGAATATCCAGAATTTAACGGGAAATTGGGTAGGTTTAGTTTACGGAATGAATTGATTTGCGAAGAAGTTGAATATCCAGAATTTCGTACATTCAGCCTGAAATCGAGTATATTATATATGTACGGAATGTCTGGATTTGCAGAGAAATTGAATATCCAGAGGTATGTAAATTCAACTGGAAATTGGGTCTGTTAAGTTTACGAAATGTCTGGATATGCAGAGAAATTCAATATCCAGAATTTTGTAAATCCAGTTTGAAATTGTGTACTTTATATATGTACGGAATGTCTGGATTTGCAGAGAAATTAAATATCTAGAAGTTTTTAAATTCAACCGAAAATTGTGTACATTAATTGTACGGAATGTCTGGATTTGTAGAGAAATTGAATGTCCAGAATTCAACCGGAAATTGGGTAGATTAAGTTTCAGGAATGACTAGATTTGCAGCGGAGTTGAATATCCATAATTTCGTACATTCTTCCTGATATCGGGTACATTATATATGTACAGATTGCCTGAATTTGCAGAGAAATTAAATATCCAGAAGTTTTTAAATTCAACGGGAAATTGAATACATTAATTGTACGGAATGTCTGGATTTGCAGAGAAATTGAATATCTAGAGGTGTGTAAATTCAACAGGAAATTGGGTCGGTTAAGTTTACAGAATGTCTGGATTTGCAGAGAAATTCAATATCCAGAATTTTGTAAATTCAGTTTGAAATTGCGTACATTATATATGTACGGAATGTCTGGATTTGAAGAGAAATAAAATATCTAGAAGTTTTTAAATTCAACAGGAAATTGTGTACATTAATTGTACGGACTGTCTGGATTTGTAGAGAAATTGAATGTCGAGAACTCAACCGGAAATTGGGTAGATTAAGTTTTAGGAATGACTAGATTTGCAGAGAAGTTGAATATCCATAATTTCGTACATTCTTCCTGATATCGGGTACATTATATATGTACAGATTGTCTGTATTTGCAGAGAAATTAAATATCCAGAAGGTTTTTAATTCAACGGGAAATTGTGTACATTAATTATACGGAATGTCTGGATTTGCAGAGAAATTGAATATCTAGAGGCGTGTAAATTCAACAGGAAATTGGGTCGGTTAAGTTTACGGAATGTCCGGATTTGCAGAGAAATTCAATATCCAGAATTTCCTAAATTCGGCCTGAAATTGTGAACAGTATATATGTACGGAATGTTTGGATTTGCTGAGAAATTAAATATCCAGAAGTTTTGAAATTCAACGGGAAATTGTGTACATTAATTGTACGGAATGTTTAGATTTGCAGAGAAATTGAATATCCAGAATTTAACGGGAAATTGGGTAGGTTTAGTTTACGGAATGAATTGATTTGCGGAGAAGTTGAATATCCAGAATTTCGTACATTCAGCCTGAAATCGAGTATATTATATATGTACGGAATGTCTGGATTTGCGGAGAAATTGAATATCAAGAGGTATGTAAATTCAACTGGAAATTGGGTCTGTTAAGTTTACGAAATGTCTGGATATGCAGAGAAATTCAATATCCAGAATTTTGTAAATCCAGTTTGAAATTGTGTACTTTATATATGTACGGAATGTCTGGATTTGCAGAGAAATTAAATATCCAGAAGGTTTTTAATTCAACGGGAAATTGTGTACATTAATTATACGGAATGTCTGGATATGCAGAGAAATTGAATATCTAGAGGCGTGTAAATTCAACAGGAAATTGGGTCGGTTAAGTTTACGGAATGTCCGGATTTGCAGAGAAATTCAATATCCAGAATTTCCTAAATTCGGCCTGAAATTGTGAACAGTATATATGTACGGAATGTTTGGATTTGCTGAGAAATTAAATATCCAGAAGTTTTGAAATTCAACGGGAAATTGTGTACATTAATTGTACGGAATGTTTAGATTTGTAGAGAAATTGAATATCCAGAATTTAACGAGAAATTGGGTAGGTTTAGTTTACGGAATGAATTGATTTGCGGAGAAGTTGAATATCCAGAATTTCGTACATTCAGCCTGAAATCGAGTATATTATATATGTACGGAATGTCTGGATTGCAGAGAAATTGAATATCCAGAGGTATGTAAATTCAACTGGAAATTGGGTCTGTTAAGTTTACGAAATGTCTGGATATGCAGAGAAATTCAATATCCAGAATTTTGTAAATCCAGTTTGAAATTGTGTACTTTATATATGTACGGAATGTCTGGATTTGCAGAGAAATTAAATATCTAGAAGTTTTTAAATTCAACCGAAAATTGTGTACATTAATTGTACGGAATGTCTGGATTTGTAGAGAAATTGAATGTCCAGAATTCAACCGGAAATTGGGTAGATTAAGTTTCAGGAATGACTAGATTTGCAGCGGAGTTGAATATCCATAATTTCGTACATTCTTCCTGATATCGGGTACATTATATATGTACAGATTGCCTGAATTTGCAGAGAAATTAAATATCCAGAAGTTTTTAAATTCAACGGGAAATTGAGTACATTAATTGTACGGAATGTCTGGATTTGCAGAGAAATTGAATATCTAGAGGTGTGTAAATTCAACAGGAAATTGGGTCGGTTAAGTTTACAGAATGTCTGGATTTGCAGAGAAATTCAATATCCAGAATTTTGTAAATTCAGTTTGAAATTGCGTACATTATATATGTACGGAATGTCTGGATTTGAAGAGAAATAAAATATCTAGAAGTTTTTAAATTCAACAGGAAATTGTGTACATTAATTGTACGGAATGTCTGGATTTGTAGAGAAATTGAATGTCGAGAACTCAACCGGAAATTGGGTAGATTAAGTTTTAGGAATGACTAGATTTGCAGAGAAGTTGAATATCCATAATTTCGTACATTCTTCCTGATATCGGGTACATTATATATGTACAGATTGTCTGGATTTGCAGAGAAATTAAATATCCAGAAGGTTTTTAATTCAACGGGAAATTGTGTACATTAATTATACGGAATGTCTGGATTTGCAGAGAAATTGAATATCTAGAGGTGTGTAAATTCAACAGGAAATTGGGTCGGTTAAGTTTACGGAATGTCCGGATTTGCAGAGAAATTCAATATCCAGAATTTCCTAAATTCAGCCCGAAATTGTGAACAGTATATATGTACGGAATGTTTGGATTTGCTGAGAAATTAAATATCCAGAAGTTTTGAAATTCAACGGGAAATTGTGTACATTAATTGTACGGAATGTTTAGATTTGCAGAGAAATTGAATATCCAGAATTTAACGGGAAATTGGGTAGGTTTAGTTTACGGAATGAATTGATTTACAGAGAAGTTGAATATCCAGAATTTCGTACATTCAGCCTGAAATCGAGTATATTATATATGTACGGAATGTCTGGATTTGCAGAGAAATTGAATATCCAGAGGTATGTAAATTCAACTGGAAATTGGGTCTGTTAAGTTTACGGAATGTCTGGATATGCAGAGAAATTCAATATCCATAATTTTGTAAATCCAGTTATAAATTGTGTACTTTATATATGTACGGAATGTCTGGATTTGCAGAGAAATTAAATATCTAGAAGTTTTTAAATTCAACCGAAAATTGTGTACATTAATTGTACGGAATGTCTGGATTTGTAGAGAAATTGAATGTCCAGAATTCAACCGGAAATTGGGTAGATCAAGTTTCAGGAATGACTAGATTTGCAGCGGAGTTGAATATCCATAATTTCGTACATTCTTCCTGATATCGGGTACATTATATATGTACAGATTGCCTGAATTTGCAGAGAAATTAAATATCCAGAAGTTTTTAAATTCAACGGGAAATTGAATACATTAATTGTACGGAATGTCTGGATTTGCAGAGAAATTGAATATCTAGAGGTGTGTAAATTCAACAGGAAATTGGGTCGGTTAAGTTTACAGAATGTCTGGATTTGCAGAGAAATTCAATATCCAGAATTTTGTAAATTCAGTTTGAAATTGCTTACATTATATATGTACGGAATGTCTGGATTTGAAGAGAAATAAAATATCTAGAAGTTTTTAAATTCAACAGGAAATTGTGTACATTAATTGTACGGAATGTCTGGATTTGTAGAGAAATTGAATGTCGAGAACTCAACCGGAAATTGGGTAGATTAAGTTTTAGGAATGACTAGATTTGCAGAGAAGTTGAATATCCATAATTTCGTACATTCTTCCTGATATCGGGTACATTATATATGTACAGATTGTCTGGATTTGCAGAGAAATTAAATATCCAGAAGGTTTTTAATTCAACGGGAAATTGTGTACATTAATTATACGGAATGTCTGGATTTGCAGAGAAATTGAATATCTAGAGGTGTGTAAATTCAACAGGAAATTGGGTCGGTTAAGTTTACGGAATGTCCGGATTTGCAGAGAAATTCAATATCCAGAATTTCCTAAATTCAGCCCGAAATTGTGAACAGTATATATGTACGGAATGTTTGGATTTGCTGAGAAATTAAATATCCAGAAGTTTTGAAATTCAACGGGAAATTGTGTACATTAATTGTACGGAATGTTTAGATTTGCAGAGAAATTGAATATCCAGAATTTAACGGGAAATTGGGTAGGTTTAGTTTACGGAATGAATTGATTTGCGAAGAAGTTGAATATCCAGAATTTCGTACATTCAGCCTGAAATCGAGTATATTATATATGTACGGAATGTCTGGATTTGCAGAGAAATTGAATATCCAGAGGTATGTAAATTCAACTGGAAATTGGGTCTGTTAAGTTTACGAAATGTCTGGATATGCAGAGAAATTCAATATCCAGAATTTTGTAAATCCAGTTTGAAATTGTGTACTTTATATATGTACGGAATGTCTGGATTTGCAGAGAAATTAAATATCTAGAAGTTTTTAAATTCAACCGAAAATTGTGTACATTAATTGTACGGAATGTCTGGATTTGTAGAGAAATTGAATGTCCAGAATTCAACCGGAAATTGGGTAGATTAAGTTTCAGGAATGACTAGATTTGCAGCGGAGTTGAATATCCATAATTTCGTACATTCTTCCTGATATCGGGTACATTATATATGTACAGATTGCCTGAATTTGCAGAGAAATTAAATATCCAGAAGTTTTTAAATTCAACGGGAAATTGAATACATTAATTGTACGGAATGTCTGGATTTGCAGAGAAATTGAATATCTAGAGGTGTGTAAATTCAACAGGAAATTGGGTCGGTTAAGTTTACAGAATGTCTGGATTTGCAGAGAAATTCAATATCCAGAATTTTGTAAATTCAGTTTGAAATTGCGTACATTATATATGTACGGAATGTCTGGATTTGAAGAGAAATAAAATATCTAGAAGTTTTTAAATTCAACAGGAAATTGTGTACATTAATTGTACGGACTGTCTGGATTTGTAGAGAAATTGAATGTCGAGAACTCAACCGGAAATTGGGTAGATTAAGTTTTAGGAATGACTAGATTTGCAGAGAAGTTGAATATCCATAATTTCGTACATTCTTCCTGATATCGGGTACATTATATATGTACAGATTGTCTGTATTTGCAGAGAAATTAAATATCCAGAAGGTTTTTAATTCAACGGGAAATTGTGTACATTAATTATACGGAATGTCTGGATTTGCAGAGAAATTGAATATCTAGAGGCGTGTAAATTCAACAGGAAATTGGGTCGGTTAAGTTTACGGAATGTCCGGATTTGCAGAGAAATTCAATATCCAGAATTTCCTAAATTCGGCCTGAAATTGTGAACAGTATATATGTACGGAATGTTTGGATTTGCTGAGAAATTAAATATCCAGAAGTTTTGAAATTCAACGGGAAATTGTGTACATTAATTGTACGGAATGTTTAGATTTGCAGAGAAATTGAATATCCAGAATTTAACGGGAAATTGGGTAGGTTTAGTTTACGGAATGAATTGATTTGCGGAGAAGTTGAATATCCAGAATTTCGTACATTCAGCCTGAAATCGAGTATATTATATATGTACGGAATGTCTGGATTTGCGGAGAAATTGAATATCAAGAGGTATGTAAATTCAACTGGAAATTGGGTCTGTTAAGTTTACGAAATGTCTGGATATGCAGAGAAATTCAATATCCAGAATTTTGTAAATCCAGTTTGAAATTGTGTACTTTATATATGTACGGAATGTCTGGATTTGCAGAGAAATTAAATATCCAGAAGGTTTTTAATTCAACGGGAAATTGTGTACATTAATTATACGGAATGTCTGGATATGCAGAGAAATTGAATATCTAGAGGCGTGTAAATTCAACAGGAAATTGGGTCGGTTAAGTTTACGGAATGTCCGGATTTGCAGAGAAATTCAATATCCAGAATTTCCTAAATTCGGCCTGAAATTGTGAACAGTATATATGTACGGAATGTTTGGATTTGCCGAGAAATTAAATATCCAGAAGTTTTGAAATTCAACGGGAAATTGTGTACATTAATTGTACGGAATGTTTAGATTTGCAGAGAAATTGAATATCCAGAATTTAACGAGAAATTGGGTAGGTTTAGTTTACGGAATGAATTGATTTGCGGAGAAGTTGAATATCCAGAATTTCGTACATTCAGCCTGAAATCGAGTATATTATATATGTACGGAATGTCTGGATTGCAGAGAAATTGAATATCCAGAGGTATGTAAATTCAACTGGAAATTGGGTCTGTTAAGTTTACGAAATGTCTGGATATGCAGAGAAATTCAATATCCAGAATTTTGTAAATCCAGTTTGAAATTGTGTACTTTATATATGTACGGAATGTCTGGATTTGCAGAGAAATTAAATATCTAGAAGTTTTTAAATTCAACCGAAAATTGTGTACATTAATTGTACGGAATGTCTGGATTTGTAGAGAAATTGAATGTCCAGAATTCAACCGGAAATTGGGTAGATTAACTTTCAGGAATGACTAGATTTGCAGCGGAGTTGAATATCCATAATTTCGTACATTCTTCCTGATATCGGGTACATTATATATGTACAGATTGCCTGAATTTGCAGAGAAATTAAATATCCAGAAGTTTTTAAATTCAACGGGAAATTGAGTACATTAATTGTACGGAATGTCTGGATTTGCAGAGAAATTGAATATCTAGAGGTGTGTAAATTCAACAGGAAATTGGGTCGGTTAAGTTTACAGAATGTCTGGATTTGCAGAGAAATTCAATATCCAGAATTTTGTAAATTCAGTTTGAAATTGCGTACATTATATATGTACGGAATGTCTGGATTTGAAGAGAAATAAAATATCTAGAAGTTTTTAAATTCAACAGGAAATTGTGTACATTAATTGTACGGAATGTCTGGATTTGTAGAGAAATTGAATGTCGAGAACTCAACCGGAAATTGGGTAGATTAAGTTTTAGGAATGACTAGATTTGCAGAGAAGTTGAATATCCATAATTTCGTACATTCTTCCTGATATCGGGTACATTATATATGTACAGATTGTCTGGATTTGCAGAGAAATTAAATATCCAGAAGGTTTTTAATTCAACGGGAAATTGTGTACATTAATTATACGGAATGTCTGGATTTGCAGAGAAATTGAATATCTAGAGGTGTGTAAATTCAACAGGAAATTGGGTCGGTTAAGTTTACGGAATGTCCGGATTTGCAGAGAAATTCAATATCCAGAATTTCCTAAATTCAGCCCGAAATTGTGAACAGTATATATGTACGGAATGTTTGGATTTGCTGAGAAATTAAATATCCAGAAGTTTTGAAATTCAACGGGAAATTGTGTACATTAATTGTACGGAATGTTTAGATTTGCAGAGAAATTGAATATCCAGAATTTAACGGGAAATTGGGTAGGTTTAGTTTACGGAATGAATTGATTTACAGAGAAGTTGAATATCCAGAATTTCGTACATTCAGCCTGAAATCGAGTATATTATATATGTACGGAATGTCTGGATTTGCAGAGAAATTGAATATCCAGAGGTATGTAAATTCAACTGGAAATTGGGTCTGTTAAGTTTACGGAATGTCTGGATATGCAGAGAAATTCAATATCCATAATTTTGTAAATCCAGTTATAAATTGTGTACTTTATATATGTACGGAATGTCTGGATTTGCAGAGAAATTAAATATCTAGAAGTTTTTAAATTCAACCGAAAATTGTGTACATTAATTGTACGGAATGTCTGGATTTGTAGAGAAATTGAATGTCCAGAATTCAACCGGAAATTGGGTAGATTAAGTTTCAGGAATGACTAGATTTGCAGCGGAGTTGAATATCCATAATTTCGTACATTCTTCCTGATATCGGGTACATTATATATGTACAGATTGCCTGAATTTGCAGAGAAATTAAATATCCAGAAGTTTTTAAATTCAACGGGAAATTGAATACATTAATTGTACGGAATGTCTGGATTTGCAGAGAAATTGAATATCTAGAGGTGTGTAAATTCAACAGGAAATTGGGTCGGTTAAGTTTACAGAATGTCTGGATTTGCAGAGAAATTCAATATCCAGAATTTTGTAAATTCAGTTTGAAATTGCTTACATTATATATGTACGGAATGTCTGGATTTGAAGAGAAATAAAATATCTAGAAGTTTTTAAATTCAACAGGAAATTGTGTACATTAATTGTACGGAATGTCTGGATTTGTAGAGAAATTGAATGTCGAGAACTCAACCGGAAATTGGGTAGATTAAGTTTTAGGAATGACTAGATTTGCAGAGAAGTTGAATATCCATAATTTCGTACATTCTTCCTGATATCGGGTACATTATATATGTACAGATTGTCTGGATTTGCAGAGAAATTAAATATCCAGAAGGTTTTTAATTCAACGGGAAATTGTGTACATTAATTATACGGAATGTCTGGATTTGCAGAGAAATTGAATATCTAGAGGTGTGTAAATTCAACAGGAAATTGGGTCGGTTAAGTTTACGGAATGTCCGGATTTGCAGAGAAATTCAATATCCAGAATTTCCTAAATTCAGCCCGAAATTGTGAACAGTATATATGTACGGAATGTTTGGATTTGCTGAGAAATTAAATATCCAGAAGTTTTGAAATTCAACGGGAAATTGTGTACATTAATTGTACGGAATGTTTAGATTTGCAGAGAAATTGAATATCCAGAATTTAACGGGAAATTGGGTAGGTTTAGTTTACGGAATGAATTGATTTGCGAAGAAGTTGAATATCCAGAATTTCGTACATTCAGCCTGAAATCGAGTATATTATATATGTACGGAATGTCTGGATTTGCAGAGAAATTGAATATCCAGAGGTATGTAAATTCAACTGGAAATTGGGTCTGTTAAGTTTACGAAATGTCTGGATATGCAGAGAAATTCAATATCCAGAATTTTGTAAATCCAGTTTGAAATTGTGTACTTTATATATGTACGGAATGTCTGGATTTGCAGAGAAATTAAATATCTAGAAGTTTTTAAATTCAACCGAAAATTGTGTACATTAATTGTACGGAATGTCTGGATTTGTAGAGAAATTGAATGTCCAGAATTCAACCGGAAATTGGGTAGATTAAGTTTCAGGAATGACTAGATTTGCAGCGGAGTTGAATATCCATAATTTCGTACATTCTTCCTGATATCGGGTACATTATATATGTACAGATTGCCTGAATTTGCAGAGAAATTAAATATCCAGAAGTTTTTAAATTCAACGGGAAATTGAATACATTAATTGTACGGAATGTCTGGATTTGCAGAGAAATTGAATATCTAGAGGTGTGTAAATTCAACAGGAAATTGGGTCGGTTAAGTTTACAGAATGTCTGGATTTGCAGAGAAATTCAATATCCAGAATTTTGTAAATTCAGTTTGAAATTGCTTACATTATATATGTACGGAATGTCTGGATTTGAAGAGAAATAAAATATCTAGAAGTTTTTAAATTCAACAGGAAATTGTGTACATTAATTGTACGGAATGTCTGGATTTGTAGAGAAATTGAATGTCGAGAACTCAACCGGAAATTGGGTAGATTAAGTTTTAGGAATGACTAGATTTGCAGAGAAGTTGAATATCCATAATTTCGTACATTCTTCCTGATATCGGGTACATTATATATGTACAGATTGTCTGGATTTGCAGAGAAATTAAATATCCAGAAGGTTTTTAATTCAACGGGAAATTGTGTACATTAATTATACGGAATGTCTGGATTTGCAGAGAAATTGAATATCTAGAGGTGTGTAAATTCAACAGGAAATTGGGTCGGTTAAGTTTACGGAATGTCCGGATTTGCAGAGAAATTCAATATCCAGAATTTCCTAAATTCAGCCCGAAATTGTGAACAGTATATATGTACGGAATGTTTGGATTTGCTGAGAAATTAAATATCCAGAAGTTTTGAAATTCAACGGGAAATTGTGTACATTAATTGTACGGAATATTTAGATTTGCAGAGAAATTGAATATCCAGAATTTAACGGGAAATTGGGTAGGTTTAGTTTACGGAATGAATTGATTTGCGAAGAAGTTGAATATCCAGAATTTCGTACATTCAGCCTGAAATCGAGTATATTATATATGTACGGAATGTCTGGATTTGCAGAGAAATTGAATATCCAGAGGTATGTAAATTCAACTGGAAATTGGGTCTGTTAAGTTTACGAAATGTCTGGATATGCAGAGAAATTCAATATCCAGAATTTTGTAAATCCAGTTTGAAATTGTGTACTTTATATATGTACGGAATGTCTGGATTTGCAGAGAAATTAAATATCTAGAAGTTTTTAAATTCAACCGAAAATTGTGTACATTAATTGTACGGAATGTCTGGATTTGTAGAGAAATTGAATGTCCAGAATTCAACCGGAAATTGGGTAGATTAAGTTTCAGGAATGACTAGATTTGCAGCGGAGTTGAATATCCATAATTTCGTACATTCTTCCTGATATCGGGTACATTATATATGTACAGATTGCCTGAATTTGCAGAGAAATTAAATATCCAGAAGTTTTTAAATTCAACGGGAAATTGAATACATTAATTGTACGGAATGTCTGGATTTGCAGAGAAATTGAATATCTAGAGGTGTGTAAATTCAACAGGAAATTGGGTCGGTTAAGTTTACAGAATGTCTGGATTTGCAGAGAAATTCAATATCCAGAATTTTGTAAATTCAGTTTGAAATTGCGTACATTATATATGTACGGAATGTCTGGATTTGAAGAGAAATAAAATATCTAGAAGTTTTTAAATTCAACAGGAAATTGTGTACATTAATTGTACGGACTGTCTGGATTTGTAGAGAAATTGAATGTCGAGAACTCAACCGGAAATTGGGTAGATTAAGTTTTAGGAATGACTAGATTTGCAGAGAAGTTGAATATCCATAATTTCGTACATTCTTCCTGATATCGGGTACATTATATATGTACAGATTGTCTGGATTTGCAGAGAAATTAAATATCCAGAAGGTTTTTAATTCAACGGGAAATTGTGTACATTAATTATACGGAATGTCTGGATTTGCAGAGAAATTGAATATCTAGAGGCGTGTAAATTCAACAGGAAATTGGGTCGGTTAAGTTTACGGAATGTCCGGATTTGCAGAGAAATTCAATATCCAGAATTTCCTAAATTCGGCCTGAAATTGTGAACAGTATATATGTACGGAATGTTTGGATTTGCTGAGAAATTAAATATCCAGAAGTTTTGAAATTCAACGGGAAATTGTGTACATTAATTGTACGGAATGTTTAGATTTGCAGAGAAATTGAATATCCAGAATTTAACGGGAAATTGGGTAGGTTTAGTTTACGGAATGAATTGATTTGCGGAGAAGTTGAATATCCAGAATTTCGTACATTCAGCCTGAAATCGAGTATATTATATATGTACGGAATGTCTGGATTTGCGGAGAAATTGAATATCCAGAGGTATGTAAATTCAACTGGAAATTGGGTCTGTTAAGTTTACGAAATGTCTGGATATGCAGAGAAATTCAATATCCAGAATTTTGTAAATCCAGTTTGAAATTGTGTACTTTATATATGTACGGAATGTCTGGATTTGCAGAGAAATTAAATATCCAGAAGGTTTTTAATTCAACGGGAAATTGTGTACATTAATTATACGGAATGTCTGGATATGCAGAGAAATTGAATATCTAGAGGCGTGTAAATTCAACAGGAAATTGGGTCGGTTAAGTTTACGGAATGTCCGGATTTGCAGAGAAATTCAATATCCAGAATTTCCTAAATTCGGCCTGAAATTGTGAACAGTATATATGTACGGAATGTTTGGATTTGCTGAGAAATTAAATATCCAGAAGTTTTGAAATTCAACGGGAAATTGTGTACATTAATTGTACGGAATGTTTAGATTTGCAGAGAAATTGAATATCCAGAATTTAACGAGAAATTGGGTAGGTTTAGTTTACGGAATGAATTGATTTGCGGAGAAGTTGAATATCCAGAATTTCGTACATTCAGCCTGAAATCGAGTATATTATATATGTACGGAATGTCTGGATTGCAGAGAAATTGAATATCCAGAGGTATGTAAATTCAACTGGAAATTGGGTCTGTTAAGTTTACGAAATGTCTGGATATGCAGAGAAATTCAATATCCAGAATTTTGTAAATCCAGTTTGAAATTGTGTACTTTATATATGTACGGAATGTCTGGATTTGCAGAGAAATTAAATATCTAGAAGTTTTTAAATTCAACCGAAAATTGTGTACATTAATTGTACGGAATGTCTGGATTTGTAGAGAAATTGAATGTCCAGAATTCAACCGGAAATTGGGTAGATTAAGTTTCAGGAATGACTAGATTTGCAGCGGAGTTGAATATCCATAATTTCGTACATTCTTCCTGATATCGGGTACATTATATATGTACAGATTGCCTGAATTTGCAGAGAAATTAAATATCCAGAAGTTTTTAAATTCAACGGGAAATTGAGTACATTAATTGTACGGAATGTCTGGATTTGCAGAGAAATTGAATATCTAGAGGTGTGTAAATTCAACAGGAAATTGGGTCGGTTAAGTTTACAGAATGTCTGGATTTGCAGAGAAATTCAATATCCAGAATTTTGTAAATTCAGTTTGAAATTGCGTACATTATATATGTACGGAATGTCTGGATTTGAAGAGAAATAAAATATCTAGAAGTTTTTAAATTCAACAGGAAATTGTGTACATTAATTGTACGGAATGTCTGGATTTGTAGAGAAATTGAATGTCGAGAACTCAACCGGAAATTGGGTAGATTAAGTTTTAGGAATGACTAGATTTGCAGAGAAGTTGAATATCCATAATTTCGTACATTCTTCCTGATATCGGGTACATTATATATGTACAGATTGTCTGGATTTGCAGAGAAATTAAATATCCAGAAGGTTTTTAATTCAACGGGAAATTGTGTACATTAATTATACGGAATGTCTGGATTTGCAGAGAAATTGAATATCTAGAGGTGTGTAAATTCAACAGGAAATTGGGTCGGTTAAGTTTACGGAATGTCCGGATTTGCAGAGAAATTCAATATCCAGAATTTCCTAAATTCAGCCCGAAATTGTGAACAGTATATATGTACGGAATGTTTGGATTTGCTGAGAAATTAAATATCCAGAAGTTTTGAAATTCAACGGGAAATTGTGTACATTAATTGTACGGAATGTTTAGATTTGCAGAGAAATTGAATATCCAGAATTTAACGGGAAATTGGGTAGGTTTAGTTTACGGAATGAATTGATTTACAGAGAAGTTGAATATCCAGAATTTCGTACATTCAGCCTGAAATCGAGTATATTATATATGTACGGAATGTCTGGATTTGCAGAGAAATTGAATATCCAGAGGTATGTAAATTCAACTGGAAATTGGGTCTGTTAAGTTTACGGAATGTCTGGATATGCAGAGAAATTCAATATCCATAATTTTGTAAATCCAGTTATAAATTGTGTACTTTATATATGTACGGAATGTCTGGATTTGCAGAGAAATTAAATATCTAGAAGTTTTTAAATTCAACCGAAAATTGTGTACATTAATTGTACGGAATGTCTGGATTTGTAGAGAAATTGAATGTCCAGAATTCAACCGGAAATTGGGTAGATCAAGTTTCAGGAATGACTAGATTTGCAGCGGAGTTGAATATCCATAATTTCGTACATTCTTCCTGATATCGGGTACATTATATATGTACAGATTGCCTGAATTTGCAGAGAAATTAAATATCCAGAAGTTTTTAAATTCAACGGGAAATTGAATACATTAATTGTACGGAATGTCTGGATTTGCAGAGAAATTGAATATCTAGAGGTGTGTAAATTCAACAGGAAATTGGGTCGGTTAAGTTTACAGAATGTCTGGATTTGCAGAGAAATTCAATATCCAGAATTTTGTAAATTCAGTTTGAAATTGCTTACATTATATATGTACGGAATGTCTGGATTTGAAGAGAAATAAAATATCTAGAAGTTTTTAAATTCAACAGGAAATTGTGTACATTAATTGTACGGAATGTCTGGATTTGTAGAGAAATTGAATGTCGAGAACTCAACCGGAAATTGGGTAGATTAAGTTTTAGGAATGACTAGATTTGCAGAGAAGTTGAATATCCATAATTTCGTACATTCTTCCTGATATCGGGTACATTATATATGTACAGATTGTCTGGATTTGCAGAGAAATTAAATATCCAGAAGGTTTTTAATTCAACGGGAAATTGTGTACATTAATTATACGGAATGTCTGGATTTGCAGAGAAATTGAATATCTAGAGGCGTGTAAATTCAACAGGAAATTGGGTCGGTTAAGTTTACGGAATGTCCGGATTTGCAGAGAAATTCAATATCCAGAATTTCCTAAATTCGGCCTGAAATTGTGAACAGTATATATGTACGGAATGTTTGGATTTGCTGAGAAATTAAATATCCAGAAGTTTTGAAATTCAACGGGAAATTGTGTACATTAATTGTACGGAATGTTTAGATTTGCAGAGAAATTGAATATCCAGAATTTAACGGGAAATTGGGTAGGTTTAGTTTACGGAATGAATTGATTTGCGGAGAAGTTGAATATCCAGAATTTCGTACATTCAGCCTGAAATCGAGTATATTATATATGTACGGAATGTCTGGATTTGCGGAGAAATTGAATATCCAGAGGTATGTAAATTCAACTGGAAATTGGGTCTGTTAAGTTTACGAAATGTCTGGATATGCAGAGAAATTCAATATCCAGAATTTTGTAAATCCAGTTTGAAATTGTGTACTTTATATATGTACGGAATGTCTGGATTTGCAGAGAAATTAAATATCCAGAAGGTTTTTAATTCAACGGGAAATTGTGTACATTAATTATACGGAATGTCTGGATATGCAGAGAAATTGAATATCTAGAGGCGTGTAAATTCAACAGGAAATTGGGTCGGTTAAGTTTACGGAATGTCCGGATTTGCAGAGAAATTCAATATCCAGAATTTCCTAAATTCGGCCTGAAATTGTGAACAGTATATATGTACGGAATGTTTGGATTTGCTGAGAAATTAAATATCCAGAAGTTTTGAAATTCAACGGGAAATTGTGTACATTAATTGTACGGAATGTTTAGATTTGCAGAGAAATTGAATATCCAGAATTTAACGAGAAATTGGGTAGGTTTAGTTTACGGAATGAATTGATTTGCGGAGAAGTTGAATATCCAGAATTTCGTACATTCAGCCTGAAATCGAGTATATTATATATGTACGGAATGTCTGGATTGCAGAGAAATTGAATATCCAGAGGTATGTAAATTCAACTGGAAATTGGGTCTGTTAAGTTTACGAAATGTCTGGATATGCAGAGAAATTCAATATCCAGAATTTTGTAAATCCAGTTTGAAATTGTGTACTTTATATATGTACGGAATGTCTGGATTTGCAGAGAAATTAAATATCTAGAAGTTTTTAAATTCAACCGAAAATTGTGTACATTAATTGTACGGAATGTCTGGATTTGTAGAGAAATTGAATGTCCAGAATTCAACCGGAAATTGGGTAGATTAAGTTTCAGGAATGACTAGATTTGCAGCGGAGTTGAATATCCATAATTTCGTACATTCTTCCTGATATCGGGTACATTATATATGTACAGATTGCCTGAATTTGCAGAGAAATTAAATATCCAGAAGTTTTTAAATTCAACGGGAAATTGAGTACATTAATTGTACGGAATGTCTGGATTTGCAGAGAAATTGAATATCTAGAGGTGTGTAAATTCAACAGGAAATTGGGTCGGTTAAGTTTACAGAATGTCTGGATTTGCAGAGAAATTCAATATCCAGAATTTTGTAAATTCAGTTTGAAATTGCGTACATTATATATGTACGGAATGTCTGGATTTGAAGAGAAATAAAATATCTAGAAGTTTTTAAATTCAACAGGAAATTGTGTACATTAATTGTACGGAATGTCTGGATTTGTAGAGAAATTGAATGTCGAGAACTCAACCGGAAATTGGGTAGATTAAGTTTTAGGAATGACTAGATTTGCAGAGAAGTTGAATATCCATAATTTCGTACATTCTTCCTGATATCGGGTACATTATATATGTACAGATTGTCTGGATTTGCAGAGAAATTAAATATCCAGAAGGTTTTTAATTCAACGGGAAATTGTGTACATTAATTATACGGAATGTCTGGATTTGCAGAGAAATTGAATATCTAGAGGTGTGTAAATTCAACAGGAAATTGGGTCGGTTAAGTTTACGGAATGTCCGGATTTGCAGAGAAATTCAATATCCAGAATTTCCTAAATTCAGCCCGAAATTGTGAACAGTATATATGTACGGAATGTTTGGATTTGCTGAGAAATTAAATATCCAGAAGTTTTGAAATTCAACGGGAAATTGTGTACATTAATTGTACGGAATGTTTAGATTTGCAGAGAAATTGAATATCCAGAATTTAACGGGAAATTGGGTAGGTTTAGTTTACGGAATGAATTGATTTACAGAGAAGTTGAATATCCAGAATTTCGTACATTCAGCCTGAAATCGAGTATATTATATATGTACGGAATGTCTGGATTTGCAGAGAAATTGAATATCCAGAGGTATGTAAATTCAACTGGAAATTGGGTCTGTTAAGTTTACGGAATGTCTGGATATGCAGAGAAATTCAATATCCATAATTTTGTAAATCCAGTTATAAATTGTGTACTTTATATATGTACGGAATGTCTGGATTTGCAGAGAAATTAAATATCTAGAAGTTTTTAAATTCAACCGAAAATTGTGTACATTAATTGTACGGAATGTCTGGATTTGTAGAGAAATTGAATGTCCAGAATTCAACCGGAAATTGGGTAGATCAAGTTTCAGGAATGACTAGATTTGCAGCGGAGTTGAATATCCATAATTTCGTACATTCTTCCTGATATCGGGTACATTATATATGTACAGATTGCCTGAATTTGCAGAGAAATTAAATATCCAGAAGTTTTTAAATTCAACGGGAAATTGAATACATTAATTGTACGGAATGTCTGGATTTGCAGAGAAATTGAATATCTAGAGGTGTGTAAATTCAACAGGAAATTGGGTCGGTTAAGTTTACAGAATGTCTGGATTTGCAGAGAAATTCAATATCCAGAATTTTGTAAATTCAGTTTGAAATTGCTTACATTATATATGTACGGAATGTCTGGATTTGAAGAGAAATAAAATATCTAGAAGTTTTTAAATTCAACAGGAAATTGTGTACATTAATTGTACGGAATGTCTGGATTTGTAGAGAAATTGAATGTCGAGAACTCAACCGGAAATTGGGTAGATTAAGTTTTAGGAATGACTAGATTTGCAGAGAAGTTGAATATCCATAATTTCGTACATTCTTCCTGATATCGGGTACATTATATATGTACAGATTGTCTGGATTTGCAGAGAAATTAAATATCCAGAAGGTTTTTAATTCAACGGGAAATTGTGTACATTAATTATACGGAATGTCTGGATTTGCAGAGAAATTGAATATCTAGAGGCGTGTAAATTCAACAGGAAATTGGGTCGGTTAAGTTTACGGAATGTCCGGATTTGCAGAGAAATTCAATATCCAGAATTTCCTAAATTCGGCCTGAAATTGTGAACAGTATATATGTACGGAATGTTTGGATTTGCTGAGAAATTAAATATCCAGAAGTTTTGAAATTCAACGGGAAATTGTGTACATTAATTGTACGGAATGTTTAGATTTGCAGAGAAATTGAATATCCAGAATTTAACGGGAAATTGGGTAGGTTTAGTTTACGGAATGAATTGATTTGCGGAGAAGTTGAATATCCAGAATTTCGTACATTCAGCCTGAAATCGAGTATATTATATATGTACGGAATGTCTGGATTTGCGGAGAAATTGAATATCCAGAGGTATGTAAATTCAACTGGAAATTGGGTCTGTTAAGTTTACGAAATGTCTGGATATGCAGAGAAATTCAATATCCAGAATTTTGTAAATCCAGTTTGAAATTGTGTACTTTATATATGTACGGAATGTCTGGATTTGCAGAGAAATTAAATATCCAGAAGGTTTTTAATTCAACGGGAAATTGTGTACATTAATTATACGGAATGTCTGGATATGCAGAGAAATTGAATATCTAGAGGCGTGTAAATTCAACAGGAAATTGGGTCGGTTAAGTTTACGGAATGTCCGGATTTGCAGAGAAATTCAATATCCAGAATTTCCTAAATTCGGCCTGAAATTGTGAACAGTATATATGTACGGAATGTTTGGATTTGCTGAGAAATTAAATATCCAGAAGTTTTGAAATTCAACGGGAAATTGTGTACATTAATTGTACGGAATGTTTAGATTTGCAGAGAAATTGAATATCCAGAATTTAACGAGAAATTGGGTAGGTTTAGTTTACGGAATGAATTGATTTGCGGAGAAGTTGAATATCCAGAATTTCGTACATTCAGCCTGAAATCGAGTATATTATATATGTACGGAATGTCTGGATTGCAGAGAAATTGAATATCCAGAGGTATGTAAATTCAACTGGAAATTGGGTCTGTTAAGTTTACGAAATGTCTGGATATGCAGAGAAATTCAATATCCAGAATTTTGTAAATCCAGTTTGAAATTGTGTACTTTATATATGTACGGAATGTCTGGATTTGCAGAGAAATTAAATATCTAGAAGTTTTTAAATTCAACCGAAAATTGTGTACATTAATTGTACGGAATGTCTGGATTTGTAGAGAAATTGAATGTCCAGAATTCAACCGGAAATTGGGTAGATTAAGTTTCAGGAATGACTAGATTTGCAGCGGAGTTGAATATCCATAATTTCGTACATTCTTCCTGATATCGGGTACATTATATATGTACAGATTGCCTGAATTTGCAGAGAAATTAAATATCCAGAAGTTTTTAAATTCAACGGGAAATTGAGTACATTAATTGTACGGAATGTCTGGATTTGCAGAGAAATTGAATATCTAGAGGTGTGTAAATTCAACAGGAAATTGGGTCGGTTAAGTTTACAGAATGTCTGGATTTGCAGAGAAATTCAATATCCAGAATTTTGTAAATTCAGTTTGAAATTGCGTACATTATATATGTACGGAATGTCTGGATTTGAAGAGAAATAAAATATCTAGAAGTTTTTAAATTCAACAGGAAATTGTGTACATTAATTGTACGGAATGTCTGGATTTGTAGAGAAATTGAATGTCGAGAACTCAACCGGAAATTGGGTAGATTAAGTTTTAGGAATGACTAGATTTGCAGAGAAGTTGAATATCCATAATTTCGTACATTCTTCCTGATATCGGGTACATTATATATGTACAGATTGTCTGGATTTGCAGAGAAATTAAATATCCAGAAGGTTTTTAATTCAACGGGAAATTGTGTACATTAATTATACGGAATGTCTGGATTTGCAGAGAAATTGAATATCTAGAGGTGTGTAAATTCAACAGGAAATTGGGTCGGTTAAGTTTACGGAATGTCCGGATTTGCAGAGAAATTCAATATCCAGAATTTCCTAAATTCAGCCCGAAATTGTGAACAGTATATATGTACGGAATGTTTGGATTTGCTGAGAAATTAAATATCCAGAAGTTTTGAAATTCAACGGGAAATTGTGTACATTAATTGTACGGAATGTTTAGATTTGCAGAGAAATTGAATATCCAGAATTTAACGGGAAATTGGGTAGGTTTAGTTTACGGAATGAATTGATTTACAGAGAAGTTGAATATCCAGAATTTCGTACATTCAGCCTGAAATCGAGTATATTATATATGTACGGAATGTCTGGATTTGCAGAGAAATTGAATATCCAGAGGTATGTAAATTCAACTGGAAATTGGGTCTGTTAAGTTTACGGAATGTCTGGATATGCAGAGAAATTCAATATCCATAATTTTGTAAATCCAGTTATAAATTGTGTACTTTATATATGTACGGAATGTCTGGATTTGCAGAGAAATTAAATATCTAGAAGTTTTTAAATTCAACCGAAAATTGTGTACATTAATTGTACGGAATGTCTGGATTTGTAGAGAAATTGAATGTCCAGAATTCAACCGGAAATTGGGTAGATCAAGTTTCAGGAATGACTAGATTTGCAGCGGAGTTGAATATCCATAATTTCGTACATTCTTCCTGATATCGGGTACATTATATATGTACAGATTGCCTGAATTTGCAGAGAAATTAAATATCCAGAAGTTTTTAAATTCAACGGGAAATTGAATACATTAATTGTACGGAATGTCTGGATTTGCAGAGAAATTGAATATCTAGAGGTGTGTAAATTCAACAGGAAATTGGGTCGGTTAAGTTTACAGAATGTCTGGATTTGCAGAGAAATTCAATATCCAGAATTTTGTAAATTCAGTTTGAAATTGCTTACATTATATATGTACGGAATGTCTGGATTTGAAGAGAAATAAAATATCTAGAAGTTTTTAAATTCAACAGGAAATTGTGTACATTAATTGTACGGAATGTCTGGATTTGTAGAGAAATTGAATGTCGAGAACTCAACCGGAAATTGGGTAGATTAAGTTTTAGGAATGACTAGATTTGCAGAGAAGTTGAATATCCATAATTTCGTACATTCTTCCTGATATCGGGTACATTATATATGTACAGATTGTCTGGATTTGCAGAGAAATTAAATATCCAGAAGGTTTTTAATTCAACGGGAAATTGTGTACATTAATTATACGGAATGTCTGGATTTGCAGAGAAATTGAATATCTAGAGGTGTGTAAATTCAACAGGAAATTGGGTCGGTTAAGTTTACGGAATGTCCGGATTTGCAGAGAAATTCAATATCCAGAATTTCCTAAATTCAGCCCGAAATTGTGAACAGTATATATGTACGGAATGTTTGGATTTGCTGAGAAATTAAATATCCAGAAGTTTTGAAATTCAACGGGAAATTGTGTACATTAATTGTACGGAATGTTTAGATTTGCAGAGAAATTGAATATCCAGAATTTAACGGGAAATTGGGTAGGTTTAGTTTACGGAATGAATTGATTTACAGAGAAGTTGAATATCCAGAATTTCGTACATTCAGCCTGAAATCGAGTATATTATATATGTACGGAATGTCTGGATTTGCAGAGAAATTGAATATCCAGAGGTATGTAAATTCAACTGGAAATTGGGTCTGTTAAGTTTACGGAATGTCTGGATATGCAGAGAAATTCAATATCCATAATTTTGTAAATCCAGTTATAAATTGTGTACTTTATATATGTACGGAATGTCTGGATTTGCAGAGAAATTAAATATCTAGAAGTTTTTAAATTCAACCGAAAATTGTGTACATTAATTGTACGGAATGTCTGGATTTGTAGAGAAATTGAATGTCCAGAATTCAACCGGAAATTGGGTAGATCAAGTTTCAGGAATGACTAGATTTGCAGCGGAGTTGAATATCCATAATTTCGTACATTCTTCCTGATATCGGGTACATTATATATGTACAGATTGCCTGAATTTGCAGAGAAATTAAATATCCAGAAGTTTTTAAATTCAACGGGAAATTGAATACATTAATTGTACGGAATGTCTGGATTTGCAGAGAAATTGAATATCTAGAGGTGTGTAAATTCAACAGGAAATTGGGTCGGTTAAGTTTACAGAATGTCTGGATTTGCAGAGAAATTCAATATCCAGAATTTTGTAAATTCAGTTTGAAATTGCTTACATTATATATGTACGGAATGTCTGGATTTGAAGAGAAATAAAATATCTAGAAGTTTTTAAATTCAACAGGAAATTGTGTACATTAATTGTACGGAATGTCTGGATTTGTAGAGAAATTGAATGTCGAGAACTCAACCGGAAATTGGGTAGATTAAGTTTTAGGAATGACTAGATTTGCAGAGAAGTTGAATATCCATAATTTCGTACATTCTTCCTGATATCGGGTACATTATATATGTACAGATTGTCTGGATTTGCAGAGAAATTAAATATCCAGAAGGTTTTTAATTCAACGGGAAATTGTGTACATTAATTATACGGAATGTCTGGATTTGCAGAGAAATTGAATATCTAGAGGTGTGTAAATTCAACAGGAAATTGGGTCGGTTAAGTTTACGGAATGTCCGGATTTGCAGAGAAATTCAATATCCAGAATTTCCTAAATTCAGCCCGAAATTGTGAACAGTATATATGTACGGAATGTTTGGATTTGCTGAGAAATTAAATATCCAGAAGTTTTGAAATTCAACGGGAAATTGTGTACATTAATTGTACGGAATGTTTAGATTTGCAGAGAAATTGAATATCCAGAATTTAACGGGAAATTGGGTAGGTTTAGTTTACGGAATGAATTGATTTGCGAAGAAGTTGAATATCCAGAATTTCGTACATTCAGCCTGAAATCGAGTATATTATATATGTACGGAATGTCTGGATTTGCAGAGAAATTGAATATCCAGAGGTATGTAAATTCAACTGGAAATTGGGTCTGTTAAGTTTACGAAATGTCTGGATATGCAGAGAAATTCAATATCCAGAATTTTGTAAATCCAGTTTGAAATTGTGTACTTTATATATGTACGGAATGTCTGGATTTGCAGAGAAATTAAATATTTAGAAGTTTTTAAATTCAACCGAAAATTGTGTACATTAATTGTACGGAATGTCTGGATTTGTAGAGAAATTGAATGTCCAGAATTCAACCGGAAATTGGGTAGATTAAGTTTCAGGAATGACTAGATTTGCAGCGGAGTTGAATATCCATAATTTCGTACATTCTTCCTGATATCGGGTACATTATATATGTACAGATTGCCTGAATTTGCAGAGAAATTAAATATCCAGAAGTTTTTAAATTCAACGGGAAATTGAATACATTAATTGTACGGAATGTCTGGATTTGCAGAGAAATTGAATATCTAGAGGTGTGTAAATTCAACAGGAAATTGGGTCGGTTAAGTTTACAGAATGTCTGGATTTGCAGAGAAATTCAATATCCAGAATTTTGTAAATTCAGTTTGAAATTGCGTACATTATATATGTACGGAATGTCTGGATTTGAAGAGAAATAAAATATCTAGAAGTTTTTAAATTCAACAGGAAATTGTGTACATTAATTGTACGGACTGTCTGGATTTGTAGAGAAATTGAATGTCGAGAACTCAACCGGAAATTGGGTAGATTAAGTTTTAGGAATGACTAGATTTGCAGAGAAGTTGAATATCCATAATTTCGTACATTCTTCCTGATATCGGGTACATTATATATGTACAGATTGTCTGTATTTGCAGAGAAATTAAATATCCAGAAGGTTTTTAATTCAACGGGAAATTGTGTACATTAATTATACGGAATGTCTGGATTTGCAGAGAAATTGAATATCTAGAGGCGTGTAAATTCAACAGGAAATTGGGTCGGTTAAGTTTACGGAATGTCCGGATTTGCAGAGAAATTCAATATCCAGAATTTCCTAAATTCGGCCTGAAATTGTGAACAGTATATATGTACGGAATGTTTGGATTTGCTGAGAAATTAAATATCCAGAAGTTTTGAAATTCAACGGGAAATTGTGTACATTAATTGTACGGAATGTTTAGATTTGCAGAGAAATTGAATATCCAGAATTTAACGGGAAATTGGGTAGGTTTAGTTTACGGAATGAATTGATTTGCGGAGAAGTTGAATATCCAGAATTTCGTACATTCAGCCTGAAATCGAGTATATTATATATGTACGGAATGTCTGGATTTGCGGAGAAATTGAATATCAAGAGGTATGTAAATTCAACTGGAAATTGGGTCTGTTAAGTTTACGAAATGTCTGGATATGCAGAGAAATTCAATATCCAGAATTTTGTAAATCCAGTTTGAAATTGTGTACTTTATATATGTACGGAATGTCTGGATTTGCAGAGAAATTAAATATCCAGAAGGTTTTTAATTCAACGGGAAATTGTGTACATTAATTATACGGAATGTCTGGATATGCAGAGAAATTGAATATCTAGAGGTGTGTAAATTCAACCGGAAATTGGGTCGGTTAAGTTTACAGAATGTCTGGATTTGCAGAGAAATTCAATATCCAGAATTTTGTAAATTCAGTTTGAAATTGCGTACATTATATATGTACGGAATGTCTGGATTTGAAAAGAAATAAAATGTCTAGAAGTTTTTAAATTCAACAGGAAATTGTGTACATTAATTGTACGGAATGTCTGGATTTGTAGAGAAATTGAATGTCGAGAACTCAACCGGAAATTGGGTAGATTAAGTTTTAGGAATGACTAGATTTGCAGAGAAGTTGAATATCCATAATTTCGTACATTCTTCCTGATATCGGGTACATTATATATGTACAGATTGTCTGGATTTGCAGAGAAATTAAATATCCAGAAGGTTTTTAATTCAACGGGAAATTGTGTACATTAATTATACGGAATGTCTGGATTTGCAGAGAAATTGAATATCTAGAGGTGTGTGAATTCAACAGGAAATTGGGTCGGTTAAGTTTACGGAATGTCCGGATTTGCAGAGAAATTCAATATCCGGAATTTCCTAAATTCAGCCCGAAATTGTGAACAGTATATATGTACGGAATGTTTGGATTTGCTGAGAAATTAAATATCCAGAAGTTTTGAAATTCAACGGGAAATTGTGTACATTAATTGTACGGAATGTTTAGATTTGCAGAGAAATTGAATATCCAGAATTTAACGGGAAATTGGGTAGGTTTAGTTTACGGAATGAATTGATTTACAGAGAAGTTGAATATCCAGAATTTCGTACATTCAGCCTGAAATCGAGTATATTATATATGTACGGAATGTCTGGATTTGCAGAGAAATTGAATATCCAGAGGTATGTAAATTCAACTGGAAATTGGGTTTGTTAAGTTTACGGAATGTCTGGATATGCAGAGAAATTCAATATCCAGAATTTTGTAAATCCAGTTATAAATTGTGTACTTTATATATGTACGGAATGTCTGGATTTGCAGAGAAATTAAATATCTAGAAGTTTTTAAATTCAACCGAAAATTGTGTACATTAATTGTACGGAATGTCTGGATTTGTAGAGAAATTGAATGTCCAGAATTCAACCGGAAATTGGGTAGATTAAGTTTCAGGAATGACTAGATTTGCAGCGGAGTTGAATATCCATAATTTCGTACATTCTTCCTGATATCGGGTACATTATATATGTACAGATTGCCTGAATTTGCAGAGAAATTAAATATCCAGAAGTTTTTAAATTCAACGGGAAATTGAATACATTAATTGTACGGAATGTCTGGATTTGCAGAGAAATTGAATATCTAGAGGTGTGTAAATTCAACAGGAAATTGGGTCGGTTAAGTTTACAGAATGTCTGGATTTGCAGAGAAATTCAATATCCAGAATTTTGTAAATTCAGTTTGAAATTGCGTACATTATATATGTACGGAATGTCTGGATTTGAAGAGAAATAAAATATCTAGAAGTTTTTAAATTCAACAGGAAATTGTGTACATTAATTGTACGGACTGTCTGGATTTGAAGAGAAATTGAATGTCGAGAACTCAACCGGAAATTGGGTAGATTAAGTTTTAGGAATGACTAGATTTGCAGAGAAGTTGAATATCCATAATTTCGTACATTCTTCCTGATATCGGGTACATTATATATGTACAGATTGTCTGGATTTGTAGAGAAATTAAATATCCAGAAGGTTTTTAATTCAACGGGAAATTGTGTACATTAATTATACGGAATGTCTGGATTTGCAGAGAAATTGAATATCTAGAGGCGTGTACATTCAACAGGAAATTGGGTCGGTTAAGTTTACGGAATGTCCGGATTTGAAGAGAAATTCAATATCCAGAATTTCCTAAATTCGGCCTGAAATTGTGAACAGTATATATGTACGGAATGTTTGGATTTGCTGAGAAATTAAATATCCAGAAGTTTTGAAATTCAACGGAAAATTGTGTACATTAATTGTACGGAATGTTTAGATTTGCAGAGAAATTGAATATCCAGAATTTAACGGGAAATTGGGTAGGTTTAGTTTACGGAATGAATTGATTTGCGGAGAAGTTGAATATCCAGAATTTCGTACATTCAGCCTGAAATCGAGTATATTATATATGTACGGAATGTCTGGATTGCAGAGAAATTGAATATCCAGAGGTATGTAAATTCAACTGGAAATTGGGTCTGTTAAGTTTACGAAATGTCTGGATATGCAGAGAAATTCAATATCCAGAATTTTGTAAATCCAGTTTGAAATTGTGTACTTTATATATGTACGGAATGTCTGGATTTGCAGAGAAATTAAATATCTAGAAGTTTTTAAATTCAACCGAAAATTGTGTACATTAATTGTACGGAATGTCTGGATTTGTAGAGAAATTGAATGTCCAGAATTCAACCGGAAATTGGGTAGATTAACTTTCAGGAATGACTAGATTTGCAGCGGAGTTGAATATCCATAATTTCGTACATTCTTCCTGATATCGGGTACATTATATATGTACAGATTGCCTGAATTTGCAGAGAAATTAAATATCCAGAAGTTTTTAAATTCAACGGGAAATTGAGTACATTAATTGTACGGAATGTCTGGATTTGCAGAGAAATTGAATATCTAGAGGTGTGTAAATTCAACAGGAAATTGGGTCGGTTAAGTTTACAGAATGTCTGGATTTGCAGAGAAATTCAATATCCAGAATTTTGTAAATTCAGTTTGAAATTGCGTACATTATATATGTACGGAATGTCTGGATTTGAAGAGAAATAAAATATCTAGAAGTTTTTAAATTCAACAGGAAATTGTGTACATTAATTGTACGGAATGTCTGGATTTGTAGAGAAATTGAATGTCGAGAACTCAACCGGAAATTGGGTAGATTAAGTTTTAGGAATGACTAGATTTGCAGAGAAGTTGAATATCCATAATTTCGTACATTCTTCCTGATATCGGGTACATTATATATGTACAGATTGTCTGGATTTGCAGAGAAATTAAATATCCAGAAGGTTTTTAATTCAACGGGAAATTGTGTACATTAATTATACGGAATGTCTGGATTTGCAGAGAAATTGAATATCTAGAGGTGTGTAAATTCAACAGGAAATTGGGTCGGTTAAGTTTACGGAATGTCCGGATTTGCAGAGAAATTCAATATCCAGAATTTCCTAAATTCAGCCCGAAATTGTGAACAGTATATATGTACGGAATGTTTGGATTTGCTGAGAAATTAAATATCCAGAAGTTTTGAAATTCAACGGGAAATTGGGTACATTAATTGTACGGAATGTTTAGATTTGCAGAGAAATTGAATATCCAGAATTTAACGGGAAATTGGGTAGGTTTAGTTTACGGAATGAATTGATTTACAGAGAAGTTGAATATCCAGAATTTCGTACATTCAGCCTGAAATCGAGTATATTATATATGTACGGAATGTCTGGATTTGCAGAGAAATTGAATATCCAGAGGTATGTAAATTCAACTGGAAATTGGGTCTGTTAAGTTTACGGAATGTCTGGATATGCAGAGAAATTCAATATCCAGAATTTTGTAAATCCAGTTATAAATTGTGTACTTTATATATGTACGGAATGTCTGGATTTGCAGAGAAATTAAATATCTAGAAGTTTTTAAATTCAACCGAAAATTGTGTACATTAATTGTACGGAATGTCTGGATTTGTAGAGAAATTGAATGTCCAGAATTCAACCGGAAATTGGGTAGATTAAGTTTCAGGAATGACTAGATTTGCAGCGGAGTTGAATATCCATAATTTCGTACATTCTTCCTGATATCGGGTACATTATATATGTACAGATTGCCTGAATTTGCAGAGAAATTAAATATCCAGAAGTTTTTAAATTCAACGGGAAATTGAATACATTAATTGTACGGAATGTCTGGATTTGCAGAGAAATTGAATATCTAGAGGTGTGTAAATTCAACAGGAAATTGGGTCGGTTAAGTTTACAGAATGTCTGGATTTGCAGAGAAATTCAATATCCAGAATTTTGTAAATTCAGTTTGAAATTGCGTACATTATATATGTACGGAATGTCTGGATTTGAAGAGAAATAAAATATCTAGAAGTTTTTAAATTCAACAGGAAATTGTGTACATTAATTGTACGGAATGTCTGGATTTGTAGAGAAATTGAATGTCGAGAACTCAACCGGAAATTGGGTAGATTAAGTTTTAGGAATGACTAGATTTGCAGAGAAGTTGAATATCCATAATTTCGTACATTCTTCCTGATATCGGGTACATTATATATGTACAGATTGTCTGGATTTGCAGAGAAATTAAATATCCAGAAGGTTTTTAATTCAACGGGAAATTGTGTACATTAATTATACGGAATGTCTGGATTTGCAGAGAAATTGAATATCTAGAGGTGTGTAAATTCAACAGGAAATTGGGTCGGTTAAGTTTACGGAATGTCCGGATTTGCAGAGAAATTCAATATCCAGAATTTCCTAAATTCAGCCCGAAATTGTGAACAGTATATATGTACGGAATGTTTGGATTTGCTGAGAAATTAAATATCCAGAAGTTTTGAAATTCAACGGGAAATTGTGTACATTAATTGTACGGAATGTTTAGATTTTCAGAGAAATTGAATATCCAGAATTTAACGGGAAATTGGGTAGGTTTAGTTTACGGAATGAATTGATTTGCGGAGAAGTTGAATATCCAGAATTTCGTACATTCAGCCTGAAATCGAGTATATTATATATGTACGGAATGTCTGGATTTGCAGAGAAATTGAATATCCAGAGGTATGTAAATTCAACTGGAAATTGGGTCTGTTAAGTTTACGGAATGTCTGGATATGCAGAGAAATTCAATATCCAGAATTTTGTAAATCCAGTTTGAAATTGTGTACTTTATATATGTACGGAATGTCTGGATTTGCAGACAAATTAAATACCTAGAAGTTTTTAAATTCAACCGAAAATTGTGTACATTAATTGTACGGAATGTCTGGATTTGTAGAGAAATTGAATGTCCAGAATTCAACCGGAAATTGGGTAGATTAAGTTTCAGGAATGACTAGATTTGCAGCGAAGTTGAATATCCATAATTTCGTACATTCTTCCTGATATCGGGTACATTATATATGTACAGATTGTCTGAATTTGCAGAGAAATTAAATATCCAGAAGTTTTTAAATTCAACGGGAAATTGAGTACATTAATTGTACGGAATGTCTGGATTTGCAGAGAAATTGAATATCTAGAGGTGTGTAAATTCAACAGGAAATTGGGTCGGTTAAGTTTACAGAATGTCTGGATTTGCAGAGAAATTCAATATCCAGAATTTTGTAAATTCAGTTTGAAATTGCGTACATTATATATGTACGGAATGTCTGGATTTGAAGAGAAATAAAATATCTAGAAGTTTTTAAATTCAACAGGAAATTGTGTACATTAATTGTACGGAATGTCTGGATTTGTAGAGAAATTGAATGTCGAGAACTCAACCGGAAATTGGGTAGATTAAGTTTTAGGAATGACTAGATTTGCAGAGAAGTTGAATATCCATAATTTCGTACATTCTTCCTGATATCGGGTACATTATATATGTACAGATTGTCTGGATTTGCAGAGAAATTAAATATCCAGAAGGTTTTTAATTCAACGGGAAATTGTGTACATTAATTATACGGAATGTCTGGATTTGCAGAGAAATTGAATATCTAGAGGTGTGTAAATTCAACAGGAAATTGGGTCGGTTAAGTTTACGGAATGTCCGGATTTGCAGAGAAATTCAATATCCAGAATTTCCTAAATTCAGCCCGAAATTGTGAACAGTATATATGTACGGAATGTTTGGATTTGCTGAGAAATTAAATATCCAGAAGTTTTGAAATTCAACGGGAAATTGTGTACATTAATTGTACGGAATGTTTAGATTTTCAGAGAAATTGAATATCCAGAATTTAACGGGAAATTGGGTAGGTTTAGTTTACGGAATGAATTGATTTACAGAGAAGTTGAATATCCAGAATTTCGTACATTCAGCCTGAAATCGAGTATATTATATATGTACGGAATGTCTGGATTTGCAGAGAAATTGAATATCCAGAGGTATGTAAATTCAACTGGAAATTGGGTCTGTTAAGTTTACGGAATGTCTGGATATGCAGAGAAATTCAATATCCAGAATTTTGTAAATCCAGTTTGAAATTGTGTACTTTATATATGTACGGAATGTCTGGATTTGCAGAGAAATTAAATATCTAGAAGTTTTTAAATTCAACCGAAAATTGTGTACATTAATTGTACGGAATGTCTGGATTTGTAGAGAAATTGAATGTCCAGAATTCAACCGGAAATTGGGTAGATTAAGTTTCAGGAATGACTAGATTTGCAGCGAAGTTGAATATCCATAATTTCGTACATTCTTCCTGATATCGGGTACATTATATATGTACAGATTGTCTGAATTTGCAGAGAAATTAAATATCCAGAAGTTTTTAAATTCAACGGGAAATTGAGTACATTAATTGTACGGAATGTCTGGATTTGCAGAGAAATTGAATATCTAGAGGTGTGTGAATTCAACAGGAAATTGGGTCGGTTAAGTTTACGGAATGTCCGGATTTGCAGAGAAATTCAATATCCGGAATTTCCTAAATTCAGCCCGAAATTGTGAACAGTATATATGTACGGAATGTTTGGATTTGCTGAGAAATTAAATATCCAGAAGTTTTGAAATTCAACGGGAAATTGTGTACATTAATTGTACGGAATGTTTAGATTTGCAGAGAAATTGAATATCCAGAATTTAACGGGAAATTGGGTAGGTTTAGTTTACGGAATGAATTGATTTACAGAGAAGTTGAATATCCAGAATTTCGTACATTCAGCCTGAAATCGAGTATATTATATATGTACGGAATGTCTGGATTTGCAGAGAAATTGAATATCCAGAGGTATGTAAATTCAACTGGAAATTGGGTTTGTTAAGTTTACGGAATGTCTGGATATGCAGAGAAATTCAATATCCAGAATTTTGTAAATCCAGTTATAAATTGTGTACTTTATATATGTACGGAATGTCTGGATTTGCAGAGAAATTAAATATCTAGAAGTTTTTAAATTCAACCGAAAATTGTGTACATTAATTGTACGGAATGTCTGGATTTGTAGAGAAATTGAATGTCCAGAATTCAACCGGAAATTGGGTAGATTAAGTTTCAGGAATGACTAGATTTGCAGCGGAGTTGAATATCCATAATTTCGTACATTCTTCCTGATATCGGGTACATTATATATGTACAGATTGCCTGAATTTGCAGAGAAATTAAATATCCAGAAGTTTTTAAATTCAACGGGAAATTGAATACATTAATTGTACGGAATGTCTGGATTTGCAGAGAAATTGAATATCTAGAGGTGTGTAAATTCAACAGGAAATTGGGTCGGTTAAGTTTACAGAATGTCTGGATTTGCAGAGAAATTCAATATCCAGAATTTTGTAAATTCAGTTTGAAATTGCGTACATTATATATGTACGGAATGTCTGGATTTGAAGAGAAATAAAATATCTAGAAGTTTTTAAATTCAACAGGAAATTGTGTACATTAATTGTACGGACTGTCTGGATTTGAAGAGAAATTGAATGTCGAGAACTCAACCGGAAATTGGGTAGATTAAGTTTTAGGAATGACTAGATTTGCAGAGAAGTTGAATATCCATAATTTCGTACATTCTTCCTGATATCGGGTACATTATATATGTACAGATTGTCTGGATTTGTAGAGAAATTAAATATCCAGAAGGTTTTTAATTCAACGGGAAATTGTGTACATTAATTATACGGAATGTCTGGATTTGCAGAGAAATTGAATATCTAGAGGCGTGTACATTCAACAGGAAATTGGGTCGGTTAAGTTTACGGAATGTCCGGATTTGAAGAGAAATTCAATATCCAGAATTTCCTAAATTCGGCCTGAAATTGTGAACAGTATATATGTACGGAATGTTTGGATTTGCTGAGAAATTAAATATCCAGAAGTTTTGAAATTCAACGGAAAATTGTGTACATTAATTGTACGGAATGTTTAGATTTGCAGAGAAATTGAATATCCAGAATTTAACGGGAAATTGGGTAGGTTTAGTTTACGGAATGAATTGATTTGCGGAGAAGTTGAATATCCAGAATTTCGTACATTCAGCCTGAAATCGAGTATATTATATATGTACGGAATGTCTGGATTGCAGAGAAATTGAATATCCAGAGGTATGTAAATTCAACTGGAAATTGGGTCTGTTAAGTTTACGAAATGTCTGGATATGCAGAGAAATTCAATATCCAGAATTTTGTAAATCCAGTTTGAAATTGTGTACTTTATATATGTACGGAATGTCTGGATTTGCAGAGAAATTAAATATCTAGAAGTTTTTAAATTCAACCGAAAATTGTGTACATTAATTGTACGGAATGTCTGGATTTGTAGAGAAATTGAATGTCCAGAATTCAACCGGAAATTGGGTAGATTAAGTTTCAGGAATGACTAGATTTGCAGCGGAGTTGAATATCCATAATTTCGTACATTCTTCCTGATATCGGGTACATTATATATGTACAGATTGCCTGAATTTGCAGAGAAATTAAATATCCAGAAGTTTTTAAATTCAACGGGAAATTGAGTACATTAATTGTACGGAATGTCTGGATTTGCAGAGAAATTGAATATCTAGAGGTGTGTAAATTCAACAGGAAATTGGGTCGGTTAAGTTTACAGAATGTCTGGATTTGCAGAGAAATTCAATATCCAGAATTTTGTAAATTCAGTTTGAAATTGCGTACATTATATATGTACGGAATGTCTGGATTTGAAGAGAAATAAAATATCTAGAAGTTTTTAAATTCAACAGGAAATTGTGTACATTAATTGTACGGAATGTCTGGATTTGTAGAGAAATTGAATGTCGAGAACTCAACCGGAAATTGGGTAGATTAAGTTTTAGGAATGACTAGATTTGCAGAGAAGTTGAATATCCATAATTTCGTACATTCTTCCTGATATCGGGTACATTATATATGTACAGATTGTCTGGATTTGCAGAGAAATTAAATATCCAGAAGGTTTTTAATTCAACGGGAAATTGTGTACATTAATTATACGGAATGTCTGGATTTGCAGAGAAATTGAATATCTAGAGGTGTGTAAATTCAACAGGAAATTGGGTCGGTTAAGTTTACGGAATGTCCGGATTTGCAGAGAAATTCAATATCCAGAATTTCCTAAATTCAGCCCGAAATTGTGAACAGTATATATGTACGGAATGTTTGGATTTGCTGAGAAATTAAATATCCAGAAGTTTTGAAATTCAACGGGAAATTGGGTACATTAATTGTACGGAATGTTTAGATTTGCAGAGAAATTGAATATCCAGAATTTAACGGGAAATTGGGTAGGTTTAGTTTACGGAATGAATTGATTTACAGAGAAGTTGAATATCCAGAATTTCGTACATTCAGCCTGAAATCGAGTATATTATATATGTACGGAATGTCTGGATTTGCAGAGAAATTGAATATCCAGAGGTATGTAAATTCAACTGGAAATTGGGTCTGTTAAGTTTACGGAATGTCTGGATATGCAGAGAAATTCAATATCCAGAATTTTGTAAATCCAGTTATAAATTGTGTACTTTATATATGTACGGAATGTCTGGATTTGCAGAGAAATTAAATATCTAGAAGTTTTTAAATTCAACCGAAAATTGTGTACATTAATTGTACGGAATGTCTGGATTTGTAGAGAAATTGAATGTCCAGAATTCAACCGGAAATTGGGTAGATTAAGTTTCAGGAATGACTAGATTTGCAGCGGAGTTGAATATCCATAATTTCGTACATTCTTCCTGATATCGGGTACATTATATATGTACAGATTGCCTGAATTTGCAGAGAAATTAAATATCCAGAAGTTTTTAAATTCAACGGGAAATTGAATACATTAATTGTACGGAATGTCTGGATTTGCAGAGAAATTGAATATCTAGAGGTGTGTAAATTCAACAGGAAATTGGGTCGGTTAAGTTTACAGAATGTCTGGATTTGCAGAGAAATTCAATATCCAGAATTTTGTAAATTCAGTTTGAAATTGCGTACATTATATATGTACGGAATGTCTGGATTTGAAGAGAAATAAAATATCTAGAAGTTTTTAAATTCAACAGGAAATTGTGTACATTAATTGTACGGAATGTCTGGATTTGTAGAGAAATTGAATGTCGAGAACTCAACCGGAAATTGGGTAGATTAAGTTTTAGGAATGACTAGATTTGCAGAGAAGTTGAATATCCATAATTTCGTACATTCTTCCTGATATCGGGTACATTATATATGTACAGATTGTCTGGATTTGCAGAGAAATTAAATATCCAGAAGGTTTTTAATTCAACGGGAAATTGTGTACATTAATTATACGGAATGTCTGGATTTGCAGAGAAATTGAATATCTAGAGGTGTGTAAATTCAACAGGAAATTGGGTCGGTTAAGTTTACGGAATGTCCGGATTTGCAGAGAAATTCAATATCCAGAATTTCCTAAATTCAGCCCGAAATTGTGAACAGTATATATGTACGGAATGTTTGGATTTGCTGAGAAATTAAATATCCAGAAGTTTTGAAATTCAACGGGAAATTGTGTACATTAATTGTACGGAATGTTTAGATTTTCAGAGAAATTGAATATCCAGAATTTAACGGGAAATTGGGTAGGTTTAGTTTACGGAATGAATTGATTTGCGGAGAAGTTGAATATCCAGAATTTCGTACATTCAGCCTGAAATCGAGTATATTATATATGTACGGAATGTCTGGATTTGCAGAGAAATTGAATATCCAGAGGTATGTAAATTCAACTGGAAATTGGGTCTGTTAAGTTTACGGAATGTCTGGATATGCAGAGAAATTCAATATCCAGAATTTTGTAAATCCAGTTTGAAATTGTGTACTTTATATATGTACGGAATGTCTGGATTTGCAGACAAATTAAATACCTAGAAGTTTTTAAATTCAACCGAAAATTGTGTACATTAATTGTACGGAATGTCTGGATTTGTAGAGAAATTGAATGTCCAGAATTCAACCGGAAATTGGGTAGATTAAGTTTCAGGAATGACTAGATTTGCAGCGAAGTTGAATATCCATAATTTCGTACATTCTTCCTGATATCGGGTACATTATATATGTACAGATTGTCTGAATTTGCAGAGAAATTAAATATCCAGAAGTTTTTAAATTCAACGGGAAATTGAGTACATTAATTGTACGGAATGTCTGGATTTGCAGAGAAATTGAATATCTAGAGGTGTGTAAATTCAACAGGAAATTGGGTCGGTTAAGTTTACAGAATGTCTGGATTTGCAGAGAAATTCAATATCCAGAATTTTGTAAATTCAGTTTGAAATTGCGTACATTATATATGTACGGAATGTCTGGATTTGAAGAGAAATAAAATATCTAGAAGTTTTTAAATTCAACAGGAAATTGTGTACATTAATTGTACGGAATGTCTGGATTTGTAGAGAAATTGAATGTCGAGAACTCAACCGGAAATTGGGTAGATTAAGTTTTAGGAATGACTAGATTTGCAGAGAAGTTGAATATCCATAATTTCGTACATTCTTCCTGATATCGGGTACATTATATATGTACAGATTGTCTGGATTTGCAGAGAAATTAAATATCCAGAAGGTTTTTAATTCAACGGGAAATTGTGTACATTAATTATACGGAATGTCTGGATTTGCAGAGAAATTGAATATCTAGAGGTGTGTAAATTCAACAGGAAATTGGGTCGGTTAAGTTTACGGAATGTCCGGATTTGCAGAGAAATTCAATATCCAGAATTTCCTAAATTCAGCCCGAAATTGTGAACAGTATATATGTACGGAATGTTTGGATTTGCTGAGAAATTAAATATCCAGAAGTTTTGAAATTCAACGGGAAATTGTGTACATTAATTGTACGGAATGTTTAGATTTTCAGAGAAATTGAATATCCAGAATTTAACGGGAAATTGGGTAGGTTTAGTTTACGGAATGAATTGATTTACAGAGAAGTTGAATATCCAGAATTTCGTACATTCAGCCTGAAATCGAGTATATTATATATGTACGGAATGTCTGGATTTGCAGAGAAATTGAATATCCAGAGGTATGTAAATTCAACTGGAAATTGGGTCTGTTAAGTTTACGGAATGTCTGGATATGCAGAGAAATTCAATATCCAGAATTTTGTAAATCCAGTTTGAAATTGTGTACTTTATATATGTACGGAATGTCTGGATTTGCAGAGAAATTAAATATCTAGAAGTTTTTAAATTCAACCGAAAATTGTGTACATTAATTGTACGGAATGTCTGGATTTGTAGAGAAATTGAATGTCCAGAATTCAACCGGAAATTGGGTAGATTAAGTTTCAGGAATGACTAGATTTGCAGCGAAGTTGAATATCCATAATTTCGTACATTCTTCCTGATATCGGGTACATTATATATGTACAGATTGTCTGAATTTGCAGAGAAATTAAATATCCAGAAGTTTTTAAATTCAACGGGAAATTGAGTACATTAATTGTACGGAATGTCTGGATTTGCAGAGAAATTGAATATCTAGAGGTGTGTAAATTCAACAGGAAATTGGGTCGGTTAAGTTTACAGAATGTCTGGATTTGCAGAGAAATTCAATATCCAGAATTTTGTAAATTCAGTTTGAAATTGCGTACATTATATATGTACGGAATGTCTGGATTTGAAGAGAAATAAAATATCTAGAAGTTTTTAAATTCAACAGGAAATTGTGTACATTAATTGTACGGAATGTCTGGATTTGTAGAGAAATTGAATGTCGAGAACTCAACCGGAAATTGGGTAGATTAAGTTTTAGGAATGACTAGATTTGCAGAGAAGTTGAATATCCATAATTTCGTACATTCTTCCTGATATCGGGTACATTATATATGTACAGATTGTCTGGATTTGCAGAGAAATTAAATATCCAGAAGGTTTTTAATTCAACGGGAAATTGTGTACATTAATTATACGGAATGTCTGGATTTGCAGAGAAATTGAATATCTAGAGGTGTGTAAATTCAACAGGAAATTGGGTCGGTTAAGTTTACGGAATGTCCGGATTTGCAGAGAAATTCAATATCCAGAATTTCCTAAATTCAGCCCGAAATTGTGAACAGTATATATGTACGGAATGTTTGGATTTGCTGAGAAATTAAATATCCAGAAGTTTTGAAATTCAACGGGAAATTGTGTACATTAATTGTACGGAATGTTTAGATTTGCAGAAAAATTGAATATCCAGAATTTAACGGGAAATTGGGTAGGTTTAGTTTACGGAATGAATTGATTTACAGAGAAGTTGAATATCCAGAATTTTGTACATTCAGCCTGAAATCAAGTATATTATATATGTACGGAATGTCTGGATTTGCAGAGAAATTGAATATCCAGAGGTATGTAAATTCAACTGGAAATTGGGTCTGTTAAGTTTACGGAATGTCTGGATATGCAGAGAAATTCAATATCCAGAATTTTGTAAATCCAGTTTGAAATTGTGTACTTTATTTATGTACGGAATGTCTGGATTTGAAGAGAAATTAAATATCTAGAAGTTTTTAAATTCAACCGAAAATTGTGTACATTAATTGTACGGAATGTCTGGATTTGTAGAGAAATTGAATGTCCAGAATTCAACCGGAAATTGGGTAGATTAAGTTTCAGGAATGACTAGATTTGCAGCGAAGTTGAATATCCATAATTTCGTACATTCTTCCTGATATCGGGTACATTATATATGTACAGATTGTCTGAATTTGCAGAGAAATTAAATATCCAGAAGTTTTTAAATTCAACGGGAAATTGAGTACATTAATTGTACGGAATGTCTGGATTTGCAGAGAAATTGAATATCTAGAGGTGTGTAAATTCAACAGGAAATTGGGTCGGTTAAGTTTACAGAATGTCTGGATTTGCAGAGAAATTCAATATCCAGAATTTTGTAAATTCAGTTTGAAATTGCGTACATTATATATGTACGGAATGTCTGGATTTGAAGAGAAATAAAATATCTAGAAGTTTTTAAATTCAACAGGAAATTGTGTACATTAATTGTACGGAATGTCTGGATTTGTGGAGAAATTGAATGTCGAGAACTCAACCGGAAATTGGGTAGATTAAGTTTTAGGAATGACTAGATTTGCAGAGAAGTTGAATATCCATAATTTCGTACATTCTTCCTGATATCGGGTACATTATATATGTACAGATTGTCTGGATTTGCAGAGAAATTAAATATCCAGAAGGTTTTTAATTCAACGGGAAATTGTGTACATTAATTATACGGAATGTCTGGATTTGCAGAGAAATTGAATATCTAGAGGTGTGTAAATTCAACAGGAAATTGGGTCGGTTAAGTTTACGGAATGTCCGGATTTGCAGAGAAATTCAATATCCAGAATTTCCTAAATTCAGCCCGAAATTGTGAACAGTATATATGTACGGAATGTTTGGATTTGCTGAGAAATTAAATATCCAGAAGTTTTGAAATTCAACGGGAAATTGTGTACATTAATTGTACGGAATGTTTAGATTTGCAGAGAAATTGAATATCCAGAATTTAACGGGAAATTGGGTAGGTTTAGTTTACGGAATGAATTGATTTACAGAGAAGTTGAATATCCAGAATTTCGTACATTCAGCCTGAAATCGAGTATATTATATATGTACGGAATGTCTGGATTTGCAGAGAAATTGAATATCCAGAGGTATGTAAATTCAACTGGAAATTGGGTCTGTTAAGTTTACGGAATGTCTGGATATGCAGAGAAATTCAATATCCAGAATTTTGTAAATCCAGTTTGAAATTGTGTACTTTATATATGTACGGAATGTCTGGATTTGCAGACAAATTAAATACCTAGAAGTTTTTAAATTCAACCGAAAATTGTGTACATTAATTGTACGGAATGTCTGGATTTGTAGAGAAATTGAATGTCCAGAATTCAACCGGAAATTGGGTAGATTAAGTTTCAGGAATGACTAGATTTGCAGCGAAGTTGAATATCCATAATTTCGTACATTCCTCCTGATATCGGGTACATTATATATGTACAGATTGTCTGAATTTGCAGAGAAATTAAATATCCAGAAGTTTTTAAATTCAACGGGAAATTGAGTACATTAATTGTACGGAATGTCTGGATTTGCAGAGAAATTGAATATCTAGAGGTGTGTAAATTCAACAGGAAATTGGGTCGGTTAAGTTTACAGAATGTCTGGATTTGCAGAGAAATTCAATATCCAGAATTTTGTAAATTCAGTTTGAAATTGCGTACATTATATATGTACGGAATGTCTGGATTTGAAGAGAAATAAAATATCTAGAAGTTTTTAAATTCAACAGGAAATTGTGTACATTAATTGTACGGAATGTCTGGATTTGTAGAGAAATTGAATGTCGAGAACTCAACCGGAAATTGGGTAGATTAAGTTTTAGGAATGACTAGATTTGCAGAGAAGTTGAATATCCATAATTTCGTACATTCTTCCTGATATCGGGTACATTATATATGTACAGATTGTCTGGATTTGCAGAGAAATTAAATATCCAGAAGGTTTTTAATTCAACGGGAAATTGTGTACATTAATTATACGGAATGTCTGGATTTGCAGAGAAATTGAATATCTAGAGGTGTGTAAATTCAACAGGAAATTGGGTCGGTTAAGTTTACGGAATGTCCGGATTTGCAGAGAAATTCAATATCCAGAATTTCCTAAATTCAGCCCGAAATTGTGAACAGTATATATGTACGGAATGTTTGGATTTGCTGAGAAATTAAATATCCAGAAGTTTTGAAATTCAACGGGAAATTGTGTACATTAATTGTACGGAATGTTTAGATTTTCAGAGAAATTGAATATCCAGAATTTAACGGGAAATTGGGTAGGTTTAGTTTACGGAATGAATTGATTTACAGAGAAGTTGAATATCCAGAATTTCGTACATTCAGCCTGAAATCGAGTATATTATATATGTACGGAATGTCTGGATTTGCAGAGAAATTGAATATCCAGAGGTATGTAAATTCAACTGGAAATTGGGTCTGTTAAGTTTACGGAATGTCTGGATATGCAGAGAAATTCAATATCCAGAATTTTGTAAATCCAGTTTGAAATTGTGTACTTTATATATGTACGGAATGTCTGGATTTGCAGAGAAATTAAATATCTAGAAGTTTTTAAATTCAACCGAAAATTGTGTACATTAATTGTACGGAATGTCTGGATTTGTAGAGAAATTGAATGTCCAGAATTCAACCGGAAATTGGGTAGATTAAGTTTCAGGAATGACTAGATTTGCAGCGAAGTTGAATATCCATAATTTCGTACATTCTTCCTGATATCGGGTACATTATATATGTACAGATTGTCTGAATTTGCAGAGAAATTAAATATCCAGAAGTTTTTAAATTCAACGGGAAATTGAGTACATTAATTGTACGGAATGTCTGGATTTGCAGAGAAATTGAATATCTAGAGGTGTGTAAATTCAACAGGAAATTGGGTCGGTTAAGTTTACAGAATGTCTGGATTTGCAGAGAAATTCAATATCCAGAATTTTGTAAATTCAGTTTGAAATTGCGTACATTATATATGTACGGAATGTCTGGATTTGAAGAGAAATAAAATATCTAGAAGTTTTTAAATTCAACAGGAAATTGTGTACATTAATTGTACGGAATGTCTGGATTTGTAGAGAAATTGAATGTCGAGAACTCAACCGGAAATTGGGTAGATTAAGTTTTAGGAATGACTAGATTTGCAGAGAAGTTGAATATCCATAATTTCGTACATTCTTCCTGATATCGGGTACATTATATATGTACAGATTGTCTGGATTTGCAGAGAAATTAAATATCCAGAAGGTTTTTAATTCAACGGGAAATTGTGTACATTAATTATACGGAATGTCTGGATTTGCAGAGAAATTGAATATCTAGAGGTGTGTAAATTCAACAGGAAATTGGGTCGGTTAAGTTTACGGAATGTCCGGATTTGCAGAGAAATTCAATATCCAGAATTTCCTAAATTCAGCCCGAAATTGTGAACAGTATATATGTACGGAATGTTTGGATTTGCTGAGAAATTAAATATCCAGAAGTTTTGAAATTCAACGGGAAATTGTGTACATTAATTGTACGGAATGTTTAGATTTGCAGAAAAATTGAATATCCAGAATTTAACGGGAAATTGGGTAGGTTTAGTTTACGGAATGAATTGATTTACAGAGAAGTTGAATATCCAGAATTTTGTACATTCAGCCTGAAATCAAGTATATTATATATGTACGGAATGTCTGGATTTGCAGAGAAATTGAATATCCAGAGGTATGTAAATTCAACTGGAAATTGGGTCTGTTAAGTTTACGGAATGTCTGGATATGCAGAGAAATTCAATATCCAGAATTTTGTAAATCCAGTTTGAAATTGTGTACTTTATTTATGTACGGAATGTCTGGATTTGAAGAGAAATTAAATATCTAGAAGTTTTTAAATTCAACCGAAAATTGTGTACATTAATTGTACGGAATGTCTGGATTTGTAGAGAAATTGAATGTCCAGAATTCAACCGGAAATTGGGTAGATTAAGTTTCAGGAATGACTAGATTTGCAGCGAAGTTGAATATCCATAATTTCGTACATTCTTCCTGATATCGGGTACATTATATATGTACAGATTGTCTGAATTTGCAGAGAAATTAAATATCCAGAAGTTTTTAAATTCAACGGGAAATTGAGTACATTAATTGTACGGAATGTCTGGATTTGCAGAGAAATTGAATATCTAGAGGTGTGTAAATTCAACAGGAAATTGGGTCGGTTAAGTTTACAGAATGTCTGGATTTGCAGAGAAATTCAATATCCAGAATTTTGTAAATTCAGTTTGAAATTGCGTACATTATATATGTACGGAATGTCTGGATTTGAAGAGAAATAAAATATCTAGAAGTTTTTAAATTCAACAGGAAATTGTGTACATTAATTGTACGGAATGTCTGGATTTGTGGAGAAATTGAATGTCGAGAACTCAACCGGAAATTGGGTAGATTAAGTTTTAGGAATGACTAGATTTGCAGAGAAGTTGAATATCCATAATTTCGTACATTCTTCCTGATATCGGGTACATTATATATGTACAGATTGTCTGGATTTGCAGAGAAATTAAATATCCAGAAGGTTTTTAATTCAACGGGAAATTGTGTACATTAATTATACGGAATGTCTGGATTTGCAGAGAAATTGAATATCTAGAGGTGTGTAAATTCAACAGGAAATTGGGTCGGTTAAGTTTACGGAATGTCCGGATTTGCAGAGAAATTCAATATCCAGAATTTCCTAAATTCAGCCCGAAATTGTGAACAGTATATATGTACGGAATGTTTGGATTTGCTGAGAAATTAAATATCCAGAAGTTTTGAAATTCAACGGGAAATTGTGTACATTAATTGTACGGAATGTTTAGATTTGCAGAGAAATTGAATATCCAGAATTTAACGGGAAATTGGGTAGGTTTAGTTTACGGAATGAATTGATTTACAGAGAAGTTGAATATCCAGAATTTCGTACATTCAGCCTGAAATCGAGTATATTATATATGTACGGAATGTCTGGATTTGCAGAGAAATTGAATATCCAGAGGTATGTAAATTCAACTGGAAATTGGGTCTGTTAAGTTTACGGAATGTCTGGATATGCAGAGAAATTCAATATCCAGAATTTTGTAAATCCAGTTTGAAATTGTGTACTTTATATATGTACGGAATGTCTGGATTTGCAGAGAAATTAAATATCTAGAAGTTTTTAAATTCAACCGAAAATTGTGTACATTAATTGTACGGAATGTCTGGATTTGTAGAGAAATTGAATGTCCAGAATTCAACCGGAAATTGGGTAGATTAAGTTTCAGAAATGACTAGATTTGCAGCGAAGTTGAATATCCATAATTTCGTACATTCTTCCTGATATCGGGTACATTATATATGTACAGATTGTCTGAATTTGCAGAGAAATTAAATATCCAGAAGTTTTTAAATTCAACGGGAAATTGAGTACATTAATTGTACGGAATGTCTGGATTTGCAGAGAAATTGAATATCTAGAGGTGTGTAAATTCAACAGGAAATTGGGTCGGTTAAGTTTACAGAATGTCTGGATTTGCAGAGAAATTCAATATCCAGAATTTTGTAAATTCAGTTTGAAATTGCGTACATTATATATGTACGGAATGTCTGGATTTGAAGAGAAATAAAATATCTAGAAGTTTTTAAATTCAACAGGAAATTGTGTACATTAATTGTACGGAATGTCTGGATTTGTGGAGAAATTGAATGTCGAGAACTCAACCGGAAATTGGGTAGATTAAGTTTTAGGAATGACTAGATTTGCAGAGAAGTTGAATATCCATAATTTCGTACATTCTTCCTGATATCGGGTACATTATATATGTACAGATTGTCTGGATTTGCAGAGAAATTAAATATCCAGAAGGTTTTTAATTCAACGGGAAATTGTGTACATTAATTATACGGAATGTCTGGATTTGCAGAGAAATTGAATATCTAGAGGTGTGTAAATTCAACAGGAAATTGGGTCGGTTAAGTTTACGGAATGTCCGGATTTGCAGAGAAATTCAATATCCAGAATTTCCTAAATTCAGCCCGAAATTGTGAACAGTATATATGTACGGAATGTTTGGATTTGCTGAGAAATTAAATATCCAGAAGTTTTGAAATTCAACGGGAAATTGTGTACATTAATTGTACGGAATGTTTAGATTTGCAGAGAAATTGAATATCCAGAATTTAACGGGAAATTGGGTAGGTTTAGTTTACGGAATGAATTGATTTCCAGAGAAGTTGAATATCCAGAATTTCGTACATTCAGCCTGAAATCGAGTATATTATATATGTACGGAATGTCTGGATTTGCAGAGAAATTGAATATCCAGAGGTATGTAAATTCAACTGGAAATTGGGTCTGTTAAGTTTACGGAATGTCTGGATATGCAGAGAAATTCAATATCCAGAATTTTGTAAATCCAGTTTGAAATTGTGTACTTTATATATGTACGGAATGTCTGGATTTGCAGAGAAATTAAATATCTAGAAGTTTTTAAATTCAACCGAAAATTGTGTACATTAATTGTACGGAATGTCTGGATTTGTAGAGAAATTGAATGTCCAGAATTCAACCGGAAATTGGGTAGATTAAGTTTCAGGAATGACTAGATTTGCAGCGAAGTTGAATATCCATAATTTCGTACATTCTTCCTGATATCGGGTACATTATATATGTACAGATTGTCTGAATTTGCAGAGAAATTAAATATCCAGAAGTTTTTAAATTCAACGGGAAATTGAGTACATTAATTGTACGGAATGTCTGGATTTGCAGAGAAATTGAATATCTAGAGGTGTGTAAATTCAACAGGAAATTGGGTCGGTTAAGTTTACAGAATGTCTGGATTTGCAGAGAAATTCAATATCCAGAATTTTGTAAATTCAGTTTGAAATTGCGTACATTATATATGTACGGAATGTCTGGATTTGAAGAGAAATAAAATATCTAGAAGTTTTTAAATTCAACAGGAAATTGTGTACATTAATTGTACGGAATGTCTGGATTTGTAGAGAAATTGAATGTCGAGAACTCAACCGGAAATTGGGTAGATTAAGTTTTAGGAATGACTAGATTTGCAGAGAAGTTGAATATCCATAATTTCGTACATTCTTCCTGATATCGGGTACATTATATATGTACAGATTGTCTGGATTTGCAGAGAAATTAAATATCCAGAAGGTTTTTAATTCAACGGGAAATTGTGTACATTAATTATACGGAATGTCTGGATTTGCAGAGAAATTGAATATCTAGAGGTGTGTAAATTCAACAGGAAATTGGGTCGGTTAAGTTTACGGAATGTCCGGATTTGCAGAGAAATTCAATATCCAGAATTTCCTAAATTCAGCCCGAAATTGTGAACAGTATATATGTACGGAATGTTTGGATTTGCTGAGAAATTAAATATCCAGAAGTTTTGAAATTCAACGGGAAATTGTGTACATTAATTGTACGGAATGTTTAGATTTGCAGAGAAATTGAATATCCAGAATTTAACGGGAAATTGGGTAGGTTTAGTTTACGGAATGAATTGATTTACAGAGAAGTTGAATATCCAGAATTTTGTACATTCAGCCTGAAATCAAGTATATTATATATGTACGGAATGTCTGGATTTGCAGAGAAATTGAATATCCAGAGGTATGTAAATTCAACTGGAAATTGGGTCTGTTAAGTTTACGGAATGTCTGGATATGCAGAGAAATTCAATATCCAGAATTTTGTAAATCCAGTTTGAAATTGTGTACTTTATATATGTACGGAATGTCTGGATTTGAAGAGAAATTAAATATCTAGAAGTTTTTAAATTCAACCGAAAATTGTGTACATTAATTGTACGGAATGTCTGGATTTGTAGAGAAATTGAATGTCCAGAATTCAACCGAAAATTGGGTAGATTAAGTTTCAGGAATGACTAGATTTGCAGCGAAGTTGAATATCCATAATTTCGTACATTCTTCCTGATATCGGGTACATTATATATGTACAGATTGTCTGAATTTGCAGAGAAATTAAATATCCAGAAGTTTTTAAATTCAACGGGAAATTGAGTACATTAATTGTACGGAATGTCTGGATTTGCAGAGAAATTGAATATCTAGAGGTGTGTAAATTCAACAGGAAATTGGGTCGGTTAAGTTTACAGAATGTCTGGATTTGCAGAGAAATTCAATATCCATAATTTTGTAAATTCAGTTTGAAATTGCGTACATTATATATGTAGGGAATGTCTGGATTTGAAGAGAAATAAAATATCTAGAAGTTTTTAAATTCAACAGGAAATTGTGTACATTTATTGTACGGAATGTCTGGATTTGTAGAGAAATTGAATGTCGAGAACTCAACCGGAAATTGGGTAGATTAAGTTTTAGGAATGACTAGATTTGCAGAGAAGTTGAATATCCATAATTTCGTACATTCTTCCTGATATCGGGTACATTATATATGTACAAATTGTCTGGATTTGCAGAGAAATTAAATATCCAGAAGGTTTTTAATTCAACGGGAAATTGTGTACATTAATTATACGGAATGTCTGGATTTGCAGAGAAATTGAATATCTAGAGGTGTGTAAATTCAACAGGAAATTGGGTCGGTTAAGTTTACGGAATGTCCGGATTTGCAGAGAAATTCAATATCCAGAATTTCCTAAATTCGGCCTGAAATTGTGAACAGTATATATGTACGGAATGTTTGGATTTGCTGAGAAATTAAATATCCAGAAGTTTTGAAATTCAACGGGAAATTGTGTACATTAATTGTACGGAATGTTTAGATTTGCAGAGAAATTGAATATCCAGAATTTAACGGGAAATTGGGTAGGTTTAGTTTACGGAATGAATTGATTTGCGGAGAAGTTGAATATCCAGAATTTCGTACATTCAGCCTGAAATCGAGTATATTATATATGTACGGAATGTCTGGATTTGCAGAGAAATTGAATATCCAGAGGTATGTAAATTCAACTGGAAATTGGGTCTGTTAAGTTTACGAAATGTCTGGATATTCAGAGAAATTCAATATCCAGAATTTTGTAAATCCAGTTTGAAATTGTGTACTTTATATATGTACGGAATGTCTGGATTTGCAGAGAAATTAAATATCTAGAAGTTTTTAAATTCAACCGAAAATTGTGTACATTAATTGTACAGAATGTCTGGATTTGTAGAGAAATTGAATGTCCAGAATTCAACCGGAAATTGGGTAGATTAAGTTTCAGGAATGACTAGATTTGCAGCGGAGTTGAATATCCATAATTTCGTACATTCTTCCTGATATCGGGTACATTATATATGTACAGATTGCCTGAATTTGCAGAGAAATTAAATATCCAGAAGTTTTTAAATTCAACGGGAAATTGAGTACATTAATTGTACGGAATGTCTGGATTTGCAGAGAAATTTAATATCTAGAGGTGTGTAAATTCAACAGGAAATTGGGTCGGTTAAGTTTACAGAATGTCTGGATTTGCAGAGAAATTCAATATCCAGAATTTTGTAAATTCAGTTTGAAATTGCGTACATTATATATGTACGGAATGTCTGGATTTGAAGAGAAATAAAATATCTAGAAGTTTTTAAATTCAACAGGAAATTGTGTACATTAATTGTACGGAATGTCTGGATTTGTAGAGAAATTGAATGTCGAGAACTCAACCGGAAATTGGGTAGATTAAGTTTTAGGAATGACTAGATTTGCAGAGAAGTTGAATATTCCTAATTTCGTACATTCCTCCTGATATCGGGTACATTATATATGTACAGATTGTCTGGACATTCAATTTCTCTGCAAATCCAGAATATCCAGACAATCTGTAGGTTCTGGAAATTCAATATCTAGATTTGCAGAGAAATTGTGTATATTTCCGTACATTATATCCGTAGACATAATGTACCCGATATCAGGAAGAATGTACGAAATTATGGATATTCAACTTCTCTGCAAATCTAGTCATTCCTTAAACATAACCTACCCAATTTCCGGTTGAATTTTGGACAATCCATTTCTCTACAAAACCCGACATTCCGTACGATTAATGTACACAATTTCCCATTGAATGCAAAAACTTCTAGATATTTAATTTCTCTGCAAATCCAGACATTACGTACATATATAATGTACACAATTTCAAACTGAATTTACAAAATTCTGGATATTGAATTTCTCTGCAAATCCAAACATTCCGTAAACTTAATAGACCCAATCTCCAGTTGAATTTTCACACCTCTACATATTCAATTTCTCTGCAAATCCAGACATTCCGTACATATATAATATACTCGATTTCAGGCTGAATGTACGAAATTCTGGATATTCAACTTCTCCGTAAATCTATTCATTCCGTAAACTCAACCTACCCAATTTCCCGTTAAATTCTGGATATTCAATTTCTCTGCAAATCCAAACATTCCGTACAATTAGTGTACACAATTTCCCGTTGAATTTCAAAACTTCTAGATTTTTAATTTCTCTGCAAATCCAGACATTCCGTACATATATAATGTACACAATTACAGGCTGAATTTACGAAATTCTGGATATTGAATTTCTCTGCAAATCCGGACATTCCGTAAACTTAACCGACCCAATTTCCTATTGAATTTACACACCCCTAGATATTCAATTTCTCTGCAAATCCAAACATTCCGTACATATATAATGTACACAATTTCAGGCCAAATTTACGAAATTCTGCATATTCAATTTCTCTGCAAATCCAGACAATCCGTACATATATATTGTACCCGATTCTAGGCTGAATATACGAAATTCTGGATAATCAATTTCTCCCCAAATCTAGTCATTCCTTAAACTTAACTTACCCAATTTCCAGTTGAAATCTGGACGTTCAATTTCTCAACAAATCCAGACATTCCGTACAATTAATGTACACAATTTCCCGTTGAATTTAAAAACTTCTGGATATTTAATTTCTCTGCTAATCCAGAAAATCTGTACATATATAATGTACCCGATATCAGGAACAATGTACGAAATTATGGATATTCAACTTCTCTGCAAATCTAGTCATTCCTAAGACTTAATCTGCCCAATTTCCAGTTGAACTCTAGACATTAAATTTCTCTACAAATCCAGACATTCCGTACAATTAATGTACACAATTTCCGGTTGAATTTAAAAACTTCTAGATATTTAATTTCACTGCAAATCCAGACATTCCGTACATATATAATGTACACAATTTCAAACTGAATTTACAAAATTCTGGATATTGAATTTCTCTGCAAATCCAGACATTCAGTAAACTTAACCGACCCAATTTCCTGTTGAATTTACACACCTCTGGATATTCAATTTCTCTGCAAATCCAGACATTCCGTACAATTAATGTACACAATTTCCCGTTGAATTTAAAAACTTCTGGATATTTAATTTCTCTGCTAATCCAGAAAATCTGTACATATATAATGTACCCGATATCAGGAACAATGTACGAAATTATGGATATTCAACTTCTCTGCAAATCTAGTCATTCCTAAGACTTAATCTGCCCAATTTCCAGTTGAACTCTAGACATTAAATTTCTCTACAAATCCAGACATTCCGTACAATTAATGTACACAATTTCCGGTTGAATTTAAAAACTTCTAGATATTTAATTTCACTGCAAATCCAGACATTCCGTACATATATAATGTACACAATTTCAAACTGAATTTACAAAATTCTGGATATTGAATTTCTCTACAAATCCAGACATTCTGTAAACTTAACCGACCCAATTTCCTGTTGAATTTACACACCTCTGGATATTCAATTTCTCTGCAAATCCAGACATTCCGTACAATTAATGTACACAATTTCCCGTTGAATTTAAAAACTTCTGGATATTTAATTTCCCTGCAAATCCAGACAATCTGTACATATATAATGTACCCGATATCAGGAAGAATGTACGAAATTATGCATATTCAACTTCTCTGCAAATCTAGTCATTCCTTAAACATAACCTACCCAATTTCCGGTTGAATTTTGGACAATCCATTTCTCTACAAAACCCGACATTCCGTACGATTAATGTACACAATTTCCCATTGAATGTAAAAACTTCTAGATATTTAATTTCTTTGCAAATCCAGACATTACGTACATATATAATGTACACAATTTCAAACAGAATTTACAAAATTCTGGATATTGAATTTCTCTGCATAACCAGACATTCCGTAAACTTAACAGACCCAATTTCCAGTTGAATTTACACACCTCTAGATATTCAATTTCTATTCAAATCCAGACATTCCGTACATATATAATATACCCGATTTCAGGCTGAATGTACGAAATTCTGGATATTCAACTTCTCCGCAAATCTATTCATTCCGTAAACTAAACCTACCCAATTTCCCGTTAAATTCTGGATATTCAATTTCTCTGCAAATCCAAACATTCCGTACAATTAATGTACACAATTTCCCGTTGAATTTCAAAACTTCTGTTTAATTTCTCAGCAAATCCAAACATTCCGTACATATATAATGTACACAATTTCAGGCTGAATTTAGGAAATTCTGAATATTGAATTTCTCTGTAAATCCGGACATTCCGTAAACTTAACCGACCCAATTTCCTGTTGAATTTACACACCCCTAGATATTCAATTTCTCAGCAAATCCAGACATTTCGTACCTATATAATGTACACAATTTCAGGCCAAATTTACGAAATTCTGGATAATCAGTTTCTCTGCAAATCCAGACAATCCGTACATATATATTGTACCCGATTTTAGGCTGAATGTACGAAATTCTGGCTAATCAATTTCTCCCCAAATCTAGTCATTCCGTAAACTTAACCTACCCAATTTCCAGTTGAATTCTGGACGTTCAATTTCTCTACAAATCCAGACATTCCGTACAATTAATGTACACAATTTCCCGTTGAATTTAAAAACTTCTGGATATTTAATTTCTCTGCAAATCCAGACAATCTGTACATATATAATGTACCCGATATCAGGAACAATGTACGAAATTATGGATATTCAACTTCACTGCAAATCTTGTCATTCCTAAAACATAATCTACCCAATTTCCGGTTGAATTCCGGACATTCAAATTCTCTACAAATCCAGACATTCCGTACAATTCATGTACACAATTTCCAGTTGAATTTAAAAACTTCTAGATATTTAATTTCTCTGCAAATCCAGACATTTCGTACATATATAATGTACGCAATTTCAAATGGAATTTACAAAATTCTGGATATTGAATTTCTCTGCAAATCCAGACATTCTGTAAACTTAACCGACCCAATTTCCTGTCGAATTTACACACCTCTGGATATTCAATTTCTCTGCAAATCCAGACATTCCGTACATATATACTGTACCCGATTTCAGGCTGAATGTACGAAATTCTGGATATTCAATTTCTCCGCAAATCGAGTCATTACGTAAACTTGACCTGCCCAATTTCCTGTTAAATTCTGGATATTCAATTTTTCTGCAAATCCAAACATTCCGTACAATTAATACACACAATTTCCCGTAGAATATAAAAACCTCTGGATATTTATTTTCTCTGCAAATCCAGACATTCCGTACATATATAATATCCACAATTTCAGGCTGAATTTACGAAATTCTGGATATTCAATATCTCTGGAAATCCAGACATTCCGTAAACTTAACCGACCCAATTTCCTGTTGAATTTACACAGCCCTAGATATTCAACTTCCTTGCAAATCCAGACATTCCGCACATATATAATGTTCACAATTTCATGCTGAATTTACGAAATTCGGGATATTCAATTTCTCTACAAATCTAGATATTCTGTAAACTTAACCTACTCAATTTCCTGTTGAATTTACACACCTCTGGATATTCAACTTCTCTGCAAATCCAGACATTCCGTACAATTAATGTACACAATTTCCCGTTGAATTTACAAACTTCAGGATATTAAATTATTCTACAAATCCAGACATTCCGAACATATATAATGGACACGATTTCAGGTTGAATGTACGAAATTCTGGATATTCAATTTCTCCGCCAATCTAGACATTCCGTAAACTTAACCAACCTAATTTCCCGTTGAATTCTGGATATTCAATTTCTCTGCAAATTCAGACATCCCAATTTCCGAAAACTTTAGCTTCCCAATTTCACGTTGAATTTACACACCTCTGGATATTCAATTTCTCTGCAAATCTAGACATTCCCTACAATTAATGTACACTATTTCCGTTGAATTTACATAGTTCTGGATATCTCATTTCTCAGCAAATCCAGACATTTCGTACATGTATAATGTACACAATTTCTGGTCAAATTTACAAAATTCTGGATATTCAACTTCTTTGCAAATCCAGACAATCTGTACATATATAATGTACCCGATATCAAGAAGAATGTACGAAATTATGGATATTCAATTTCTCTGCAAATCTAGTCATTCCTTAAACTTAACCTACCCAATTTCCGGTTGAATTCTGGACATTCAATTTCTCTACAAATCCAGTCATTCCGTACATTTAATGCACACAATTTCCGGTTGAATTTAAAAACTTCTAGATATTTAATTTCTCTGCAAATCCAGACATTCCGTAAATATATACTGTACACAATTTCAAACTGAATTTACAAAATTCTGGATATTGAATTTCTTTGTAAATCCAGACATTTCGTAAACTTAACCGACCCAATTTCCTGTTGAATCTACACACCTCTAGATATTCAATTTCCCTGCAAATCCTGACATTCCGTACATATATAATATACACAGTTTCAGCCTGAATTTACGAATTTTTGGATATTCACTTTCTCTACAAATCCAGACATTCTGTAAACTTAACCGACCCAATTTCCTTTTGAATTTACACACCCCTAGATATTCAATTTCTCTGCAAATCCAGACATTCCGTACCTAAATAATGTACACAATTTCAGGCCAAATTTACGAAATTCTGGATAATCAGTTTCTCTGCAAATCCAGACAATCCGTACATATATATTGTACCCGATTTTAGGCTGAATGTACGAAATTCTGGCTAATCAATTTCTCCCCAAATCTAGTCATTCCGTATACTTAACCTACCCAATTTCTAGTTGAATTCTGGACGTTCAATTTCTCTACAAATCCAGACATTCCGTACAATTAATGTACACAATTTCCCGTTGAATTTAAGAACTTCTAGATATTTAATTTCTCTGCAAATCCAGACAATCTGTACATATATAATGTACCCGATATCAGGAACAATGTACGAAATTATGGATATTCAACTTCTCTGCAAATCTAGTCATTCCTAAAACTTAATCTACCCAATTTCCGGTTGAATTCTGGACATTCAATTTCTGTACAAATCCAGACATTCCATACAATAAATGTACACAATTTCCGGTTGAATTTAAAAACTTCTAGATATTTAATTTTTCTGCAAATCCAGACATTCCGTACATATATAATGTACGCAATTTCAAACTGAATTTACAAAATTCTAGATATTGAATTTCTCTGTGAATCCAGACATTCTGTAAACTTAACCGACCCAATTTACTGTTGAATTTACACACCTCTGGATATTCAATTTCTCTGCAAATCCAGACATTCCGTACAATTAATGTACACAATTTCCCAATGAATTTAAAAACTTCTTGATATTTAATTTCTCTGCAAATCCAGACAATTTGTACATATATAATGTACCCGATATCAGGAAGAATGTACGAAATTATGGAAATTCAACTTCTCTGCAAATCTAGTCATTCCTAAAACTTAATCTACCCAATTTCCGTTTGAATTCTCGACATTCAATTTCTCTACAAATCCAGACATTCCGTACAATTAATGTACACAATTTCCGGTTGAATTTAAAAATTTCGAGATATTTAATTTCTCTGCAAATCCAGACATTCTGTAAACTTAACCGACCCAATTTCCTGTTGAATTTACACACCTCTAGATATTCAATTTCTCTGCAAATCCAGACGTTCCGTACAATTATTGTACACAATTTCCCGTTGAATTTAAAAACTTCTGGATATTTAATTTCTCTACAAATTTAGACAATCTGTACATATATAATGTACCCGATATCATGAAGAATATACGAAATTATGGATATTCAACTTCTCTGCAAATCTAGTCATTCCTAAAACTTAATCTACCCAATTTCCGGTTGAATTCTGGACATTCAATTTCTCTTCAAATCCAGACATTCCGTACAATTAATGTACACAATTTCCGGTTGAATTTAAAAATTTCCTGATATTTAATTTCTCTGCAAATCCAGACATTCCGAACATATATAATGTACATAATTTCAAACTGAATTTACAAAATTCTGGATGTTGAATTTCTCTGCAAATCCAGACATTCTGTAAACTTAACCGACCCAATTTCCTGTTGAATTTACACACCCCTAGATATTCAATTTCTCTGCAAATCCAGACATTCCATACCTATATAATGTACACCATTTCAGGCCAAATTTACGAAATTCTGGATATTCAATTTCTCTGCAAATCCAGACAATCCGTACATATATATTGTACCCGATTTTGGGCTGAATGTACGAAATTCTGGATAATCAATTTCTCCCCAAATCTAGTCATTCCGTATACTTAACCGACCCAATTTCCTCTTGAATTTACACACCTCTAGAAATTCAATTTCTCTGCAAATCTAGACATTCCGTACAATTAATGTACACAATTTCCCGTTGAATTTAAAAACTTCTGGATATTTAATTTCCCTGCAAATCCAGACAATCTGTACATATATAATGTACCCGATATCAGGAACAATGTACGAAATTATGGATATTAAACTTCTCTGCAAATCTAGTCATTCCTAAAACTTAATCTACCCAATTTCCGGTTGAATTCTGGATATTCAATTTCTCTACAAATCCAGACATTCCGTACAATTAATGTACACAATTTCGGTTGAATTTAAAAACTTCTAGATATTTAATTTCTTTTCAAATCCAGACATTCCGTACATATATAATGTACACAATTTCAAACTGAATTTACGAAATTCTGGATATTGAATTTCTCTGCAAATCCAGACATTCTGTAAACTTAATCGACCCAATTTCCAGTTGAATTTACACACCTTTAGATATTCAATTTCTATGCAAATCCAGACATTTCGTACATATATAATATACCCGATTTCAGGCTGAATGTACGAAATTCTGGATATTCAACTTCTCCGCAAATCTATTCATTTCGTAAACTAAACCTACCCAATTTCTAGTTAAATTCTGGATATTCAATTTCTCTGCAAATCCAAACATTCCGTACAATTAATGTACACAATTTCCCGTTGAATTTCAAAACTTCTATTTAATTTCTCAGCAAATCCAAACATTCCGTACATATATAATGTACCCAATTTCAGGCTGAATTTAAGAAATTCTGGATATTGAATTTCTCTGTAAATCCGGACATTTCGTAAACTTAACCGACTCAATTTCCTGTTGAATTTACACACCAGTAGATATTCAATTTCTCTGCAAATCCAGACATTCCGTACCTATATAATGTACACAATTTCAGGCCAAATTTACGAAATTCTGGATATTCAATTACTCTGCAAATCCAGACAATCCGTACATATATATTGTACCCGATTTTAGGTTGAATGTACGAAACTCTGGATAATCAATTTCTCCCCAAATCTAGTCATTCCGTAAACTTAACCTACCCAATTTCCAGTTGAATTCTGGACGTTCAATTTCTCTACAAATCCAGACATTCCGTACAATTAATGTACACAATTTCACGATGAATTTAAAAACTTCTGGATATTTAATTTCTCTGCAAATCCAGACAATCTGTACATATATAATGTACCCGATATCAGGAACAATGTACGAAATTATGGATATTCAACTTCACTGCAAATCTAGTCATTCCTTAAATATAACCTACCCAATTTCCGGTTGAATTTTGGACATTCCATTTCTCTACAAAACCCGACATTCTGCACAATTAATGTACACAATTTGCCGTTGAATTTAAAAACTTCTATATATTTAATTTCTCTGCAAATCCAGACATTTCGTACATATATAATGTACGCAATTTCAAATGGAATTTACAAAATTCTGGATATTGAATTTCTCTGCAAATCCAGACATTCTGTAAACTTAACCGACCCAATTTCCAGTCGAAATTACACACCTCTGGATATTCAATTTCTCTGCAAATCCAGACATTCCGTACATATATAATGTACCCGATTTAAGGCTGAATGTACGAAATTCTGGATATTCAATTTCTCCGCAAATCGAGTCATTCCGTAAACTTGACCTGCCCAATTTCCTGTTAAATTCTGGATATTCAATTTTGCTGCAAATCCAAACATTCCGTACAATTAATACACACAATTTCCCGTAGAATATAAAAACTTCTGGATATTTATTTTCTCTGCAAATCCAGACATTCCGTACATATATAATATCCACAATTTCAGGCTGAATTTACAAAATTCTGGATACTCAATTTCTCTGGAAATCCAGACATTCCGTAAACTTAACCGACCCAATTTCCTGTTGAATTTACACAGCCCTAGATATTCAACTTCTTTGCAAATCCAGACATTCCGCACATATATAATGTTCACAATTTCATGCTGAATTTACGAAATTCGGGATATTCAATTTCTCTACAAATCTAGATATTCTGTAAACTTAACCTACTCAATTTCCTGTTGAATTTACACACCTCTGGATATTCAACTTCTTTGCAAATCCAGACATTCCGTACAATTAATGTACACAATTTCCCGTTGAATTTACAAACTTCAGGATATTAAATTATTCTACAAATCCAGACATTCCGTACATATATAATGGACACGATTTCAGGTTGAATGTACGAAATTCTGGATATTCAATTTCTCCGCCAATCTAGACATTCCGTAAACTTAACCAACCTAATTTCCCGTTGAATTCTGGATATTCAATTTCTCTGCGAATCCAGACATTCCGTACAATTATTGTACACAATTTCCCGTTGAATTTCTAAACTTCTGGATATTTAATTTCTCAGAGAATCCAGACATTCCGTACATATATAATGTACCCGATTTCAGGCTGAATGTACGAAATTCTGGATATTCAATTTCTCCGCAAATCGAGTCATTCCGTAAACTTAACCGACCCAATTTCTTGTTGAATTTACGCACCCCTAGATATTCAATTTCTCTGCAAATCCAGACATTCCGTACATGTATAATGTACACAATTTCAGACCAAATTTACGAAATTTTGGATATTCAACTTCTCTGCAAATCCAGACAATCTGTACATATATAATGTACCTGATAGAGTAAGAATGTACGAAATTCTGGATATTCAATTTCTCCGCAAATCTAGTCATTCCTTAAATATAACCTACCCCATTTCCGGTTGAATTTTGGACATTCCATTTCTCTACAAAACCCGACATTTCGCACAATAAATGTACACAATTTCCCGTTGAATTTAAAAACTTCTAGATATTTAATTTCTCTGCAAATCCAGACATTCCGTACATATATAATGTACACAATTTCAAACTGAATTTACAAAATTCTGGATATTGAATTTCTCTGCAAATCCAGACATTCCGTACATATATAATGTACACAATTTCAAACTGAATTTACAAAATTCTGGATATTGAATTTCTCTGCAAATCCAGACATTCCGTAAACTTAACAGACCCAATTTCCAGTTGAATTTACACACCTCTAGATATTCAATTTCTCTGCAAATCCAGACATTCCGTACATATATAATATACCTGATTTCAGGCTGAATGTACGAAATTCTGGATATTCAACATCTCCGCAAATCTATTCATTCCGTAAACTAAACCTACCCAATTTCCCGTTAAATTCTGGATATTCAATTTCTCTGCAAATCCAAACATTCCGTACAATTAATGTACACAATTTCCCGTTGAATTTCAAAACTTCTAGATATTTAATTTCTCAGCAAATCTAGACATTCCGAACATATATAATGTACACAATTTCGGGCCGAATTTATGAAATTCTGGATATTGAATTTCTCTGCAAATCCGGACATTCCGTAAACTTAACCGACCCAATTTCCTTTTGAATTTACACAACCCTAGATATTCAATTTCTCTGCAAATCTAGACATTCCGTACGTATATAATGTTCACAATTTCAGGCCAAATTTACGAAATTCTGGATATTCAATTTCTCTGCAAATCCAGACAATTCGTATATATATATTGTACCCGATTTTAGGCTGAATGTACGAAATTCTGAATAATCAATTTCTCCCCAAATCTAGTCATTCCGTAAACTTAACCTACCCATTTTCCAATTGTATTCTAGACGTTCAATTTCTCTACAAATCCAGACATTCCGTACAATTAATGTACACAATTTCCCGTTGAATTTAAAAACTTCTGGATATTTAATTTCTCTGCAAATCCAGACAATCTGTACAGATATAATGTACCCGATATCAGGAACAATGAACAAAATTATGGATATTCAACTTCTCTGCAAATCTTGTCATTCCTAAAACTTAATCTACCCAATTTCCGGTTGAATTCTGGACATTCAATTTCTCTACAAATCCAGACATACCGTACAATTAATGTACACAATTTCCGGTTGAATTTAAAACTTCTAGATATTTAATTTCTCTGCAAATCAAGACATTCCGTACATATATAATGTACACAATTTAAAACTGAATTTACAAAATTCTGGATATTGAATTTCTCTACAAATCCAGACATTCTGTAAACTTAAACTACCCAATCTCCTGTTGAATTTACACATCTTTGGATATTCAATTTCTCTGCAAATCCAGACATTCCGTACAATTAATGTACACAATTTCCCGTTGAATTTAAAAACTTCTAAATATTTAATTTCTCTGCAAATCCAGACATTCCGTACATATATAATGTTCACAATTTCAAACTGAATTTAAAAAATTCTGGATATTGAATTTCTCTGCAAATCCAGACATTCCGTAAACTTAACCGACCGAATTTCCAATTGAATTTACACACCTCTATATATTCAATTTCTCTGCAAATCCAGACATTCCGTACATATGTAATGTACCCGATTTCAGGCTGAATGTACTAAATTCTGGATATTCAATTTCTCCGCAATTCGAGTAATTCCGTAAACTTGACCTGCCGAATTTCCTGTTAAATTCTGGATATTCAATTTTTCTGCAAATCCAAACATTCCTTACAATTAATATACACAATTTCCCGTAGAATTTAAAAACTTCTGGATATTCAATTTCTCTGCAAATCCAGACATTCCATACATATATAATATCCACAATTTCAGGCTGAATTTACGAAATTCTGGATATTCAATTTCTCTGGAAATCCAGACATTCCGTAAACTTAACCGACCCAATTTCCTGTTGAATTTACACAGCCCTAGATATTCAACTTCTTTGCAAATCCAGACATTCCGCTCATACATAATGTTCACAATTTCAGGCTGAATTTACGAAATTTTGGATATTCACTTTCTCTACAAATCCAGACATTCTGTAAACTTAACCGACCCAATTTCCTTTTGAATTTACACACCCCTAGATATTCAATTTCTCTGCAAATCTAGACATTCCGTACCTAAATAATGTACACAATTTCAGGCCAAATTTACGAAATTCTAGATAATCAGTTTCTCTGCAAATCCAGACAATCCGTACATATATATTGTACCCGATTTTAGGCTGAATGTACGAAATTCTGGCTAATCAATTTCTCCCCAAATCTAGTCATTCCGTAAACTTAACCTACCCAATTTCTAGTTGAATTCTGGACGTTCAATTTCTCTACAAATCCAGACATTCCGAACAATTAATGTACACAATTTCCCGTTGAATTTAAGAACTTCTAGATATTTAATTTCTCTGCAAATCCAGACAATCTGTACATATATAATGTACCCGATATCAGGAACAATGTACGAAATTATCGATATTCAACTTCTCTGCAAATCTAGTCATTCCTAAAACTTAATCTTCCCAATTTTCGGTTGAATTCTGGACATTCAATTTCTGTACAAATCCAGACATTCCATACAATAAAGGTACACAATTTCCGGTTGAATTTAAAAACTTCTAGATATTTAATTTTTCTGCAAATCCAGACATTCCGTACATATATAATGTACTCAATTTCAAACTGAATTTACAAAATTCTAGATATTGAATTTCTCTGTGAATCCAGACATTCTGTAAACTTAACCGACCCAATTTCCTGTTGAATTTACACACCTCTAAATATTCAATTTCTCTGCAAATCCAGACATTCCGTACAATTAATGTACACAATTTCCCGATGAATTTAAAAACTTCTTGTTATTTAATTTCTCTGCAAATCCAGACAATCTGTACATATATAATGTACCCGATATCAGGAAGAATGTACGAAATTATGGAAATTCAACTTCTCTGCAAATCTAGTCATTCCTAAAACTTAATCTACCCAATTTCCGGTTGAATTCTCGACATTCAATTTCTCTACAAATCCAGACATTCCGTACATGTATAATGTTCACAATTTCATGCTGAATTTACGAAATTCGGGATATTCAATTTCTCTACAAATCTAGATATTCTGTAAACTTAACCTACTCAATTTCCTGTTGAATTTACACACCTCTGGATATTCAACTTCTCTGCAAATCCAGACATTCCGTACAATTAATGTACACAATTTCCCGTTGAATTTACAATCTTCAGGATATTAAATTATTCTACAAATCCAGACATTCCGTACATATATAATGGACACGATTTCAGGTTGAATGTACGAAATTCTGGATATTCAATTTCTCCGCCAATCTAGACATTCCGTAAACTTAACCAACCTAATTTCCCGTTGAATTCTGGATATTCAATTTCTCTGCGAATCCAGACATTCCGTACAATTAATGTCCACAATTTTCCGTAAAATTTAAAAACATCTGGATATTTAATATCTCTGTAAATCCAAACAATCCGAAAACTTTAGCTTCCCAATTTCCCGTTGAATTTACACACGCTGGATATTCAATTTCTCTGCAAATCTAGACATTCCCTGCAAATAATGTACACAATTTCCGTTGAATTTACATAGTTCTGGATATCTCTTTTCTCTGCAAATCCAGACATTCCGTACATGTATAATGCACACAATTTCTGGCCAAATTTACAAAATTCTGGATATTCAAATTCTTTGCAAATCCAGACAATCTGTACATATATAATGTACCCGATATCAAGAAGAATGTACGAAATTATGGATATTCAATTTCTCAGCAAATCTAGTGATTCCTTAAACTTAACCTACCCAATTTCCGGTTGAATTCTGGACATTCAATTTCTCTACAAATCCAGTCATTCCGTACATTTAATGCACACAATTTTCGGTTGAATGTAAAAACTTCTAGATATTTAATTTCTCTGCAAATCCAGACATTCCGTAAATATATACTGTACACAATTTCAAGCTGAATTTACAAAATTCTGGATATTGAATTTCTTTGTAAATCCAGACATTTCGTAAACTTAACCGACCCAATTTCCTGTTGAATCTACACACCTCTAGATATTCAATTTCTCTGCAAATCCAGGCATTCCGTACATTTATAATGTACACAATTTCCGTTGAATTTACATAGTTCTGGATATCTCAATTCTCTGCAAATCCAGACATTCCGTACATGTATAATGTACACAATTTCAGGCCAAATTTACAAAATTCTGGATATTCAACTTCCCTGCAAATGCAGACAATCTGTACATATATAATGTACCCAATATCAGGAAGAATGTACGAAATTATGGATATTCAACTTCTCTGCAAATCTAATGGTTGGCAAACACGGTGGTGGTAAGGAAGAAAACAGGGAAGTGGAGAGTCTGCGTGGACTTCACGGACCTAAATAAGGCGTTCCCGAAGGATCCATTCCCCTTACCTCGAATTGATCGATTGGTGGATGCGACTGTGGGACACCCTCAAATGAGTTTCCTGGACACCTTCCAGGGTTATCATCAGATACCCCTTGCGTTAGAAGATCAGGAGAAGATGGATTTCATGACACCCGTCGGAAACTATCATTATAAGGTGATGCCGTTCGGACTAAAGAACGTAGGGTCAACCTACCAAAGAATGATGACTAGGATGTTCGAACCGCAGCTGGGCAAAATCATTGAAGTGTACATAGACGATATGGTCGTAAAAAGTAAAATAGTATCCGAGCACGTAAAAGACCTTGAAATCATCTTTGTTATATTAAGGGAGCACAAGTTGCGACTCAATGCCTCCAAGTGTTCATTCGGGGTCGGGTCGGGGAAATTCTTAGGGTATATGGTAACCCACAGGGGAATAGAAGTAAGCCCCGATCAAATCAAAGCAATTAACAGACTACAGGCTCCTCGGAATCCAAAAGAAGTACAGAAGCTCACTGGCATGATCGCAGCATTAAACAGGTTCATATCACGATCTGCGGATCGATGTCGACCCTTCTACCTTTTGAAAAATAAGTGGAAAGGGTTCGAATGGTCGGAGGACTGTGTTCGGGCCTTCCAGCAGCTTAAGGAATACCTGTCGCGACCACCCATAAAGTCCAGCCCTGAGGCAGACGAGGTATTATTTGCATACGTGGTTGTAGCTCCCCATGCTGTAAGCTTGGTACTGATACGGGATGATAACGGGGTGCAGCGACCGGTTTACTACGTGAGCAAATCATTACACGAGGCCGAAGTGCGATACTTACCTTTGGAAAAAGCAATTCTGGCGATAGTGCACGCCACATGAAAGCTTCCTCACTACTTTCAGGCGCATACGGTCATCGTTCTAACCCAGCTTCCCCTTCGAGCGGTCATTCGAAGTGCCGACTACACAGGGAGGATCGCCATGTGGAGCGCGCTTTTGGGGGCTTTTGATATTAAATACATGCCCAGATCCTCCATCAAAGGTCAAGTCCTCGCAGACTTAGTCGCGGAGTTTGCTGAACCCTCCGAAGAAACAATAACCGAGAAGAAAGACATGGATGGAAAATCGGTTGGTACAATTTCAGCAGGGGGGACCGTGCATTGGAAGGTCTATGTGGATGGTGCGGCCAACCAGAGAGGATCTGGAATTGGAATAGTTTTGATATCGCCGGACGGTGCTGCCATTGAGAAATCACTGAGACTCGGGTTCTCGGCTACGAACAATGAGGCTGAGTATGAAGCCTTGCTTCAAGGGATGACGATGGTTCAAAGATTGGGCGGAGGGGTAATAGAAGCATTCTCGGACTCTAAGTTGGTCGTTGGCCAAGTGACGGGCGAGCTGGAAGCTAGAGATTCTAGAATGCAAGAATATCTAGGACGAGTCAAACGCCTGCAGTCGAGTTTTGAATCCTTCAACCTGACACACGTCTCCAGGAATGCAAACACCCATGCAGACTCGCTGGCCACCCTTGCCACGTCCTCGGTGCATGATCTGCCGCGAATGATCCTTGTCGAGGACCTAGCCCAAGTGAGTCCCCTTACAACAGACCCGGCACAGGTCCATCAGATCAGAAAGAATCCCAGCTGGATGGATCCCATAAAAAACCTCCTCCAAAACGACATCCTACCAGAGGGAAAATTGGAGGCAGAGAAGATACGGAGGAATGCTCCTCGGTTCTGGCTTTCGGAGGACCACAAATTATATCGGCGCTCCTACTATGGGCCATACCTACTTTCCATACATCCAGAAGAATCCGAGTCTTTACTCGAAGAGTTACACGAGGGGATTTGTGGAAGTCACACCGGAGGGAGGTCGCTAGCACACAGGGCACTCACCCAAGGGTACTGGTGGCCAAACATGCAAAGAGAGGCCCAAGAGTACGTCAAGAAGTGTGATTAGTGCCAGAGATTCGCCCCAAATATCCATCAAGCCGGAGGGGTCCTCAACCCCCTCTCCAGTCCTTGGCCGTTCGCACAGTGGGGACTTGATATTGTCGGTCCTTTCCCCAAAGCTGCGGGGAACAAGCGATACATAATAGTTGGAACCGACTACTTCACCAAATGGGTGGAAGCTGAACCTCTGGCCAACATTAGGAACGTAGATGCCCAGAAATTCATCTGGAAGAACATTATTACCCGCTTCGGAACTCCACACACACTCATTTCGGACAACGATCTCCAATTCGACAGCAAGAACTTTAGAGAGTATTGCCGCGAGTTTGGGATCATTAACCGATACTCCACTCCCGCCTACCCCCAGGGAAATGGACAGGTCGAGGCCGTGAACAAGGTCATAGTGAACGGACTGAAGAAAAGGCTGGATGAGGTAAAGGGGAGATGGGTGGAAGAGCTCCCACACGTCTTATGGACCTATCAGACAACACCGCGACGATCAACCGGTGAAACCCCCTTTTCGATGACTTATGGGGCTGAGGCCGTGCTCCCAATCGAGAACAACTTTCCCACACTGAGGTCTAGCTCCTTTACCCCGGACAGTAACGACGAGTTACTGGGAAGAAGTCTAGACTTAGCCGAGGATAGAAGGGAAAGAGCCACAATCCATATGGCCTATTATCATCAGAAGCTGAGACAGGGATATGACGCCAACGTTAAACTACGACCTTTAGGTCCGGGTGATCTCGTGATGAGAAAGATTCTCGGCAGCGCAAAAAATCCCACTTGGGGCAAGTTGGGGCCCAATTGGGAAGGACCGTATCGCATCACCTCTGTGGCCGGGATAGGTGCTTATTATCTAGAAGATCTGGATGAAAAAACTGTACCTCGACCGTGGAATGTAAACAACCTAAGAAGATACTATTATTAATGAAAATGGCTTTGCCCGTGTTTTGTTCCATGATTATCCTGTACCCACTGGTCTGTGGCAATTTATTCAAAGTTTTAAACAGAACCTAAGTCCTGCATGGCTCCTCGGACCACAAGCTTAGGGGAAATTATTACTTACGCAAATTATTCAAAGTTTTAAACAAAACCTAAGTCCTGCATGGCTCCTCGGACCACAGGCTTAGGGGAAATTATTACTTACGCAAATTATTCAAAGTTTTAAACAGAACCTAAGTCCTGCATGGCTCCTCGGACCACAGGCTTAGGGGAAATTATTACTCACGCAATTATTCCAAGTTTTAAACAGAACCTAAGTCCTGCATGGCTCCTCGGACCACAGGGGAAATTATTACTCACGCAATTATTCCAAGTTTTAAACAGAACCTAAGTCCTGTATGGCTCCTCGGACCACAGGCTTAGGGGAAATTATTACTCACGCAATTATTCCAAGTTTTAAACAGAACCTAAGTCCTGCATGGCTCCTCGGACCACAGGCTTAGGGGAAATTATTACTCACGCAATTATTCCAAGTTTTAAACAGAACCTAAGCCCTGCATGGCTCCTCGGACCGCAGGCTTAGGGGAAATTATTACTCACGCAATTATTCCAAGTTTTAAACAGAACCTAAGCCCTGCATGGCTCCTCGGACCACAGGCTTAGGGGAAATTATTACTCACGCAATTATTCCAAGTTTTAAACAGAACCTAAGTCCTGCATGGCTCCTCGGACCACAGGCTTAGGGGAAATTATTACTCACGCAATTATTCCAAGTTTTAAACAGAACCAAAGCCCTGCATGGCTCCTCGGACCACAGGCTTAGGAGAAATTATTACTCACGCAATTATTCCAAGTTTTAAACAGAACCTAAGTCCTGCATGGCTCCTCGGACCACAGGCTTAGGGGAAATTATTACTCACGCAATTATTCCAAGTTTTAAACAGAACCTAAGTCCTACATGGCTCCTCGGACCACAGGCTTAGGGGAAATTATTACTCACGCAATTATTCCAAGTTTTAAACAGAACCTAAGCCCTGCATGGCTCCTCGGACCACAGGCTTAGGGGAAATTATTACTTACGCAATTATTCCAAGTTTTAAACAGAACCTAAGCCCTGCATGGCTCCTCGGACCGCAGGCTTAGGGGAAATTATTACTTACGCAATTATTCCAAGTTTTAAACAGAACTTAAGCCCTGCATGGCTCCTCGGACCACAGGCTTAGGGGAAATTATTACTCACGCAATTATTCCAAGTTTTAAACAGAACCTAAGTCCTGCATGTCTCCTCGGACCACAGGGTTAAAGGAAATTATTACTTACGCAATTTATTCAGAGTTTTAAACAAAACCTAAGTCCGGCATGGCTCCTCGGACCACAGGCTTTGGGGAAATTATTACTTATGCAAATTATTCCAATTATCAAAAGTTTTTAAACGGCATCCCTCTCTCTCGTCCGTATATATTTATATCATTGTAAACGATAAATAAAAGGATAGTGTCAGAAGACATCCATAAGAAACAAAGGGAATGTTCTATATTAATCCTCCGAAATCATTACAGTGAGAGGTCTTTACAAATGAGCCAAAAACAAGACAACCCTCATATAAAAAGAAAGAGGAAGAGGAGTGCAATGCTTAAAAACCTAAAATCTAGACCTTAGCAAGAGGATTCTCTTTCTGCTCTGGTTGAGGAGGAAGAACCTCGGAGACGGACGCTTTCGCAGAATCCTTGGCTTTATCAGGTAGAGGAATGGCACCAGGTATAGCCGAGACCTGCTCAGAAGCTTCAGAAGCACCGTCAGGATTCTCTCGGATCTCCGGCGGAAAGAAAACCTTCCCAGGCAACCTCAGTGCCGAATCTGCAGGAATCCCTGCGGCATCAAGGGCGTGAGCCCATGAGATGCTGCAGTAATCCCTACACAGCTCCGGAATTTCCTCGGAGAGCCTGGCTTCAGTCTCTTCAGCCCCGAGCTGATAGGCAGCTTTCTTTTCACCCTCGGCAGCCCCCCGTAGCAGCTGAGCCTCTTCTTTAGCCCGCCGGGCCTCTTCCTCAACCTTTTGTAGCATGGCCCTGAGATCCAGAACTGTTTGTTTTTCAGTGGCTAGGCTGGTCTCGGTCACGTACAATTTTTGGCGTTGATCCTTCGCTTGGGCTTCAGTGTTCTTCAAACCGGCCTCAGCACTTCGGCGCTCTTTCTCCTCTTTTTTGAACTTCTCCGCAAGTTCAGAATTCTCATGCTGGAGGGACCCCACGAGTTTCTCCACCTCTGTCCGAGACTGGGCCTCTGCTTCAGCTAAGCTGCGGTTGCTGTGGCAAAACTCCTCAGCCACAAACACTTGCTGAGTTATCTGCGAACAAAACAAAAATTGTTTCAGAACACGACAATGTTCAATAATCTAACGAAAAGGTAGAAGAACGGCTTACCATTGCCAGATCCCTTTTGAGGGATAGAAAGAGCTCGACCTAGGAAAACCGCCTGTAGGCCTCCATATCCCGGGGGAGGAGTACCGGCTGTTCCAAAACCTCGGCTATGTACCCTGCTCGGCCCCTGTTGTATTCTCGGACCGATGCAGTGTAAGGGATAGCAACCCCGTCAAGCTCCATCCTTGGACTCCATGTGCGTGGTTGAACACGCACCTTAGCCCGGTTGTCCTCCTCTCGGGGCTCTAGGGAGGAAGCCCCTTTGCCCTTCTGCCCCCGGGTGGTCTTTTACTGCTTGCCCTGGCGTGGCACCACCTCGCCTTCCTTAGGGATGTCAGCCGGCCTTTTCTTTTTTAGGTCTGGATTAACCTTAAGGCCAAGGTCAGGAGGAGCCTGAGGAGCGGTTGGAGGACGGTCTTTGGGCCTGCGACTCAGAATGCACCTTCGAAGATTGACCTTTTCCTCGGGATAACATTAGCTCTCGTAATGTTTTTCCCTTGCCAGCCATATTGTCCGCCTCCTCGTCTGAAGAGCCATCCGAATAGGTTATAATAACTGGAGCGCCGACCGCAGAATTTTGATCCTGCTCTCCTTCAGGGTCTTTACGAACCTCCTCTTCCAAATAGAACTCGTCTATCTCCTCCTCAAGAGAGAGACGCGAGGATTCGGTCTCTTCTTCAACTGGCGCAGCGACGTCAAGGTTGGCTGACGGAGACAGTTGCGCGGCTGGTGGAAGATTCCGAGCGCCAGGTAACACGACGGGCTTAAGGTCTCGTGCGGCCAAAAACCTGGGCTTGGATACGTCAATCCTGGCCAACCTCGGACTACCGGCTCTTATCGCGTGACCAATGGGTTGGAAAGAGCGGGTCAGTGGTTGGTAGCCCAAAATCAAATGACACGCGCGTAGCTGCCTGTCCTCGGTAACGTAAATTTCTGACCTTAGAAGATAATTCAGGGCCTGAACTTTTACGTGGCTTAGCTTGGGAGTAAGTACCGCCTTATCTGCAACACAGCCGAAAAGGAAATTAGAATTAAAATACAATTTGACTTAAGCAAAAAAAAAAAGGGGGCGAGTCCGAAGAGCTAAGCCCCCTCCCTAAAGGACTGGCCCTAAAGGCACCGCACCTGGAGTTCCTGCCCGAGTTGGCCAATGAAGACCATCGCTCCACTCTCCTGAAGCAATGAGGAAGTCAACCTTCATGGTCTTATTGGATATGGGGAGGCAGGAGATTGGTCTAACCGTCGAGATTTAAGGTAATACCCTCCTTTCTCGACGTAGTGGCACTCGTACAGGTGAACCACATCGTGCCAAGTCAGACCTAGACCCATCCGCTCGTTTAAAGCATCTATGTTGCCTAATATCCTGAACATGTTTGGGGCACACTGATGCGGTGTCAACCTATGGTGTAACAAGTAGTCCCGGGTAATCCTACGCATGGGGAGAGTCATTCCTCCCTCTATAAAGGCAATCATCGGAATGACCACTTCGCCCACGTCTCTATCTAGCAATACTCCTTCTGTGGGACAATACCGCAGAGCCACCCCCTGCGGGATGTGGTATTTTGCCTAAAAGCCTCCATGGCAGCCGGGGTGTCTACTAGGTCTTTGAATCTACCCATCTAAGCCAAACTGGAGGAATGGAAATAAAGACCGAAGAGAAAAGTAAAATCCGAGGAGGAACTCGAAGCGACAAAACGAACGCAACTTACGGATATTTTCACCAAACGACCGGCGAGGCGATCGAAAATCTCAAAAGGGGGCTTCGCGAAAACGATTATGGAGATTTGAAGGACGGAGATGCTCATGGACTTCTGGGCGCTGGAGTTCTCTGGAGTTCTCTGTTCTGATAAAAGGAAAAAGGAGCCTGTTTGGCGCTTTATATAGCAGGTGGGAGAGAGAGAAACAATCCCTCCCGCTCAAAAATTCAAGGGACAATGCTGGCCGTTGGATCCACATCTCGCCGTTGGATGAAGGAGACATAAATTTGTCTAGAGTAAATGGCCGCGCCTCGAAAACTGTAACGCGTCAAAAGTAACCGCCCGCACGCGTGGACAAAGATTTCATCCGTTCCGCCCTTTATAAATGTCAAAACCCCGCTTTTCTCCTCGGAGGGAGATCAAAACCGGAGTTTTGAGGGGCTATTGTGGGGACCGACCCAGAATAACAAGCGGGCTGGGCCTTGGGCCCATCCGAGGACCATTCCTTCCGAGGAGACGTCGCGGCCCAGAATCCCTGCCCAAGCCAATTGGGGCCAAGAAAACACGTCCGAGGAGTAATTCCTCTTCGGACATTCCAAAGTCTAGATCAATGATGCATCCCGGGTACTGTAGCCCTCACCCCATGCACGTAAAAAGAAAGAGGATTCAAATATTCCATCAAAGGCTGTCACCACCACATTAAATGCACCACAGCTACTCTCCTGGCCGCATTAATGGGGAGAAGACCCCTGAACAGTGCCATCTTGGTCACTGCAACTCACAAGGAACTGGTAAGGGCGTCTGATGGGACAGGTGCTCAAGTGGGGATTTGAATGATCAACAAGTGTAAGGCCCAGATGATAAAAGAGAGCCTATATAATATGTAGGAGGCCCCCAAAGAGAGGAGAGGCAAGAATTCATTGTACGAATGCATGACCATGAATAAAACTTCCGGTTCCCCATCCATCTTCTTGATTCATGTTTATATATCCATTAAGGACATGCAACCAACCGTCTGAGCCAACCGAAACCAAGTTCTTCAGCCCATACTCTACAAAATTCATTGTGTGGGACTCATTAAGCCAGGGCTTGACAGTTCAGGACCGGGTTAACCAAAATCGTGTCCCTACAACTTCATTCCGGCATTATTTCTGTCTAAACCTGGTTGAGATAGGACGAGAAAGAGAGAAACAAAAATATTTCCGGAATTCCGTTCCAATCCGACCCTACCTAGAACATTCGAAAAAAATTCAAAAAATTAAAAAACTTTATTCCGGCAATATTTTTATCCAAACTGGGTTGAGATAGGCCGAGAAAGAGAAAAAAAAAATAGTCCCAAATTCCGTTCCCATCCGACCCCAGCAAGAAAATTCCAAAAAAAAATAGCAAAAAAATTAAAAAAAACTTCATTCCTGCATTATTTCTATCCAAACTAGGTTGAGATTGTCCGAGAAAGAGAAAAAATAATTTTAGTCTCGAATTCCGTTCCCATCCGACCCTAGCTAGAAAATACAAAAAAAAAAAAAAAACAAAAAAAACAAAAAAAAAAAAAAATTAAAAGACATCATTCTGGCCTTATTTCTATCCAAACTGTGTTCAAATTGGCCGAGAAAGAGGGAAAAAAATTTTAGTCCTAAATTCCGTTCCTCTCCGACCCTAGCTAGAAAATTCCAAAAAAATTCAAAAAATTAAAAAACTTTTTTCCGGCATTATTTTTATCCAAACTGGGTTGAGATAGGCCGAGAAGAGAAAAAAAGATTTTAGTCCCGAATTCCGTTCCCATCCGACCCTAGCTAGAAAATTCCAAAAAAAAATAGCAAAGAAATTAAGAAACTTCATTCCTGCATTATTTCTATCCTAACCGGGTTGAGATAGTTCGAGAAAGAGAAAAAAAAAAATTTAGTCCCAAATTCCGTTGCTATCCGACCCAAGCTAGAAAATTCCAAAAAAAATAGAAAAAAAAAAATCAAAAAACTAAAAAAATCATTCCGGCAATATTTCTATCCAAATCAGGTTGAAATAGACCATGAAATAGTGAAAAAAATTTCCGTCCCGAATTCCGTTCCTATCTGACCCTAGCTAGAAAATTCCAAAAAAAATAACAAAAAATTTCAAAAAATAATGAACCATCATTCCGGCAATATTTCTATCCAAAGCGTGTTGAGACAGGCAGAAAATGAGGGAAAAAATTTTTAGTCCCGAACTCTGCTCCTCTTCAACCCTAGCTATAAAATTCCAAAACAAATAGAATAAATGTTTAAAAAAATTTAAAAAACTTCATTCCGGCATTACTTTTATCCAAACTGGGTTGAAATAGGCCGAGAAAGAAAAAAAAAAAAAATTTAGTCCCGAATTCCGTTCCCACCCGACCCTAGCTAGAAAATACCAAAAAAAATAAAAATAGCAAAAAAATTAAAAAACATCATTCCGGCAATATTTCTATCCAATCCAGGTTGAAATAGGCCGTGAAATAGAGAAAAAGATTTTAGCCCCGAATTCCGATCCTATTTGACCCTAGCCAGAAAATTCAAAAAAAAATATCAGAAAAATTCAAAAAATTAAAAAAAATCATTCCGGCAATATTTTTATCCAAACCGAGGTGAGATAGGCCGAGAAAGAGGGAAAAAATTTTTTTTCCCTAAGTCCGTTCCTATTCGACCCTAGATAGAAAATTCCAAAAAAAATGGCAAAAAAATTCAAAAAATGAAAAACCTTCATTCCAGCACTACTTCTATCTAAACCGGGTTGAGATAGGCTGAAAAAGAGAGAAAAAAATGTTAGTCCTGAATTCCGTTCCGTTCCTATCCGACTCTAGCAAGAAAATTCCAAAAAAAAAAAAAGAAAAAAAAATTCAAAAAACTAAAAAACAAGCTAGAAAATTCAAAAAAAAAAAAATAGCAAAAAAATTAAGAAACTTCATTCCGGCAATATTTCTATCCAAATCGGGTTGAAATAGGCCGTGAAATTAGAAAAAAATTTTAGCCCTGAATTCCGTTCCTATCCAAAATAAATAGCAAAAAAATTCAAAAAATTAAAAGACATCATTCTGGCCATATTTCTATCTAAACCGAGTAGAGATAGGCCGTGAAAGAGGGAAAAAAAATTTATTCTCGAATTTCGTTCCTATCCGACCCTAGTTAGAAAATTCCAAATAAAATGGCAAAAAAATTAAAAAAATTAAAAAACTTCATTCCGGCATTATTTCAATCTAAACTGGGTTGAGATAGGCCGAGAACGAGAGAGAAAAATTTTTGTCCTGAATTCCGTTCACACCCGAACCTACCTAGAAAATTCCACAAAAAATATCAAAAAACTTCATTCCGGCATTATTTCTGTATAAACCGGGTTGAGATAGGCCGAGAAAGAGAAAAAAAAAAATTCCCGAATTCCGCTCCTATCCGACCCTCGATAGAAAATTTGAAAAAAATTAAAAAATTTATTCCGGCATTATTTTTATCCAAACTGGGTTGAGATAGGCCGAGAAATAGAAAAAAAAAAAATTTTAGTCCCGAATTCCATTCCCATCCGACCCTAGCTAGAAAATTCCAAAAAAAAAATAGCAAAAAAATTAAGAAACTTCATTACGGCAATATTTCTATCCAAATCGGGTTGAAATAGGCCGTGAAATAGAGAAAAAAAATTTTGTCCCGAATTCTGTTCCTTTCCGACCCAAGCTAGAAAATTCTTAAAAAAATTCAAAAAATAAAAAAACTTCATTCCGGCATTACTTCTATCTAAACTGGGTTGAGATAGGCCGAGAAAGAGAGAGAAAAATTTTTATCCTGAATTCCGTTCCTCTCCTATCCGAATCTAGCTAGAGGATTCCAAAAAAAATTAAAAATTAAAAATTAAAAAATTAAAAAACATCATTCCGGCAATATTTCTATCCAAATCGGGTTGAAATAGGCCGTGAAATAAAGAAAAAAAATTTGGCCTCGATATCCGTTCCTATCCGACCCTGGCTAGAAAATTCCAAAAAAAATAGCAAAAAAATTCAAAAAATTAGAAGACATCATTCTAGCCATATTTCTGTCCAAACCGAGTTGTGATAGGCCGTGAAAGAGGGAAAAAAATTTTAGTCCCGAATTCCGTTCCTATCCAACTCTAGCTAGAAAATTCCAAAAAAAATAGCAAAAAAATTCAAAAAATTCATTCCGGCATTATTTCTATCGAAACCGGGTTGAGATAGGCCAGGAAAGGGAAAAAAAAAAAAATTTGTCCCAAATTCCGTTCCTATCGAACCCCCAGCTATAAAATTCGAAAAAAATTGGCAAAAAAACTCAAAGAATTAAAAAACTTCATTACGGCATTATTTTTATCCAAACTGGGTTGAGATAGGCCGAGAAAAAGACAATAATATTTTAGTCCCGAATTCCGTTCACACCCAACCCTACCTAGAAAATTCCAAAAAAATTCAAAGAATTAAAAAATTTCATGCCGGAAACATTTCTGTCCAAACCGGGTTGAGATAGGCTGAGAAGGAGAAAAAAAAATTTAGTCCCGAATTCCATCCCATTCTGACCCTAGCCAGAAAATTTCAAAAAAAATAGAAAAAAATTTCAAAAAGTTAAAAAATTTCATTCCGGCATTATTTCTGTCTAAACCGAGTTAAGATAGGCCGAGAAAGAGAGAAAAAAAAAATTTCCCAAATTCCGTTCCTATACAACCCTAGTTAGAAAAGTCGAAAAAAATTGGCAAAAAAATTCAAAAAATTAAAAAACTTTATTCTGGCATTCTATCTAAACCGGGTTGAGAAAGGCCGAGGAAGAGAGGAAAATTTTTGTCTCGAATTCCGTTCCTTTTCGACCCTAGCTAGAAAATTCCAAAAAAAATTCAAAAAAAAATTCAAAAAAAAAAAAAACTTTATTCCAGCATTATTTCAATCGAAACCGGGTTGAGATAGGCCAGGAAAGGGGAAAAAAAAAAATTTGTCCCGAATTTCGTTCCTATCCTACCCCAGGCTATAAAATTTGAAAAAAATTGGCAAAAAAATTCAAAGAATTAAAAAACTTCATTCTGGCATTATTTTTATCCAAACTGGGTTGAGATAGGCTGAGAAAGAGAATAAAATTTTAGTCCCGAATTCCATTCACACCCGACCCTAATTAGAAAATTCCAAAAAAAAATAGCAAAAAAATTCAAAAAATTAAGAAATTTCATTCCGGAAATATTTTTGTCCAAACCGGGTTGAGATAGGCTGAGAAGGAGAAAAAAAAATTTCGTCCCGAATTCCGTCCCATTCTGACCATAGCCAGAAAATTAGAAAAAAAATAGAAAAAGAATTCAAAAAATTAAAAAACTTCATTCCGGCATTATTTCTGTCTAAATCGGGTTTATGATAGGCCGAGAAAGAGAGAAAAAAAATTTCCCGAATTCCGTTCCTATAAGACTCTAGTTAGAAAATTCGAAAAAAATAGGCGAAAAAATTCAAAAAATTTATTCCAGCATTATTTTTATCCAAACTGGGTTGAGATAGGCCGAGAAAGAGAAAAAAAAATTTTAGCCCCGAATTCCTTTCCCATCCGACCCTAGCTAGAAATTTCCAAAAAGAAATAGCAAATAAATTAAGAAACTTCATTGCTGCATTATTTCAATGCAAACCGGGTTGAGATAGTCTGAGAAAGAGAAAACAAAATTTTAGTCCCGAATTTCGTTCCTATCCGACCCTAGCAAGAAAATAGAAAAAAAAAATAGCAAAAAATTTCAAAAAATTAAAAAACTTCATTCCGGCTTTATTTCTATCTAAACCGGGTTGAGATAGGACAGGAAAGAGAAAAAAAAAAAAAAATTTGTCCCAAATTCCGTACCTATCCAACGCCCAGCTAGAAAATTAAAAAAAAAATTGGCAAAAAAATTAAAAAACTTTATTCCAGCATTATTTTTATCCAAACTGGGTTGAGATAGGCCGAGAAAGGGGGAATAAAATTTTAGTCCCGAATTCCGTTCACACCCGACCCTACCTAGAAAATTCCAAAAAAAATATCAAAAAAATTCAAAAAATTAAAAAACTTCATTTCGGCATTATTTCTGTATAAACGGGGTTGAGATAGGTCGAGAAAGAGAGAAAAAAAAATATTTCCCGAATTCCGTTCCTATTCGACCCTACCTAGAAAATTCGAAAAAAATTGGCAAAAAAATATAAAAAGTTAAAAAATTTATACCGGCAATATTTTTATCCAAACTGGGTTGCGATAGGCCGAGAAAGAGAAAAAAAAAATTTTAGCTCCGAATTCCGTTCCCATCCGACCCTAGCTAGAAAATTCCAAAAAAAAAATAGCAATAAAATTAAGAAACTTCATTCCTGCATTATTTCTATCCAAACCAGGTTGAGGTAGTCGGAGAAAGAGAAAAGAAAAAATTTAGTCCCGAATTCCGTTCCCATCCTACCCTAGCTAGAAAATTCCAAAAAAAAAATAGCAAAAAATTAAGAAATTTCATTCCGGCAATATTTCTATCCAAATCGGGTTGAAATAGGCCGTGAAAATAGAGAAAAAAATTTTAGCCCCGACTTCCGTTCCTATCCGACCCTTACTAGAAAATTCCAAAAAAAATAACAAAAAAATTCAAAAAATTAAAAGACATCATTCTGGCCATATTTCTATCCATACCGAGTTGAGATAGGCCCTGAAAGAGAAAAAAAAAATTTAGTCCCGAATTCCGTTCCTATCCGACCCAAGCTAAAAAATTCCAAATAAAATGGCAAAAAATTTCAAAAAATTAAAAAACTTAATTCCGGCATTATTTCTATCTAAACCGGATTGAGATAGGCCGAGGAATAGAGAAAAATTTTGTTCCCGAATTCCGTTCCATTCCGACCCTAGCTAGAAAATTCCAAAAAAAATTCAAAAAATTAAAAAACTTCATTCCGGCAATATTTCTATCCAAACTGGGTTGAGATAGGCTGAGAGAGAGGGAAAAAAATTATAGTCCCGAATTCCGTCCCATTCTGACCCTAGCCAGAAAATTCCAAAAAAAATAGAAAAAAAAAATTCAAAAAATTAAAAAACCTCATTCCTCAGTATTTCTGTATAAACCGAGTTGAGATAGGACGAGAAACAGAGAAAAAAAAAATATTTCCCGAATTCCTTTCCTATCTGACCCTAGCTAGAAAATTACAACAAAAAAAAAAAAAAAATCATTCCGCCAATATGTCTATCCAAACCGAGGTGAGATAGGCTGAGAAAGAGAAAAAAAAAATATTTCTCGAATTCCGTTCCTATCCGACCCTAGCTAGAAAATTCGAAAAAAATTGGCAAAAAAATTCAAGAAATTGAAAAACTTCATTCATGCATTATTTCTAACCAAACCAGGTTGAGATAGTTCTAGAAAGAGAAAAAAATATTTGAGTCTCGAATTCCGTTCCCATCCGACCCTAGCTAGAAAATACAAATAAAAAATAAAAAATAAAAAAGTAAAAAATTTCAAAAAATTAAAAGACATCATTCTGGCCATATTTCTATCCAAACCAAGTTGAAATAGGCAGGGAAAGAGGGAAAAAAAATTTTAGTCACGAATTCTGTTCCTATCCGACCCTAGCTAGAAAATTCGAAAAAAATAGCAAAAAAATTCAAAAAAATTAAAAAACTTCATTCTGGCTTTACTTTTATCCGAACTGGGTTGGAATAGGCCGAGAAAGAAAACAGAAAAAAAATTTAGTCCCGAATTCCTTTCCCATCCGACCCTAGCTGGAAAATTTTAAAAAAAAAAAAAAAGGCAAAAAAATAAAAAGAAATCATTCCGGCAATATTTCTATCCAAACCGAGGTGAGATAGGTTGAGAAGGACAGAAAAAAAAAAATATTTCCCGAATACCGTTCCTATCCGACACTAGCTAGAAAATTCGAAAAAAATTGCCAAAAAAATTCAAAAAATTGAAAAACTTCATTCCTTTATTATTTCTAACCAAACCAGGTTGAGATAGTTCTAGAAAGAGAAAAAAAAAAAATTTGAGTCTCGAATTCCGTTCCCATCCGACCCTAGCTAGAAAACACAAAAATAAAAAAATAAAAAAAAAGCAAAAAATTTCAAAAAATTAAAAGACATCATTCTGGCCATATTTCTATCCGAACCGAGTTGAAATAGGCAGGGAAAGACGGAAAAAAAATTTTAGTCCCGAATTCTGTTCCTATCCAACCCTAGCTAGAAAATTCCAAAACAAATAGCAAAAAAATTCAAAAAAATTAAAAAACTTCATTCCGGCTTTACTTTTATCCGAACTGAGTTGGAATAGGCCGAGAAAGAAAAAAAAATAAAAAATTTAGTCCCGAATTCCGTTCCCATCCGACCCTAGGTAGAAAGTACAAAAAAAAAAATTGCAAAAAAATTAAAAAAATTAAAAAAATCATTCTGGCAATATTTCTATCCAAACTGGGTTGAAATACGCCGTGAAATAGAGAAAAAAAATTTTAGTCCCGAATTCCGTTCCTATCTGACCCTAGCTAGAAAATTCCAAAAAAAAAAAGCAAAAAAAAAAAAAAAAAAAAATCATTTCAGCAATATGTCTAACCAAACCGAGGTGAGATAGGCCGAGAAAGAGAAAAAAAAAAAATATTTCCCGAATTCCGTTCCTATCCGACCCTAGCTAGAAAATTCGAAAAAAATTGGCAAAAAAATTCAAGAAATTGAAAAACTTCATTCCTGCATTATTTCTAACCAAACCAGGTTGAGATAGTTTTAGAAAGAGAAAAAAAAATTTGAGTCTCGAATTCTGTTCCCATCCGACCCTAACTACAAAATTCAAATAATAAAAAAAAAAAAAAAAAGCAAAAAATTTCAAAAAATTAAAAGACATCATTCTGGCCATATTTCTATCCAAACCGAGTTGAAATAGGCAGGGAAAGAGGGAAAAAAAATTTAGTCCGAATTCTGTTCCTATCCAACCCTAGCTTCGAAAATTCCAAAACAAATAGTAAAAAAATTCAAAAAAATTAAAGAACTTCATTCCGCTTTACTTTTGTCTGAACTGGGTTGGAATAGGCCGAGAAAGAAAAAAAAAAAAAAATTAGTCCCGAATTCCGTTCCCATCCGACCCTATGTAGAAAGTACAAAAATAAAATTGCAAAAAAATTAAAAAACTTAAAAAAATCATTCTGGCAATATTTCTATCCAAACTGGGTTGAAATAGGCCGTGAAATAGAGAAAAAAAATTTTAGTCCCGAATTCCGTTCCTATCTGACCCTAGCTAGAAAATTACAAAAAAAAAAGCAAAAAAAAAAAAAAAAAAAAAAATCATTCCGGCAATATGTCTATCTAAACCGAGGTGAGATAGGCTGAGAAAGAGAAAAAAAAAAATTTCTCGAATTCCGTTCCTATCACACCCTAGCTAGAAAATTCGAAAAAAATTGACAAAAAAATTCAAGAAATTGAAAAACTTCATTCATGCATTATTTCTAACCAAACCAGGTTGAGATAGTTCTAGAAAGAGAAAAAAATATTTGAGTCTCGAATTCCGTTCCCATCCGACCCTAGCTAGAAAATACAAAAATAAAAAAATACAAAAAAGCAAAAAATTTCAAAAAATTAAAAGACATCATTCTGGCCATATTTCTATCCAAACCGAGTTGAAATAGGCAGGGAAAGAGGGAAAAAAAAATTTAGTCCGAATTCTGTTCCTATCCAACCCTAGCTTCGAAAATTCCAAAACAAATAGCAAAAAAATTCAAAAAATTAAAAAACTTCATTCCTGCATTATTTCTGACCAAACCAGGTTGAGATAGTTCTAGAAAGAGAAAAAAAAGATTTGAGTCTCGAATTCCGTTCCCATCCAACCCTAGCTAGAAAATACAAAAAAAAATTCAAAAAATTAAAAGACATCATTCTGGCCATATTTCTATCCAAACCGAGTTGAAATAGGCAGGGAAAGAGAGAAAAAAAATTTTACTCACGAATTCTGTTCCTATCCGACCCTAGCTAGAAAATTCCAAAACAAATAGCAAAAAATTCAAAAAAATTAAAAAACTTCATTCTGGCTTTACTTTTATCCGAAGTGGGTTGGAATAGGCCGAGAAAGAAAAAAAAAAAAAAAAAAATTTAGTCCCGAATTCCTTTCCCATCCGACCCTAGCTGGAAAATTTAAAAAAAAAAAAATAGCAAAAAAATAAAAAGAAATCATTCCGGCAATATTTCTATCCAAGCCGAGGTGAGATAAGCTGAGAAGGACAGAAAAAAAAAAAATTTCCCGAATTCCGTTCCTATCCGACCCTAGCAAGAAAATTCCAAAACAAAGAGCAAAAAAATTCAAAAAATTAAAAAACTTCATTCCGGCATTATTTCTTTCTAAACCGGGTTGAGATAGGGTGAGAAAGAGAGAAAAAAAAAAAATTTCCCGAATTCCGTTCCTATCCGTCCCTAGCTAGAAAATTCGAAAAAAAAAAGCAAAAAAAAAAAAAAAAAAATCATTCCGGCAATATTTCTATCCAAACAGAGGTGAGATAGGCTGAGAAAGAGAGAAAAAATATATATTTCCCAAATTCCATTCCTATCCGACCCAAGCTAGAAAATTCGAAAAAAATTGGCAAAAAAATTAAAAAATTAAAAAACTTCATTCCCGTATTATTTCTAACCAAACCAGGTTGAGATAGTTCTAGATAGAGAAAAAAAAGATTTGGGTCTCGAATTCCGTTCCCATCCGACCCTAGCTAGAAAATACAAAAAAAAAAAAGAAAGCAAAAAAATAAAAAGAAATCATTCCGGCAATATTTCTATCCAAACCGAGGTGAGATGGGCTGAGAAGGACAGAAAAAATATATATTTCCCGAATTCCGTTCCTATCCGACTCTAGCTAGAAAATTCGAAAAAAATTGCCAAAAAAATTGAAAAACTTCATTCCTTTATTATTTCTAACCAAACCAGGTTGAGATAGTTCTAGAAAGAGAAAAAAAAAAAATTTTGAGTCTCGAATTCCGTTCCCATCCAACCCTAGCTAGAAAATACAAAAAAAAAAAAAAAAAAAAGCAAAAAATTTCAAAAAATTAAAAGACATCATTCTGGCCATATTTCTATCCAAACCGAGTTGAAAAAGGCAGGGAAAGAGGGAAAAAAAATTTTAGTCCGAATTATGTTCCTATCCGACCCTAGTTAGAAAATTCCAAAACAAATAGCAAAAAAATTCAAAAAAATTAAAAAACTTCATTCCAGCTTTACTTTTATCCGAACTGGGTTGGAATAGGCCGAGAAAGAAAAAAAAATAAAAAATTTTGTCCCGAATTCCGTTCCCATCCGACCCTAGGTAGAAAGTACAAAAAAAAAATTGCAAAAAAATTAAAAAAATCATTCTGGCAATATTTCTATCCAAACTAGGTTGAAATACGCCGTGAAATAGAAAAAAAAAATTTAGTCCCAAATTCCGTTCCTATATGACCCTAGCTAGAAAATTCCAAAAAAAAAAAGCAAAAAAACAAAAAAAAAAATCATTTCGGCAATATGTCTATCCAAACCGAGGTGAGATAGGCTGAGAAAGAGAAAAAAAAAAAATATTTCCCGAATTCCGTTCCTATCCGACCCTAGCTAGAAAATTCGAAAAAAATTGGCAAAAAAATTCAAGAAATTGAAAAACTTCATTCCTGCATTATTTCTAACCAAACCAGGTTGGGATAGTTTTAGAAAGAGAAAAAAAAATTTGAGTCTCGAATTCCGTTCCCATCCGACCCTAACTACAAAATTCAAATAATAAAAAAAAAAAAAAAAAAAGCAAAAAATTTCAAAAAATTAAAAGACATCATTCTGGCCATATTTCTATCCAAACCGAGTTGAAATAGGCAGGGAAAGAGGGAAAAAAAAATTTAGTCCGAATTCTGTTCCTATCCAACCCTAGCTTCAAAAATTCCAAAACAAATAGTAAAAAAATTCAAAAAAATTAAAGAACTTCATTCCGGCTTTACTTTTGTCTGAACTGGGTTGGAATAGGCCGAGAAAGAAAAAAAAAAAAAATTTAGCCCCGAATTCCGTTCCCATCCGACACTATGTAGAAAGTACAAAAATAAAATTGCAAAAAAATTAAAAAACTTAAAAAAATCATTCTGGCAATATTTCTATCCAAACTGGGTTGAAATAGGCCGTGAAATAGAGAAAAAAAATTTTAGTCCCGAATTCCGTTCCTATCTGACCCTAGCTAGAAAATTACAAAAAAAAAAGCAAAAAAAAAAAAAAAAAAAAAATCATTCCGGCAATATGTCTATCCAAACCGAGGTGAGATAGGCTGAGAAAGAGAAAAAAAAAATATTTCTCGAATTCCGTTCCTATCCGACCCTAGCTAGAAAATTCAAAAAAAATTGGCAAAAAAATTCAAGAAATTGAAAAACTTCATTCATGCATTATTTCTAACCAAACCAGGTTGAGATAGTTCTAGAAAGAGAAAAAAATATTTGAGTCTCGAATTCCGTTCCCATCCGACCCTAGCTAGAAAATACAAAAATAAAAAAATAAAATAAAGCAAAAAATTCAAAAAATTAAAAAACATCATTCTGGCCATATTTCTATCCAAACCGAGTTGAAATAGGCAGGGAAAGAGGGAAAAAAAATTTTAGTCCGAATTCTGTTCCTATCCAACCCTAGCTTCGAAAATTCCAAAACAAATAGCAAAAAAATTCAAAAAATTAAAAAACTTCATTCCTGCATTATTTCTGACCAAACCAGGTTGAGATAGTTCTAGAAAGAGAAAAAAAAGATTTGAGTCTCGAATTCCGTTCCCATCCAACCCTAGCTAGAAAATACAAAAAAAAAAATTCAAAAAATTAAAAGACATCATTCTGGCCATATTTCTATCCAAACCGAGTTGAAATAGGCAGGGAAAGAGAGAAAAAAAATTTTAGTCACGAATTCTGTTCCTATCCGACCCTAGCTAGAAAATTCCAAAACAAATAGCAAAAAATTCAAAAAAATTAAAAAACTTCATTCTGGCTTTACTTTTATCCGAAGTGGGTTGGAATAGGCCGAGAAAGAAAAAAAAAAAAAATTTAGTCCCGAATTCCTTTCCCATCCGACCCTAGCTGGAAAATTTAAAAAAAAAAAATAGCAAAAAAATAAAAAGAAATCATTCCGGCAATATTTCTATCCAAACCGAGGTGAGATAGGCTGAGTAGGACAGAAAAAAAAAAAAAATTTCCGAATTCCGTTCCTATCCGACCCTAGCAATAAAATTCCAAAACAAAGAGCAAAAAAATTCAAAAAATTAAAAAACTTCATTCCGGCATTATTTCTGTCTAAACCGGGTTGAGATAGGGTGAGAAAGAGAGAAAAAAAAAAAATTTCCCGAATTCCGTTCCTATCCGTCCCTAGCTAGAAAATTCGAAAAAAAAAAGCAAAAAAAAAAAAAAAAAAAAATCATTCCAGCAATATTTCTATCCAAACAGAGGTGAGATAGGCTGAGAAAGAGAGAAAAAATATATATTTCCCAAATTCCGTTCCTATCCGACCCAAGCTAGAAAATTCGAAAAAAATTGGCAAAAAAATTAAAAAATTAAAAAACTTCATTCCCGTATTATTTCTAACCAAACCAAGTTGAGATAGTTCTAGATAGAGAAAAAAAAGATTTGGGTCTCGAATTCCGTTCCCATCCGACCCTAGCTAGAAAATACAAAAAAAAAAAAAAAAAAAAAAAAGAAAGCAAAAAAAAAAAAAAAAAATCATTCCGGCAATATTTCTATCCAAACCGAGGTGAGATGGGCTGAGAAGGACAGAAAAAATATATATTTCCCGAATTCCGTTCCTATCCGACCCTAGCTAGAAAAGTCGAAAAAAATTGCCAAAAAAATTGAAAAACTTCATTCCTTTATTATTTCTAACCAAACCAGGTTGAGATAGTTCTAGAAAGAGAAAAAAAAAATTTTGCGTCTCGAATTCCGTACCCATCCAACCCTAGCTAGAAAATACAAAAAATAAAATAAAATAAAAAGAAAGCAAAAAAATAAAAAGAAATCATTCCGGCAATATTTCTATCCAAACCGAGGTGAGATGGGCAGAGAAGGACAGAAAAAATTTATATTTCCCGAATTCCGTTCCTATCCGACCGTAGCTAGAAAATTCGAAAAAAATTGCCAAAAAAATTGAAAAACTTCATTCCTTTATTATTTCTAACCAAACCAGGTTGAGATAGTTCTAGAAAGAGAAAAAAAAAATTTTGAGTCTCGAATTCCGTTCCCATCCAACCCTAGCTAGAAAATACAAAAAAAAAAAAAAAAAAAAAAAGCAAAAAATTTCAAAAAATTAAAAGACATCATTCTGGCCATATTTCTATCCAAACCGAGTTGAAAGAGGCAGGGAAAGAGGGAAAAAAAATTTTAGTCACGAATTCTGTTCCTATTCGACCCTAGTTAGAAAATTCCAAAACAAATAGCAAAAAAATTCAAAAAAATTAAAAAACTTCATTCCAGCTTTACTTTTATCCGAACTGGGTTGGAATAGGCCGAGAAAGAAAAAAAAAATAAAAAATTTAGTCCCGAATTCCGTTCCCATCCGACCCTAGGTAGAAAGTACAAAAAAAAAATTGCAAAAAAATTAAAAAAATTAAAAAAATCATTCTGGCAATATTTCTATCCAAACTAGGTTGAAATACGCCGTGAAATAGAAAAAAAAATTTTAGTCCCAAATTCCGTTCCTATCTGACCCTAGCTAGAAAATTCCAAAAAAAAAAGCAAAAAAAAAAAAAAAAAAAAAATCATTTCGGCAATATGTCTATCCAAACCGAGGTGAGATAGGCTGAGAAAGAGAAAAAAAAAATATTTCCCGAATTCCGTTCCTATCCGACCCTTGCTAGAAAATTCGAAAAAAATTGGCAAAAAAATTCAAGAAATTGAAAAACTTCATTCCTGCATTATTTCTAACCAAACCAGGTTGAGATAGTTCTAGAAAGAGAAAAAAAAATTTGAGTCTCGAATTCCGTTCCCATCCGACCCTAGCTAGAAAATACAAATAATAAAAAAAAAAAAAAAAAAAGCAAAAATTTCAAAAAATTAAAAGACATCATTCTAGCCATATTTCGTTCCAAACCGAGTTGAAATAGGCAGGGAAAGAGGGAAAAAAAATTTTAGTCCGAATTCTGTTCCTATCCAACCCTAGCTTCGAAAATTCCAAAACAAATAGCAAAAAAATTCAAAAAAATTAAAGAACTTCATTCCGGCTTTACTTTTGTCTGAACTGGGTTGGAATAGGCCGAGAAAGAAAAAAAAAAAAAAAAAATTTAGACCCGAATTCCGTTCCTATCTAACCCTAGCTAGAAAATTCCAAAAATAAAAGCAAAAAAAAAAAAAAAAAAAAATCATTCCGGCAATATGTCTATCCAAACCGAGGTGAGATAGGCCGAGAAAGAGAAAAAAAAAATATTTCCCGAATTCCGTTCCTATCCGACCCTAGCTAGAAAATTCGAAAAAAATTGGCAAAAAAATTCAAGAAATTGAAAAACTTCATTCCTGCATTATTTCTAACCAAACCAGGTTGAGATAGTTCTAGAAAGAGAAAGAAACGATTTGAGTCTCGAATTCCGTTCCCATCCGACCCTAGCTAGAAAATACAAATAATAAAAAAAAAAAAAGCAAAAAATTTCAAAAAATTAAAAGACATCATTCTGGCCATATTCCTATCCAAACCGAGTTGAAATAGGCAGGGAAAGAGGGAAAAAAAATTTTAGTCCGAATTCTGTTCCTATCCAACCCTAGCTTCGAAAATTCCAAAACAAATAGCAAAAAAATTCAAAAAAATTAAAAAACTTCATTCCGGCATTACTTTTATCCGAACTGGGTTGTAATAGGCCGAGAAAGAGAAAAAAAATAATAATTTAGTCCCGAATTCCGTTCCTATCCGACCCTAGGTAGAAATTACAAAAAAAAAATTGCAAAAAAATTAAAAAAAATTAAAAAAATCATTCTGGCAATATTTCTATCCAAACTGGGTTGAAATACGCCGTGAAATAGAGAAAAAAAATTGTAGTCCCGAATTCCGTTCCTATCTGACCCTTGCTAGAAAATTCCAAAAAAAAAAAGCAAAAAAAAAAAAAAAAAAGTCATTTCGGCAATATGTCTATCCAAACCGAGGTGAGATAGGCTGAGAAAGAGAAAAAAAAAAAATTTCCCGAATTCCGTTCCTATCCGACCCTAGCTAGAAAATTCGAAAAAAATTGGCAAAAAAATTCAAGAAATTGAAAAACTTCATTCCAGCATTATTTCTAACCAAACCAGGTTGAGATAGTTTTAGAAAGAGAAAAAAAAAATTTGAGTCTCGAATTCCGTTCCCATCCGACCCTAGCTAGAAAATTCAAATAATAAAAAATAAAAAAATAAAAACAAAAAATTTCAAAAAATTAAAAGAGATCATTCTGGCCATATTTCTATCCAAACCGAGTTGAAATAGGCAGGGAAAGAGGGAAAAAAAATTTTAGTCACGAATTATGTTCCTATCCGACCCTAGCTAGAAAATTCCAAAACAAATAGCAAAAAAATTCAAAAAATAGTAAAAAACTTCAATCTGGCTTTACTTTTATCCGAACTGGGTTGGAATAGGCCGAGAAAGAAAAAAGAAAAAAAATTTAGTCCCGAATTCCTTTCCCATCCGACCCTAGCTGGAAAATTTAAAAAAAAAAAAAAAGCAAAAAAATAAAAAGAAATCATTCCGGCAATATTTCTATCCAAACCGAGGTGAGATAGGTTGAGAAGGACAGAAAAAAAAAAAAAATTTCCCGAATTCCGTTCCTATCCGACCCTAGCTAGAAAATTCGAAAAAAATTGCCAAAAAAATTGAAAAACTTCATTCCTTTATTATTTCTAACCAAACCAGGTTGAGATAGTTCTAGAAAGAGAAAAAAAAAATTTTGAATCTCGAATTCCGTTCCCATCCAACCCTATCTAGAAAATACAAAAAAAAAAAAAAAAAAAAAGCAAAAAATTTCAAAAAATTAAAAGACATCATTCTGGCCATATTTCTATCCAAACCGAGTTGAAAGAGGCAGGGAAAGAGGGAAAAAAAAATTTAGTCACGAATTCTGTTCCTATCCGACCCTAGTTAGAAAATTCCAAAAAAAAAAAAGCAAAAAAAAAAAAAAAAAAATCATTTCGGCAATATGTCTATCCAAACCGAGGTGAGATAGGCTGAGAAAGAGAAAAAAAAAAAATATTTCCCGAATTCCGTTCCTATCCGACCCTAGCTAGAAAATTCGAAAAAAATTGGCAAAAAAATTCAAGAAATTGAAAAACTTCATTCCTGCATTATTTCTAACCAAACCAGGTTGAGATAGTTTTAGAAAGAGAAAAAAAAATTTGAGTCTCGAATTCCGTTCCCATCCGACCCTAACTACAAAATTCAAATAATAAAAAAAAAAAAAAAAGCAAAAAATTTCAAAAAATTAAAAGACATCATTCTGGCCATATTTCTATCCAAACCGAGTTGAAATAGGCAGGGAAAGAGGGAAAAAAAAATTTAGTCCGAATTCTGTTCCTATCCAACCCTAGCTTCAAAAATTCCAAAACAAATAGTAAAAAAATTCAAAAAAATTAAAGAACTTCATTCCGGCTTTACTTTTGTCTGAACTGGGTTGGAATAGGCCGAGAAAGAAAAAAAAAAAAAATTTAGCCCCGAATTCCGTTCCCACCCGACACTATGTAGAAAGTACAAAAATAAAATTGCAAAAAAATTAAAAAACTTAAAAAAATCATTCTGGCAATATTTCTATCCAAACTGGGTTGAAATAGGCCGTGAAATAGAGAAAAAAAATTTTAGTCCCGAATTCCGTTCCTATCTGACCCTAGCTAGAAAATTACAAAAAAAAAAAGCAAAAAAAAAAAAAAAAAAAAAAAAAAAATCATTCCGGCAATATGTCTATCCAAACCGAGGTGAGATAGGCTGAGAAAGAGAAAAAAAAAATATTTCTCGAATTCCGTTCCTATCCGACCCTAGCTAGAAAATTAAAAAAAAATTGGCAAAAAAATTCAAGAAATTGAAAAACTTCATTCATGCATTATTTCTAACCAAACCAGGTTGAGATAGTTCTAGAAAGAGAAAAAAATATTTGAGTCTCGAATTCCGTTCCCATCCGACCCTAGCTAGAAAATACAAAAATAAAAAAATAAAAAAAAGCAAAAAATTCAAAAAATTAAAAAACATCATTCTGGCCATATTTCTATCCAAACCGAGTTGAAATAGGCAGGGAAAGAGGGAAAAAAAATTTTAGTCCGAATTCTGTTCCTATCCAACCCTAGCTTCGAAAATTCCAAAACAAATAGCAAAAAAATTCAAAAAATTAAAAAACTTCATTCCTGCATTATTTCTGACCAAACCAGGTTGAGATAGTTCTAGAAAGAGAAAAAAAAGATTTGAGTCTCGAATTCCGTTCCCATCCAACCCTAGCTAGAAAATACAAAAAAAAAATTCAAAAAATTAAAAGACATCATTCTGGCCATATTTCTATCCAAACCGAGTTGAAATAGGCAGGGAAAGAGAGAAAAAAAATTTTAGTCACGAATTCTGTTCCTATCCGACCCTAGCTAGAAAATTCCAAAACAAATAGCAAAAAATTCAAAAAAATTAAAAAACTTCATTCTGGCTTTACTTTTATCCGAAGTGGGTTGGAATAGGCCGAGAAAGAAAAAAAAAAAAAATTTAGTCCCGAATTCCTTTCCCATCCGACCCTAGCTGGAAAATTTAAAAAAAAAAAATAGCAAAAAAATAAAAAGAAATCATTCCGGCAATATTTCTATCCAAACCGAGGTGAGATAGGTTGAGAAGGACAGAAAAAAAAAAAAAATTTCCCGAATTCCGTTCCTATCCGACCCTAGCTAGAAAATTCGAAAAAAATTGCCAAAAAAATTGAAAAACTTCATTCCTTTATTATTTCTAACCAAACCAGGTTGAGATAGTTCTAGAAAGAGAAAAAAAAAATTTTGAGTCTCGAATTCCGTTCCCATCCAACCCTATCTAGAAAATACAAAAAAAAAAAAAAAAAAAAAAGCAATAAATTTCAAAAAATTAAAAGACATCATTCTGGCCATATTTCTATCCAAACCGAGTTGAAAGAGGCAGGGAAAGAGGGAAAAAAAATTTTAGTCACGAATTCTGTTCCTATCCGACCCTAGTTAGAAAATTCCAAAAAAAAAAAAGCATAAAAAAAAAAAAAAAAATCATTTCGGCAATATGTCTATCCAAACCGAGGTGAGATAGGCTGAGAAAGAGAAAAAAAAAAAAATATTTCCCGAATTCCGTTCCTATCCGACCCTAGCTAGAAAATTCGAAAAAAATTGGCAAAAAAATTCAAGAAATTGAAAAACTTCATTCCTGCATTATTTCTAACCAAACCAGGTTGAGATAGTTTTAGAAAGAGAAAAAAAAATTTGAGTCTCGAATTCCGTTCCCATCCGACCCTAACTACAAAATTCAAAGAATAAAAAAAAAAAAAAAAAAGCAAAAAATTTCAAAAAATTAAAAGACATCATTCTGGCCATATTTCTATCCAAACCGAGTTGAAATAGGCAGGGAAAGAGGGAAAAAAAAATTTAGTCCGAATTCTGTTCCTATCCAACCCTAGCTTCAAAAATTCCAAAACAAATAGTAAAAAAATTCAAAAAAATTAAAGAACTTCATTCCGGCTTTACTTTTGTCTGAACTGGGTTGGAATAGGCCGAGAAAGAAAAAAAAAAAAAATTTAGCCCCGAATTCCGTTCCCACCCGACACTATGTAGAAAGTACAAAAATAAAATTGCAAAAAAATTAAAAAACTTAAAAAAATCATTCTGGCAATATTTCTATCCAAACTGGGTTGAAATAGGCCGTGAAATAGAGAAAAAAAATTTTAGTCCCGAATTCCGTTCCTATCTGACCCTAGCTAGAAAATTACAAAAAAAAAAAGCAAAAAAAAAAAAAAAAAAAAAAAAATCATTCCGGCAATATGTCTATCCAAACCGAGGTGAGATAGGCTGAGAAAGAGAAAAAAAAAATATTTCTCGAATTCCGTTCCTATCCGACCCTAGCTAGAAAATTAAAAAAAAATTGGCAAAAAAATTCAAGAAATTGAAAAACTTCATTCATGCATTATTTCTAACCAAACCAGGTTGAGATAGTTCTAGAAAGAGAAAAAAATATTAGAGTCTCGAATTCCGTTCCCATCCGACCCTAGCTAGAAAATACAAAAATAAAAAAATAAAAAAAAGCAAAAAATTCAAAAAATTAAAAAACATCATTCTGGCCATATTTCTATCCAAACCGAGTTGAAATAGGCAGGGAAAGAGGGAAAAAAAATTTTAGTCCGAATTCTGTTCCTATCCAACCCTAGCTTCGAAAATTCCAAAACAAATAGCAAAAAAATTCAAAAAATTAAAAAACTTCATTCCTGCATTATTTCTGACCAAACCAGGTTGAGATAGTTCTAGAAAGAGAAAAAAAAGATTTGAGTCTCGAATACCGTTCCCATCCAACCCTAGCTAGAAAATACAAAAAAAAAATTCAAAAAATTAAAAGACATCATTCTGGCCATATTTCTATCCAAACCGAGTTGAAATAGGCAGGGAAAGAGAGAAAAAAAATTTTAGTCACGAATTCTGTTCCTATCCGACCCTAGCTAGAAAATTCCAAAACAAATAGCAAAAAATTCAAAAAAATTAAAAAACTTTATTCTGGCTTTACTTTTATCCGAAGTGGGTTGGAATAGGCCGAGAAAGAAAAAAAAAAAAAATTTAGTCCCGAATTCCTTTCCCATCCGACCCTAGCTGGAAAATTTAAAAAAAAAAAATAGCAAAAAAATAAAAAGAAATCATTCCGGCAATATTTCTATCCAAACCGAGGTGAGATAGGCTGAGTAGGACAGAAAAAAAAAAAATTTCCCGAATTCCGTTCCTATCCGACCCTAGCAATAAAATTCCAAAACAAAGAGCAAAAAAATTCAAAAAATTAAAAAACTTCATTCCGGCATTATTTCTGTCTAAACCGGGTTGAGATAGGGTGAGAAAGAGGGAAAAAAAAAAAATTTCCCGAATTCCGTTCCTATCCGTCCCTAGCTAGAAAATTCGAAAAAAAAAAGCAAAAAAAAAAAAAAAAAAAAAATCATTCCAGCAATATTTCTATCCAAACAGAGGTGAGATACGCTGAGAAAGAGAGAAAAAATATATATTTCCCAAATTCCGTTCCTATCCGACCCAAGCTAGAAAATTCGAAAAAAAATTGGCAAAAAAATTAAAAAATTAAAAAACTTCATTCCCGTATTATTTCTAACCAAACCAGGTTGAGATAGTTCTAGATAGAGAAAAAAAAGATTTGGGTCTCGAATTCCGTTCCCATCCGACCCTAGCTAGAAAATTCGAAAAAAATTGCCAAAAAAATTGAAAAACTTCATTCCTTTATTATTTCTAACCAAACCAGGTTGAGATAGTTCTAGAAAGAGAAAAAAAAAATTTTGAGTCTCGAATTCAGTTCCCATCCAACCCTAGCTAGAAAATACAAAAAATAAAATAAAATAAAAAGAAAGCAAAAAAATAAAAAGAAATCATTCCGGCAATATTTCTATCCAAACCGAGGTGAGATGGGCAGAGAAGGACAGAAAAAATTTATATTTCCCGAATTCCGTTCCTATCCGACCGTAGCTAAAAAATTCGAAAAAAATTGCCAAAAAAATTGAAAAACTTCATTCCTTTATTATTTCTAACCAAACCAGGTTGAGATAGTTCTAGAAAGAGAAAAAAACAATTTTGAGTCTCGAATTCCGTTCCCATCCAACCCTAGCTAGAAAATACAAAAAAAAAAAAAAAAAAAAAAGGCAAAAAATTTCAAAAAATTAAAAGACATCATTCTGGCCATACTTCTATCCAAACCGAGTTGAAAGAGGCAGGGAAAGAGGGAAAAAAAATTTTAGTCACGAATTCTGTTCCTATTCGACCCTAGTTAGAAAATTCCAAAACAAATAGCAAAAAAATTCAAAAAAATTAAAAAACTTCATTCCAGCTTTACTTTTATCCGAACTGGGTTGGAATAGGCCGAGAAAGAAAAAAAAAATAAAAAATTTAGTCCCGAATTCCGTTCCCATCCGACCCTAGGTAGAAAGTACAAAAAAAAAATTGCAAAAAAATTAAAAAAATTAAAAAAATCATTCTGGCAATATTTCTATCCAAACTAGGTTGAAATACGCCGTGAAATAGAAAAAAAAATTTTAGTCCCAAATTCCGTTCCTATCTGACCCTAGCTAGAAAATTCCAAAAAAAAAAGCAAAAAAAAAAAAAAAAAAAATCATTTCGGCAATATGTCTATCCAAACCGAGGTGAGATAGGCTGAGAAAGAGAAAAAAAAACATATTTCCCGAATTCCGTTCCTATCCGACCCTTGCTAGAAAATTCGAAAAAAATTGGCAAAAAAATTCAAGAAATTGAAAAACTTCATTCCTGCATTATTTCTAACCAAACCAGGTTGAGATAGTTCTAGAAAGAGAAAAAAAAATTTGAGTCTCGAATTCCGTTCCCATCCGACCCTAGCTAGAAAATACAAATAATAAAAAAAAAAAAAAAAAAAAAAGCAAAAATTTCATAAAATTAAAAGACATCATTCTAGCCATATTTCGTTCCAAACCGAGTTGAAATAGGCAGGGAAAGAGGGAAAAAAAATTTTAGTCCGAATTCTGTTCCTATCCAACCCTAGCTTCGAAAATTCCAAAACAAATAGCAAAAAAATTCAAAAAAATTAAAGAACTTCATTCCGGCTTTACTTTTGTCTGAACTGGGTTGGAATAGGCCGAGAAAGAAAAAAAAAAAAAAAAAAATTTAGTCCCGAATTCCGTTCCTATCTAACCCTAGCTAGAAAATTCCAAAAATAAAAGCAAAAAAAAAAAAAAAAAAAAATCATTCCGGCAATATGTCTATCCAAACCGAGGTGAGATAGGCCGAGAAAGAGAAAAAAAAAATATTTCCCGAATTCCGTTCCTATCCGACCCTAGATAGAAAATTCGAAAAAAATTGGCAAAAAAATTCAAGAAATTGAAAAACTTCATTCCTGCATTATTTCTAACCAAACCAGGTTGAGATAGTTCTAGAAAGAGAAAGAAACGATTTGAGTCTCGAATTCCGTTCCCATCCGACCCTAGCTAGAAAATACAAATAATAAAAAAAAAAAAAAGCAAAAAATTTCAAAAAATTAAAAGACATCATTCTGGCCATATTCCTATCCAAACCGAGTTGAAATAGGCAGGGAAAGAGGGAAAAAAAATTTTAGTCCGAATTCTGTTCCTATCCAACCCTAGCTTCGAAAATTCCAAAACAAATAGCAAAAAAATTCAAAAAATTAAAAAACTTCATTCCTGCATTATTTCTGACCAAACCAGGTTGAGATAGTTCTAGAAAGAGAAAAAAAAGATTTGAGTCTCGAATTCCGTTCCCATCCAACCCTAGCTAGAAAATACAAAAAAAAAATTCAAAAAATTAAAAGACATCATTCTGGCCATATTTCTATCCAAACCGAGTTGAAATAGGCAGGGAAAGAGAGAAAAAAAAATTTAGTCACGAATTCTGTTCCTATCCGACCCTAGCTAGAAAATTCCAAAACAAATAGCAAAAAATTCAAAAAAATTAAAAAACTTCATTCTGGCTTTACTTTTATCCGAAGTGGGTTGGAATAGGCCGAGAAAAGAAAAAAAAAAAAATTTAGTCCCGAATTCCTTTCCCATCCGAACCTAGCTGGAAAATTTAAAAAAAAAAAATAGCAAAAAAATAAAAAGAAATCATTCCGGCAATATTTCTATCCAAACCGAGGTGAGATAGGCTGAGTAGGACAGAAAAAAAAAAAATTTCCCGAATTCCGTTCCTATCCGACCCTAGCAATAAAATTCCAAAACAAAGAGCAAAAAAATTCAAACAAATTAAAAAACTTCATTCCGGCATTATTTCTGTCTAAACCGGGTTGAGATAGGGTGAGAAAGAGAGAAAAAAAAAAAATTTCCCGAATTCCTTTCCTATCCGTCCCTAGCTAGAAAATTCGAAAAAAAAAAGCAAAAAAAAAAAAAAAAAAAAATCATTCCAGCAATATTTCTATCCAAACAGAGGTGAGATAGGCTGAGAAAGAGAGAAAAAATATATATTTCCCAAATTCCGTTCCTATCCGACCCAAGCTAGAAAATTCGAAAAAAATTGGCAAAAAAATTAAAAAATTAAAAAACTTCATTCCCGTATTATTTCTAACCAAACCAGGTTGAGATAGTTCTAGATAGAGAAAAAAAAGATTTGGGTCTCGAATTCCGTTCCCATCCGACCCTAGCTAGAAAATACAAAAAAAAAAAAAAAAAAGAAAGCAAAAAAATAAAAAGAAATCATTCCGGCAATATTTCTATCCAAACCGAGGTGAGATGGGCTGAGAAGGACAGAAAACATATATATTTCCCGAATTCCGTTCCTATCCGACCCTAGCTAGAAAATTCGAAAAAAATTGCCAAAAAAATTGAAAAACTTCATTCCTTTATTATTTCTAACCAAACCAGGTTGAGATAGTTCTAGAAAGAGAAAAAAAAATTTTGAGTCTCGAATTCCGTTCCCATCCAACCCTAGCTAGAAAATACAAAAAATAAAATAAAATAAAAAGAAAGCAAAAAAATAAAAAGAAATCATTCCGGCAATATTTCTATCCAAACCGAGGTGAGATGGGCAGAGAAGGACAGAAAAAATTTATATTTCCTGAATTCCGTTCCTATCCGACCGTAGCTAGAAAATTCGAAAAAAATTGCCAAAAAAATTGAAAAACTTCATTCCTTTATTATTTCTAACCAAACCAGGTTGAGATAGTTCTAGAAAGAGAAAAAAAAAATTTTGAGTCTCGAATTCCGTTCCCATCCAACCCTAGCTAGAAAATACAAAAAAAAAAAAAAAAAAAAAAGCAAAAAATTTCAAAAAATTAAAAGACATCATTCTGGCCATATTTCTATCCAAACCGAGTTGAAAGAGGCAGGGAAAGAGGGAAAAAAAAATTTAGTCACGAATTCTGTTCCTATTCGACCCTAGTTAGAAAATTCCAAAACAAATAGCAAAAAAATTCAAAAAATTTAAAAAACTTCATTCCAGCTTTACTTTTATCCGAACTGGGTTGGAATAGGCCGAGAAAGAAAAAAAAAATAAAAAATTTAGTCCCGAATTCCGTTCCCATCCGACCCTAGGTAGAAAGTACAAAAAAAAAATTGCAAAAAAATTAAAAAAATCATTCTGGCAATATTTCTATCCAAACTAGGTTGAAATACGCCGTGAAATAGAAAAAAAAATTTTAGTCCCAAATTCCGTTCCTATCTGACCCTAGCTAGAAAATTCCAAAAAAAAAAGCAAAAAAAAAAAAAAAAAAAATCATTCGGCAATATGTCTATCCAAACCGAGGTGAGATAGGCTGAGAAAGAGAAAAAAAAACATATTTCCCGAATTCCGTTCCTATCCGACCCTTGCTAGAAAATTCGAAAAAAATTGGCAAAAAAATTCAAGAAATTGAAAAACTTCATTCCTGCATTATTTCTAACCAAACCAGGTTGAGATAGTTCTAGAAAGAGAAAAAAAAATTTGAGTCTCGAATTCCGTTCCCATCCGACCCTAGCTAGAAAATACAAATAATAAAAAAAAAAAAAAAAAAAAAAAGCAAAAATTTCATAAAATTAAAAGACATCATTCTAGCCATATTTCGTTCCAAACCGAGTTGAAATAGGCAGGGAAAGAGGGAAAAAAAAATTTAGTCCGAATTCTGTTCCTATCCAACCCTAGCTTCGAAAATTCCAAAACAAATAGCAAAAAAATTCAAAAAAATTAAAGAACTTCATTCCGGCTTTACTTTTGTCTGAACTGGGTTGGAATAGGCCGAGAAAGAAAAAAAAAAAAAAAAAATTTGGTCCCGAATTCCGTTCCTATCTAACCCTAGCTAGAAAATTCCAAAAATAAAAGCAAAAAAAAAAAAAAAAAAAAATCATTCCGGCAATATGTCTATCCAAACCGAGGTGAGATAGGCCGAGAAAGAGAAAAAAAAAATATTTCCCGAATTCCGTTCCTATCCGACCCTAGATAGAAAATTCGAAAAAAATTGGCAAAAAAATTCAAGAAATTGAAAAACTTCATTCCTGCATTATTTCTAACCAAACCAGGTTGAGATAGTTCTAGAAAGAGAAAGAAACGATTTGAGTCTCGAATTCCGTTCCCATCCGACCCTAGCTAGAAAATACAAATAATAAAAAAAAAAAAAAGCAAAAAATTTCAAAAAATTAAAAGACATCATTCTGGCCATATTCCTATCCAAACCGAGTTGAAATAGGCAGGGAAAGAGGGAAAAAAAATTTTAGTCCGAATTCTGTTCCTATCCAACCCTAGCTTCGAAAATTCCAAAACAAATAGAAAAAAAATTCAAAAAAATTAAAAAACTTCATTCCGGCATTACTTTTATCCGAACTGGGTTGTAATCGGCCGAGAAAGAGAAAAAAAATAATAATTTAGTCCCGAATTCCGTTCCTATCCGACCTTAGGTAGAAATTACAAAAAAAAAATTGCAAAAAAATTAAAAAAATCATTCTGGCAATATTTCTATCCAAACTGGGGTGAAATACGCCGTGAAATAGAGAAAAAAAAATTGTAGTCCCGAATTCCGTTCCTATCTGACCCTTGCTAGAAAATTCCAAAAAAAAAAAGCAAAAAAAAAAAAAAAAAAAGTCATTTCGGCATTATGTCTATCCAAACCGAGGTGAGATAGGCTGAGAAAGAGAAAAAAAAAAAATTTCCCGAATTCCGTTCCTATCCGACCCTAGCTAGAAAATTCGAAAAAAATTGGCAAAAAAATTCAAGAAATTGAAAATCTTCATTCCAGCATTATTTCTAACCAAACCAGGTTGAGATAGTTTTAGAAAGAGAAAAAAAAATTTGAGTCTCGAATTCCGTTCCCATCCGACCCTAGCTAGAAAATTCAAATAATAAAAAATAAAAAAATAAAAACAAAAAATTTCAAAAAATTAAAAGAGATCATTCTGGCCATATTTCTATCCAAACCGAGTTGAAATAGGCAGGGAAAGAGGGAAAAAAATTTTTAGTCACGAATTCTGTTCCTATCCGACCCTAGCTAGAAAATTCCAAAACAAATAGCAAAAAAATTCAAAAAATAGTAAAAAACTTCAATCTGGCTTTACTTTTATCCGAACTGGGTTGGAATAGGCCGAGAAAGAAAAAAGAAAAAAAATTTAGTCCCGAATTCCTTTCCAATCCGACCCTAGCTGGAAAATTTAAAAAAAAAAAAAAAAGCAAAAAAATAAAAAGAAATCATTCCGGCAATATTTCTATCCAAACCGAGGTGAGATAGGTTGAGAAGGACAGAAAAAAAAAAAAAATTTCCCGAATTCCGTTCCTATCCGACCCTAGCTAGAAAATTCGAAAAAAATTGCCAAAAAAATTGAAAAACTTCATTCCTTTATTATTTCTAACCAAACCAGGTTGAGATAGTTCTAGAAAGAGAAAAAAAAAAATTTGAGTCTCGAATTCCGTTCCCATCCAACCCTATCTAGAAAATACAAAAAAAAAAAAAAAAAAAAAAGCAAAAAATTTCAAAAAATTAAAAGACATCATTCTGGCCATATTTCTATCCAAACCGAGTTGAAAGAGGCAGGGAAAGAGGGAAAAAAAATTTTAGTCACGAATTCTGTTCCTATCCGACCCTAGTTAGAAAATTCCAAAACAAATAGCAAAAAAATTAAAAAACTTCATTCCAGCTTTACTTTTATCCGAACTGGGTTGCAATAGGCCGAGAAAGAAAAAAAAATAAAAAATTTAGTCCCGAATTCCGTTCCCATCCGACCCTAGGTAGAAAGTACAAAAAAAAATTGCAAAAAAATTAAAAAAATCATTCTGGCAATATTTCTATCCAAACAAGGTTGAAATACGCCGTGAAATAGAAAAAAAAAATTTAGTCCCAAATTCCGTTCCTATCTGACCCTAGCTAGAAAATTCCAAAAAAAAAAAGCAAAAAAAAAAAAAAAAAAATCATTTCGGCAATATGTCTATCCAAACCGAGGTGAGATAGGCTGAGAAAGAGAAAAAAAAAAAATATTTCCCGAATTCCGTTCCTATCCGACCCTAGCTAGAAAATTCGAAAAAAATTGGCAAAAAAATTCAAGAAATTGAAAAACTTCATTCCTGCATTATTTCTAACCAAACCAGGTTGAGATAGTTTTAGAAAGAGGAAAAAAAATTTGAGTCTCGAATTCCGTTCCCATCCGACCCTAACTACAAAATTCAAATAATAAAAAATAAAAAAAAAAGCAAAAAATTTCAAAAAATTAAAAGACATCATTCTGGCCATATTTCTATCCAAACCGAGTTGAAATAGGCAGGGAAAGAGGGAAAAAAAAATTTAGTCCGAATTCTGTTCCTATCCAACCCTAGCTTCAAAAATTCCAAAACAAATAGTAAAAAAATTCAAAAAAATTAAAGAACTTCATTCCGGCTTTACTTTTGTCTGAACTGGGTTGGAATAGGCCGAGAAAGAAAAAAAAAAAAAATTTAGCCCCGAATTCCGTTCCCACCCGACACTATGTAGAAAGTACAAAAATAAAATTGCAAAAAAATTAAAAAACTTAAAAAAATCATTCTGGCAATATTTCTATCCAAACTGGGTTGAAATAGGCCGTGAAATAGAGAAAAAAAATTTTAGTCCCGAATTCCGTTCCTATCTGACCCTAGCTAGAAAATTACAAAAAAAAAAAGCAAAAAAAAAAAAAAAAAAAAAAAAATCATTCCGGCAATATGTCTATCCAAACCGAGGTGAGATAGGCTGAGAAAGAGAAAAAAAAAATATTTCTCGAATTCCGTTCCTATCCGACCCTAGCTAGAAAATTAAAAAAAAATTGGCAAAAAAATTCAAGAAATTGAAAAACTTCATTCATGCATTATTTCTAACCAAACCAGGTTGAGATAGTTCTAGAAAGAGAAAAAAATATTTGAGTCTCGAATTCCGTTCCCATCCGACCCTAGCTAGAAAATACAAAAATAAAAAAATAAAAAAAAGCAAAAAATTCAAAAAATTAAAAAACATCATTCTGGCCATATTTCTATCCAAACCGAGTTGAAATAGGCAGGGAAAGAGGGAAAAAAAATTTTAGTCCGAATTCTGTTCCTATCCAACCCTAGCTTCGAAAATTCCAAAACAAATAGCAAAAAAATTCAAAAAATTAAAAAACTTCATTCCTGCATTATTTCTGACCAAACCAGGTTGAGATAGTTCTAGAAAGAGAAAAAAAAGATTTGAGTCTCGAATACCGTTCCCATCCAACCCTAGCTAGAAAATACAAAAAAAAAATTCAAAAAATTAAAAGACATCATTCTGGCCATATTTCTATCCAAACCGAGTTGAAATAGGCAGGGAAAGAGAGAAAAAAAATTTTAGTCACGAATTCTGTTCCTATCCGACCCTAGCTAGAAAATTCCAAAACAAATAGCAAAAAATTCAAAAAAATTAAAAAACTTCATTCTGGCTTTACTTTTATCCGAAGTGGGTTGGAATAGGCCGAGAAAGAAAAAAAAAAAAAAATTTAGTCCCGAATTCCTTTCCCATCCGACCCTAGCTGGAAAATTTAAAAAAAAAAAATAGCAAAAAAATAAAAAGAAATCATTCCGGCAATATTTCTATCCAAACCGAGGTGAGATAGGCTGAGTAGGACAGAAAAAAAAAAAATTTCCCGAATTCCGTTCCTATCCGACCCTAGCAATAAAATTCCAAAACAAAGAGCAAAAAAATTCAAAAAATTAAAAAACTTCATTCCGGCATTATTTCTGTCTAAACCGGGTTGAGATAGGGTGAGAAAGAGAGAAAAAAAAAAAATTTCCCGAATTCCGTTCCTATCCGTCCCTAGCTAGAAAATTCGAAAAAAAAAAGCAAAAAAAAAAAAAAAAAAAAATCATTCCAGCAATATTTCTATCCAAACAGAGGTGAGATACGCTGAGAAAGAGAGAAAAAATATATATTTCCCAAATTCCGTTCCTATCCGACCCAAGCTAGAAAATTCGAAAAAAATTGGCAAAAAAATTAAAAAATTAAAAAACTTCATTCCCGTATTATTTCTAACCAAACCAGGTTGAGATAGTTCTAGATAGAGAAAAAAAAGATTTGGGTCTCGAATTCCGTTCCCATCCGACCCTAGCTAGAAAATTCGAAAAAAATTGCCAAAAAAATTGAAAAACTTCATTCCTTTATTATTTCTAACCAAACCAGGTTGAGATAGTTCTAGAAAGAGAAAAAAAAAATTTTGAGTCTCGAATTCAGTTCCCATCCAACCCTAGCTAGAAAATACAAAAAATAAAATAAAATAAAAAGAAAGCAAAAAAATAAAAAGAAATCATTCCGGCAATATTTCTATCCAAACCGAGGTGAGATGGGCAGAGAAGGACAGAAAAAATTTATATTTCCCGAATTCCGTTCCTATCCGACCGTAGCTAAAAAATTCGAAAAAAATTGCCAAAAAAATTGAAAAACTTCATTCCTTTATTATTTCTAACCAAACCAGGTTGAGATAGTTCTAGAAAGAGAAAAAAAAAATTTTGAGTCTCGAATTCCGTTCCCATCCAACCCTAGCTAGAAAATACAAAAAAAAAAAAAAAAAAAAAAGGCAAAAAATTTCAAAAAATTAAAAGACATCATTCTGGCCATACTTCTATCCAAACCGAGTTGAAAGAGGCAGGGAAAGAGGGAAAAAAAATTTTAGTCACGAATTCTGTTCCTATTCGACCCTAGTTAGAAAATTCCAAAACAAATAGCAAAAAAATTCAAAAAAATTAAAAAACTTCATTCCAGCTTTACTTTTATCCGAACTGGGTTGGAATAGGCCGAGAAAGAAAAAAAAAATAAAAAATTTAGTCCCGAATTCCGTTCCCATCCGACCCTAGGTAGAAAGTACAAAAAAAAAATTGCAAAAAAATTAAAAAAATTAAAAAAATCATTCTGGCAATATTTCTATCCAAACTAGGTTGAAATACGCCGTGAAATAGAAAAAAAAATTTTAGTCCCAAATTCCGTTCCTATCTGACCCTAGCTAGAAAATTCCAAAAAAAAAAGCAAAAAAAAAAAAAAAAAAAATCATTTCGGCAATATGTCTATCCAAACCGAGGTGAGATAGGCTGAGAAAGAGAAAAAAAAACATATTTCCCGAATTCCGTTCCTATCCGACCCTTGCTAGAAAATTCGAAAAAAATTGGCAAAAAAATTCAAGAAATTGAAAAACTTCATTCCTGCATTATTTCTAACCAAACCAGGTTGAGATAGTTCTAGAAAGAGAAAAAAAAATTTGAGTCTCGAATTCCGTTCCCATCCGACCCTAGCTAGAAAATACAAATAATAAAAAAAAAAAAAAAAAAAAAGCAAAAATTTCATAAAATTAAAAGACATCATTCTAGCCATATTTCGTTCCAAACCGAGTTGAAATAGGCAGGGAAAGAGGGAAAAAAAATTTTAGTCCGAATTCTGTTCCTATCCAACCCTAGCTTCGAAAATTCCAAAACAAATAGCAAAAAAATTCAAAAAAATTAAAGAACTTCATTCCGGCTTTACTTTTGTCTGAACTGGGTTGGAATAGGCCGAGAAAGAAAAAAAAAAAAAAAAAAAATTTAGTCCCGAATTCCGTTCCTATCTAACCCTAGCTAGAAAATTCCAAAAATAAAAGCAAAAAAAAAAAAAAAAAAAAATCATTCCGGCAATATGTCTATCCAAACCGAGGTGAGATAGGCCGAGAAAGAGAAAAAAAAAATATTTCCCGAATTCCGTTCCTATCCGACCCTAGATAGAAAATTCGAAAAAAATTGGCAAAAAAATTCAAGAAATTGAAAAACTTCATTCCTGCATTATTTCTAACCAAACCAGGTTGAGATAGTTCTAGAAAGAGAAAGAAACGATTTGAGTCTCGAATTCCGTTCCCATCCGACCCTAGCTAGAAAATACAAATAATAAAAAAAAAAAAAAGCAAAAAATTTCAAAAAATTAAAAGACATCATTCTGGCCATATTCCTATCCAAACCGAGTTGAAATAGGCAGGGAAAGAGGGAAAAAAAATTTTAGTCCGAATTCTGTTCCTATCCAACCCTAGCTTCGAAAATTCCAAAACAAATAGCAAAAAAATTCAAAAAATTAAAAAACTTCATTCCTGCATTATTTCTGACCAAACCAGGTTGAGATAGTTCTAGAAAGAGAAAAAAAAGATTTGAGTCTCGAATTCCGTTCCCATCCAACCCTAGCTAGAAAATACAAAAAAAAAATTCAAAAAATTAAAAGACATCATTCTGGCCATATTTCTATCCAAACCGAGTTGAAATAGGCAGGGAAAGAGAGAAAAAAAAATTTAGTCACGAATTCTGTTCCTATCCGACCCTAGCTAGAAAATTCCAAAACAAATAGCAAAAAATTCAAAAAAATTAAAAAACTTCATTCTGGCTTTACTTTTATCCGAAGTGGGTTGGAATAGGCCGAGAAAGAAAAAAAAAAAAAATTTAGTCCCGAATTCCTTTCCCATCCGAACCTAGCTGGAAAATTTAAAAAAAAAAAATAGCAAAAAAATAAAAAGAAATCATTCCGGCAATATTTCTATCCAAACCGAGGTGAGATAGGCTGAGTAGGACAGAAAAAAAAAAAATTTCCCGAATTCCGTTCCTATCCGACCCTAGCAATAAAATTCCAAAACAAAGAGCAAAAAAATTCAAAAAATTAAAAAACTTCATTCCGGCATTATTTCTGTCTAAACCGGGTTGAGATAGGGTGAGAAAGAGAGAAAAAAAAAAAATTTCCCGAATTCCTTTCCTATCCGTCCCTAGCTAGAAAATTCGAAAAAAAAAAGCAAAAAAAAAAAAAAAAAAAAATCATTCCAGCAATATTTCTATCCAAACAGAGGTGAGATAGGCTGAGAAAGAGAGAAAAAATATATATTTCCCAAATTCCGTTCCTATCCGACCCAAGCTAGAAAATTCGAAAAAAATTGGCAAAAAAATTAAAAAATTAAAAAACTTCATTCCCGTATTATTTCTAACCAAACCAGGTTGAGATAGTTCTAGATAGAGAAAAAAAAGATTTGGGTCTCGAATTCCGTTCCCATCCGACCCTAGCTAGAAAATACAAAAAAAAAAAAAAAAAAGAAAGCAAAAAAATAAAAAGAAATCATTCCGGCAATATTTCTATCCAAACCGAGGTGAGATGGGCTGAGAAGGACAGAAAACATATATATTTCCCGAATTCCGTTCCTATCCGACCCTAGCTAGAAAATTCGAAAAAAATTGCCAAAAAAATTGAAAAACTTCATTCCTTTATTATTTCTAACCAAACCAGGTTGAGATAGTTCTAGAAAGAGAAAAAAAAATTTTGAGTCTCGAATTCCGTTCCCATCCAACCCTAGCTAGAAAATACAAAAAATAAAATAAAATAAAAAGAAAGCAAAAAAATAAAAAGAAATCATTCCGGCAATATTTCTATCCAAACCGAGGTGAGATGGGCAGAGAAGGACAGAAAAAATTTATATTTCCTGAATTCCGTTCCTATCCGACCGTAGCTAGAAAATTCGAAAAAAATTGCCAAAAAAATTGAAAAACTTCATTCCTTTATTATTTCTAACCAAACCAGGTTGAGATAGTTCTAGAAAGAGAAAAAAAAAATTTTGAGTCTCGAATTCCGTTCCCATCCAACCCTAGCTAGAAAATACAAAAAAAAAAAAAAAAAAAAAGCAAAAAATTTCAAAAAATTAAAAGACATCATTCTGGCCATATTTCTATCCAAACCGAGTTGAAAGAGGCAGGGAAAGAGGGAAAAAAAAATTTAGTCACGAATTCTGTTCCTATTCGACCCTAGTTAGAAAATTCCAAAACAAATAGCAAAAAAATTCAAAAAATTTAAAAAACTTCATTCCAGCTTTACTTTTATCCGAACTGGGTTGGAATAGGCCGAGAAAGAAAAAAAAAATAAAAAATTTAGTCCCGAATTCCGTTCCCATCCGACCCTAGGTAGAAAGTACAAAAAAAAAATTGCAAAAAAATTAAAAAAATCATTCTGGCAATATTTCTATCCAAACTAGGTTGAAATACGCCGTGAAATAGAAAAAAAAATTTTAGTCCCAAATTCCGTTCCTATCTGACCCTAGCTAGAAAATTTCAAAAAAAAAAGCAAAAAAAAAAAAAAAAAAAATCATTCGGCAATATGTCTATCCAAACCGAGGTGAGATAGGCTGAGAAAGAGAAAAAAAAACATATTTCCCGAATTCCGTTCCTATCCGACCCTTGCTAGAAAATTCGAAAAAAATTGGCAAAAAAATTCAAGAAATTGAAAAACTTCATTCCTGCATTATTTCTAACCAAACCAGGTTGAGATAGTTCTAGAAAGAGAAAAAAAAATTTGAGTCTCGAATTCCGTTCCCATCCGACCCTAGCTAGAAAATACAAATAATAAAAAATAAAAAAAAAAAAAAAGCAAAAATTTCATAAAATTAAAAGACATCATTCTAGCCATATTTCGTTCCAAACCGAGTTGAAATAGGCAGGGAAAGAGGGAAAAAAAAATTTAGTCCGAATTCTGTTCCTATCCAACCCTAGCTTCGAAAATTCCAAAACAAATAGCAAAAAAATTCAAAAAAATTAAAGAACTTCATTCCGGCTTTACTTTTGTCTGAACTGGGTTGGAATAGGCCGAGAAAGAAAAAAAAAAAAAAAAAATTTGGTCCCGAATTCCGTTCCTATCTAACCCTAGCTAGAAAATTCCAAAAATAAAAGCAAAAAAAAAAAAAAAAAAAAATCATTCCGGCAATATGTCTATCCAAACCGAGGTGAGATAGGCCGAGAAAGAGAAAAAAAAAATATTTCCCGAATTCCGTTCCTATCCGACCCTAGATAGAAAATTCGAAAAAAATTGGCAAAAAAATTCAAGAAATTGAAAAACTTCATTCCTGCATTATTTCTAACCAAACCAGGTTGAGATAGTTCTAGAAAGAGAAAGAAACGATTTGAGTCTCGAATTCCGTTCCCATCCGACCCTAGCTAGAAAATACAAATAATAAAAAAAAAAAAAAGCAAAAAATTTCAAAAAATTAAAAGACATCATTCTGGCCATATTCCTATCCAAACCGAGTTGAAATAGGCAGGGAAAGAGGGAAAAAAAATTTTAGTCCGAATTCTGTTCCTATCCAACCCTAGCTTCGAAAATTCCAAAACAAATAGAAAAAAAATTCAAAAAAATTAAAAAACTTCATTCCGGCATTACTTTTATCCGAACTGGGTTGTAATCGGCCGAGAAAGAGAAAAAAAATAATAATTTAGTCCCGAATTCCGTTCCTATCCGACCTTAGGTAGAAATTACAAAAAAAAAATTGTAAAAAAATTAAAAAAATCATTCTGGCAATATTTCTATCCAAACTGGGGTGAAATACGCCGTGAAATAGAGAAAAAAAAATTGTAGTCCCGAATTCCGTTCCTATCTGACCCTTGCTAGAAAATTCCAAAAAAAAAAAGCAAAAAAAAAAAAAAAAAAAGTCATTTCGGCATTATGTCTATCCAAACCGAGGTGAGATAGGCTGAGAAAGAGAAAAAAAAAAAATTTCCCGAATTCCGTTCCTATCCGACCCTAGCTAGAAAATTCGAAAAAAATTGGCAAAAAAATTCAAGAAATTGAAAAACTTCATTCCTGCATTATTTCTAACCAAACCAGGTTGAGATAGTTCTAGAAAGAGAAAAAAAAAATTTTGAGTCTCGAATTCCGTTCCCATCCAACCCTATCTAGAAAATACAAAAAAAAAAAAAAAAAAAAAAAGCAAAAAATTTCAAAAAATTAAAAGACATCATTCTGGCCATATTTCTATCCAAACCGAGTTGAAATAGGCAGGGAAAGAGGGAAAAAAAATTTTAGTCACGAATTCTGTTCCTATCCGACCCTAGCTAGAAAATTCCAAAACAAATAGCAAAAAAATTCAAAAAATAGTAAAAAACTTCAATCTGGCTTTACTTTTATCCGAACTGGGTTGGAATAGGCCGAGAAAGAAAAAAGAAAAAAAATTTAGTCCCGAATTCCTTTCCAATCCGACCCTAGCTGGAAAATTTTAAAAAAAAAAAAAAAGCAAAAAAATAAAAAGAAATCATTCCGGCAATATTTCTATCCAAACCGAGGTGAGATAGGTTGAGAAGGACAGAAAAAAAAAAAAAATTTCCCGAATTCCGTTCCTATCCGACCCTAGCTAGAAAATTCGAAAAAAATTGCCAAAAAAATTGAAAAACTTCATTCCTTTATTATTTCTAACCAAACCAGGTTGAGATAGTTCTAGAAAGAGAAAAAAAAAAATTTGAGTCTCGAATTCCGTTCCCATCCAACCCTATCTAGAAAATACAAAAAAAAAAAAAAAAAAAAAAGCAAAAAATTTCAAAAAATTAAAAGACATCATTCTGGCCATATTTCTATCCAAACCGAGTTGAAAGAGGCAGGGAAAGAGGGAAAAAAAATTTTAGTCACGAATTCTGTTCCTATCCGACCCTAGTTAGAAAATTCCAAAACAAATAGCAAAAAAATTAAAAAACTTCATTCCAGCTTTACTTTTATCCGAACTGGGTTGCAATAGGCCGAGAAAGAAAAAAAAATAAAAAATTTAGTCCCGAATTCCGTTCCCATCCGACCCTAGGTAGAAAGTACAAAAAAAAATTGCAAAAAAATTAAAAAAATCATTCTGGCAATATTTCTATCCAAACAAGGTTGAAATACGCCGTGAAATAGAAAAAAAAAATTTAGTCCCAAATTCCGTTCCTATCTGACCCTAGCTAGAAAATTCCAAAAAAAAAAAGCAAAAAAAAAAAAAAAAAAATCATTTCGGCAATATGTCTATCCAAACCGAGGTGAGATAGGCTGAGAAAGAGAAAAAAAAAAAAAATTTCCCGAATTCCGTTCCTATCCGACCCTAGCTAGAAAATTCGAAAAAAATTGGCAAAAAAATTCAAGAAATTGAAAAACTTCATTCCTGCATTATTTCTAACCAAACCAGGTTGAGATAGTTTTAGAAAGAGGAAAAAAAATTTGAGTCTCGAATTCCGTTCCCATCCGACCCTAACTACAAAATTCAAATAATAAAAAATAAAAAAAAAAGCAAAAAATTTCAAAAAATTAAAAGACATCATTCTGGCCATATTTCTATCCAAACCGAGTTGAAATAGGCAGGGAAAGAGGGAAAAAAAAATTTAGTCCGAATTCTGTTCCTATCCAACCCTAGCTTCAAAAATTCCAAAACAAATAGTAAAAAAATTCAAAAAAATTAAAGAACTTCATTCCGGCTTTACTTTTGTCTGAACTGGGTTGGAATAGGCCGAGAAAGAAAAAAAAAAAAAATTTAGCCCCGAATTCCGTTCCCACCCGACACTATGTAGAAAGTACAAAAATAAAATTGCAAAAAAATTAAAAAACTTAAAAAAATCATTCTGGCAATATTTCTATCCAAACTGGGTTGAAATAGGCCGTGAAATAGAGAAAAAAAATTTTAGTCCCGAATTCCGTTCCTATCTGACCCTAGCTAGAAAATTACAAAAAAAAAAAGCAAAAAAAAAAAAAAAAAAAAAAAAATCATTCCGGCAATATGTCTATCCAAACCGAGGTGAGATAGGCTGAGAAAGAGAAAAAAAAAATATTTCTCGAATTCCGTTCCTATCCGACCCTAGCTAGAAAATTAAAAAAAAATTGGCAAAAAAATTCAAGAAATTGAAAAACTTCATTCATGCATTATTTCTAACCAAACCAGGTTGAGATAGTTCTAGAAAGAGAAAAAAATATTTGAGTCTCGAATTCCGTTCCCATCCGACCCTAGCTAGAAAATACAAAAATAAAAAAATAAAAAAAAGCAAAAAATTCAAAAAATTAAAAAACATCATTCTGGCCATATTTCTATCCAAACCGAGTTGAAATAGGCAGGGAAAGAGGGAAAAAAAATTTTAGTCCGAATTCTGTTCCTATCCAACCCTAGCTTCGAAAATTCCAAAACAAATAGCAAAAAAATTCAAAAAATTAAAAAACTTCATTCCTGCATTATTTCTGACCAAACCAGGTTGAGATAGTTCTAGAAAGAGAAAAAAAAGATTTGAGTCTCGAATACCGTTCCCATCCAACCCTAGCTAGAAAATACAAAAAAAAAATTCAAAAAATTAAAAGACATCATTCTGGCCATATTTCTATCCAAACCGAGTTGAAATAGGCAGGGAAAGAGAGAAAAAAAATTTTAGTCACGAATTCTGTTCCTATCCGACCCTAGCTAGAAAATTCCAAAACAAATAGCAAAAAATTCAAAAAAATTAAAAAACTTCATTCTGGCTTTACTTTTATCCGAAGTGGGTTGGAATAGGCCGAGAAAGAAAAAAAAAAAAAATTTAGTCCCGAATTCCTTTCCCATCCGACCCTAGCTGGAAAATTTAAAAAAAAAAAATAGCAAAAAAATAAAAAGAAATCATTCCGGCAATATTTCTATCCAAACCGAGGTGAGATAGGCTGAGTAGGACAGAAAAAAAAAAAATTTCCCGAATTCCGTTCCTATCCGACCCTAGCAATAAAATTCCAAAACAAAGAGCAAAAAAATTCAAAAAATTAAAAAACTTCATTCCGGCATTATTTCTGTCTAAACCGGGTTGAGATAGGGTGAGAAAGAGAGAAAAAAAAAAAATTTCCCGAATTCCGTTCCTATCCGTCCCTAGCTAGAAAATTCGAAAAAAAAAAGCAAAAAAAAAAAAAAAAAAAAATCATTCCAGCAATATTTCTATCCAAACAGAGGTGAGATACGCTGAGAAAGAGAGAAAAAATATATATTTCCCAAATTCCGTTCCTATCCGACCCAAGCTAGAAAATTCGAAAAAAATTGGCAAAAAAATTAAAAAATTAAAAAACTTCATTCCCGTATTATTTCTAACCAAACCAGGTTGAGATAGTTCTAGATAGAGAAAAAAAAGATTTGGGTCTCGAATTCCGTTCCCATCCGACCCTAGCTAGAAAATTCGAAAAAAATTGCCAAAAAAATTGAAAAACTTCATTCCTTTATTATTTCTAACCAAACCAGGTTGAGATAGTTCTAGAAAGAGAAAAAAAAAATTTTGAGTCTCGAATTCAGTTCCCATCCAACCCTAGCTAGAAAATACAAAAAATAAAATAAAATAAAAAGAAAGCAAAAAAATAAAAAGAAATCATTCCGGCAATATTTCTATCCAAACCGAGGTGAGATGGGCAGAGAAGGACAGAAAAAATTTATATTTCCCGAATTCCGTTCCTATCCGACCGTAGCTAAAAAATTCGAAAAAAATTGCCAAAAAAATTGAAAAACTTCATTCCTTTATTATTTCTAACCAAACCAGGTTGAGATAGTTCTAGAAAGAGAAAAAAAAAATTTTGAGTCTCGAATTCCGTTCCCATCCAACCCTAGCAAGAAAATACAAAAAAAAAAAAAAAAAAAAAAAGGCAAAAAATTTCAAAAAATTAAAAGACATCATTCTGGCCATACTTCTATCCAAACCGAGTTGAAAGAGGCAGGGAAAGAGGGAAAAAAAATTTTAGTCACGAATTCTGTTCCTATTCGACCCTAGTTAGAAAATTCCAAAACAAATAGCAAAAAAATTCAAAAAAATTAAAAAACTTCATTCCAGCTTTACTTTTATCCGAACTGGGTTGGAATAGGCCGAGAAAGAAAAAAAAAATAAAAAATTTAGTCCCGAATTCCGTTCCCATCCGACCCTAGGTAGAAAGTACAAAAAAAAAATTGCAAAAAAATTAAAAAAATTAAAAAAATCATTCTGGCAATATTTCTATCCAAACTAGGTTGAAATACGCCGTGAAATAGAAAAAAAAATTTTAGTCCCAAATTCCGTTCCTATCTGACCCTAGCTAGAAAATTCCAAAAAAAAAAGCAAAAAAAAAAAAAAAAAAAATCATTTCGGCAATATGTCTATCCAAACCGAGGTGAGATAGGCTGAGAAAGAGAAAAAAAAACATATTTCCCGAATTCCGTTCCTATCCGACCCTTGCTAGAAAATTCGATAAAAATTGGCAAAAAAATTCAAGAAATTGAAAAACTTCATTCCTGCATTATTTCTAACCAAACCAGGTTGAGATAGTTCTAGAAAGAGAAAAAAAAATTTGAGTCTCGAATTCCGTTCCCATCCGACCCTAGCTAGAAAATACAAATAATAAAAAAAAAAAAAAAAAAAAAGCAAAAATTTCATAAAATTAAAAGACATCATTCTAGCCATATTTCGTTCCAAACCGAGTTGAAATAGGCAGGGAAAGAGGGAAAAAAAATTTTAGTCCGAATTCTGTTCCTATCCAACCCTAGCTTCGAAAATTCCAAAACAAATAGCAAAAAAATTCAAAAAAATTAAAGAACTTCATTCCGGCTTTACTTTTGTCTGAACTGGGTTGGAATAGGCCGAGAAAGAAAAAAAAAAAAAAAAAAATTTAGTCCCGAATTCCGTTCCTATCTAACCCTAGCTAGAAAATTCCAAAAATAAAAGCAAAAAAAAAAAAAAAAAAAAATCATTCCGGCAATATGTCTATCCAAACCGAGGTGAGATAGGCCGAGAAAGAGAAAAAAAAAATATTTCCCGAATTCCGTTCCTATCCGACCCTAGATAGAAAATTCGAAAAAAATTGGCAAAAAAATTCAAGAAATTGAAAAACTTCATTCCTGCATTATTTCTAACCAAACCAGGTTGAGATAGTTCTAGAAAGAGAAAGAAACGATTTGAGTCTCGAATTCCGTTCCCATCCGACCCTAGCTAGAAAATACAAATAATAAAAAAAAAAAAAAGCAAAAAATTTCAAAAAATTAAAAGACATCATTCTGGCCATATTCCTATCCAAACCGAGTTGAAATAGGCAGGGAAAGAGGGAAAAAAAATTTTAGTCCGAATTCTGTTCCTATCCAACCCTAGCTTCGAAAATTCCAAAACAAATAGCAAAAAAATTCAAAAAATTAAAAAACTTCATTCCTGCATTATTTCTGACCAAACCAGGTTGAGATAGTTCTAGAAAGAGAAAAAAAAGATTTGAGTCTCGAATTCCGTTCCCATCCAACCCTAGCTAGAAAATACAAAAAAAAAATTCAAAAAATTAAAAGACATCATTCTGGCCATATTTCTATCCAAACCGAGTTGAAATAGGCAGGGAAAGAGAGAAAAAAAAATTTAGTCACGAATTCTGTTCCTATCCGACCCTAGCTAGAAAATTCCAAAACAAATAGCAAAAAATTCAAAAAAATTAAAAAACTTCATTCTGGCTTTACTTTTATCCGAAGTGGGTTGGAATAGGCCGAGAAAGAAAAAAAAAAAAAATTTAGTCCCGTATTCCTTTCCCATCCGAACCTAGCTGGAAAATTTAAAAAAAAAAAATAGCAAAAAAATAAAAAGAAATCATTCCGGCAATATTTCTATCCAAACCGAGGTGAGATAGGCTGAGTAGGACAGAAAAAAAAAAAATTTCCCGAATTCCGTTCCTATCCGACCCTAGCAATAAAATTCCAAAACAAAGAGCAAAAAAATTCAAAAAATTAAAAAACTTCATTCCGGCATTATTTCTGTCTAAACCGGGTTGAGATAGGGTGAGAAAGAGAGAAAAAAAAAAAATTTCCCGAATTCCGTTCCTATCCGTCCCTAGCTAGAAAATTCGAAAAAAAAAAGCAAAAAAAAAAAAAAAAAAAAAATCATTCCAGCAATATTTCTATCCAAACAGAGGTGAGATAGGCTGAGAAAGAGAGAAAAAATATATATTTCCCAAATTCCGTTCCTATCCGACCCAAGCTAGAAAATTCGAAAAAAATTGGCAAAAAAATTAAAAAATTAAAAAACTTCATTCCCGTATTATTTCTAACCAAACCAGGTTGAGATAGTTCTAGATAGAGAAAAAAAAGATTTGGGTCTCGAATTCCGTTCCCATCCGACCCTAGCTAGAAAATACAAAAAAAAAAAAAAAAAAGAAAGCAAAAAAATAAAAAGAAATCATTCCGGCAATATTTCTATCCAAACCGAGGTGAGATGGGCTGAGAAGGACAGAAAACATATATATTTCCCGAATTCCGTTCCTATCCGACCCTAGCTAGAAAATTCGAAAAAAATTGCCAAAAAAATTGAAAAACTTCATTCCTTTATTATTTCTAACCAAACCAGGTTGAGATAGTTCTAGAAAGAGAAAAAAAAATTTTGAGTCTCGAATTCCGTTCCCATCCAACCCTAGCTAGAAAATACAAAAAATAAAATAAAATAAAAAGAAAGCAAAAAAATAAAAAGAAATCATTCCGGCAATATTTCTATCCAAACCGAGGTGAGATGGGCAGAGAAGGACAGAAAAAATTTATATTTCCTGAATTCCGTTCCTATCCGACCGTAGCTAGAAAATTCGAAAAAAATTGCCAAAAAAATTGAAAAACTTCATTCCTTTATTATTTCTAACCAAACCAGGTTGAGATAGTTCTAGAAAGAGAAAAAAAAAATTTTGAGTCTCGAATTCCGTTCCCATCCAACCCTAGCTAGAAAATACAAAAAAAAAAAAAAAAAAAAAGCAAAAAATTTCAAAAAATTAAAAGACATCATTCTGGCCATATTTCTATCCAAACCGAGTTGAAAGAGGCAGGGAAAGAGGGAAAAAAAAATTTAGTCACGAATTCTGTTCCTATTCGACCCTAGTTAGAAAATTCCAAAACAAATAGCAAAAAAATTCAAAAAATTTAAAAAACTTCATTCCAGCTTTACTTTTATCCGAACTGGGTTGGAATAGGCCGAGAAAGAAAAAAAAAATAAAAAATTTAGTCCCGAATTCCGTTCCCATCCGACCCTAGGTAGAAAGTACAAAAAAAAAATTGCAAAAAAATTAAAAAAATCATTCTGGCAATATTTCTATCCAAACTAGGTTGAAATACGCCGTGAAATAGAAAAAAAAATTTTAGTCCCAAATTCCGTTCCTATCTGACCCTAGCTAGAAAATTCCAAAAAAAAAAGCAAAAAAAAAAAAAAAAAAAATCATTTCGGCAATATGTCTATCCAAACCGAGGTGAGATAGGCTGAGAAAGAGAAAAAAAAACATATTTCCCGAATTCCGTTCCTATCCGACCCTTGCTAGAAAATTCGAAAAAAATTGGCAAAAAAATTCAAGAAATTGAAAAACTTCATTCCTGCATTATTTCTAACCAAACCAGGTTGAGATAGTTCTAGAAAGAGAAAAAAAAATTTGAGTCTCGAATTCCGTTCCCATCCGACCCTAGCTAGAAAATACAAATAATAAAAAAAAAAAAAAAAAAAAAGCAAAAATTTCATAAAATTAAAAGACATCATTCTCGCCATATTTCGTTCCAAACCGAGTTGAAATAGGCAGGGAAAGAGGGAAAAAAAAATTTAGTCCGAATTCTGTTCCTATCCAACCCTAGCTTCGAAAATTCCAAAACAAATAGCAAAAAAATTCAAAAAAATTAAAGAACTTCATTCCGGCTTTACTTTTGTCTGAACTGGGTTGGAATAGGCCGAGAAAGAAAAAAAAAAAAAAAAAAATTTGGTCCCGAATTCCGTTCCTATCTAACCCTAGCTAGAAAATTCCAAAAATAAAAGCAAAAAAAAAAAAAAAAAAAAATCATTCCGGCAATATGTCTATCCAAACCGAGGTGAGATAGGCCGAGAAAGAGAAAAAAAAAATATTTCCCGAATTCCGTTCCTATCCGACCCTAGATAGAAAATTCGAAAAAAATTGGCAAAAAAATTCAAGAAATTGAAAAACTTCATTCCTGCATTATTTCTAACCAAACCAGGTTGAGATAGTTCTAGAAAGAGAAAGAAACGATTTGAGTCTCGAATTCCGTTCCCATCCGACCCTAGCTAGAAAATACAAATAATAAAAAAAAAAAAAAGCAAAAAATTTCAAAAAATTAAAAGACATCATTCTGGCCATATTCCAATCCAAACCGAGTTGAAATAGGCAGGGAAAGAGGGAAAAAAAATTTTAGTCCGAATTCTGTTCCTATCCAACCCTAGCTTCGAAAATTCCAAAACAAATAGAAAAAAAATTCAAAAAAATTAAAAAACTTCATTCCGGCATTACTTTTATCCGAACTGGGTTGTAATCGGCCGAGAAAGAGAAAAAAAATAATAATTTAGTCCCGAATTCCGTTCCTATCCGACCTTAGGTAGAAATTACAAAAAAAAAATTGCAAAAAAATTAAAAAAATCATTCTGGCAATATTTCTATCCAAACTGGGTTGAAATACGCCGTGAAATAGAGAAAAAAAATTGTAGTCCCGAATTCCGTTCCTATCTGACCCTTGCTAGAAAATTCCAAAAAAAAAAAGCAAAAAAAAAAAAAAAAAAAGTCATTTCGGCATTATGTCTATCCAAACCGAGGTGAGATAGGCTGAGAAAGAGAAAAAAAAAAAATTTCCCGAATTCCGTTCCTATCCGACCCTAGCTAGAAAATTCGAAAAAAATTGGCAAAAAAATTCAAGAAATTGAAAATCTTCATTCCAGCATTATTTCTAACCAAACCAGGTTGAGATAGTTTTAGAAAGAGAAAAAAAAATTTGAGTCTCGAATTCCGTTCCCATCCGACCCTAGCTAGAAAATTCAAATAATAAAAAATAAAAAAATAAAAACAAAAAATTTCAAAAAATTAAAAGAGATCATTCTGGCCATATTTCTATCCAAACCGAGTTGAAATAGGCAGGGAAAGAGGGAAAAAAAATTTTAGTCACGAATTCTGTTCCTATCCGACCCTAGCTAGAAAATTCCAAAACAAATAGCAAAAAAATTCAAAAAATAGTAAAAAACTTCAATCTGGCTTTACTTTTATCCGAACTGGGTTGGAATAGGCCGAGAAAGAAAAAAGAAAAAAAATTTAGTCCCGAATTCCTTTCCAATCCGACCCTAGCTGGAAAATTTAAAAAAAAAAAAAAAAGCAAAAAAATAAAAAGAAATCATTCCGGCAATATTTCTATCCAAACCGAGGTGAGATAGGTTGAGAAGGACAGAAAAAAAAAAAAATTTTCCCGAATTCCGTTCCTATCCGACCCTAGCTAGAAAATTCGAAAAAAATTGCCAAAAAAATTGAAAAACTTCATTCCTTTATTATTTCTAACCAAACCAGGTTGAGATAGTTCTAGAAAGAGAAAAAAAAAAATTTGAGTCTCGAATTCCGTTCCCATCCAACCCTATCTAGAAAATACAAAAAAAAAAAAAAAAAAAAAAAGCAAAAAATTTCAAAAAATTAAAAGACATCATTCTGGCCATATTTCTATCCAAACCGAGTTGAAAGAGGCAGGGAAAGAGGGAAAAAAAATTTTAGTCACGAATTCTGTTCCTATCCGACCCTAGTTAGAAAATTCCAAAACAAATAGCAAAAAAATTAAAAAACTTCATTCCAGCTTTACTTTTATCCGAACTGGGTTGCAATAGGCCGAGAAAGAAAAAAAAATAAAAAATTTAGTCCCGAATTCCGTTCCCATCCGACCCTAGGTAGAAAGTACAAAAAAAAATTGCAAAAAAATTAAAAAAATCATTCTGGCAATATTTCTATCCAAACAAGGTTGAAATACGCCGTGAAATAGAAAAAAAAAATTTAGTCCCAAATTCCGTTCCTATCTGACCCTAGCTAGAAAATTCCAAAAAAAAAAAGCAAAAAAAAAAAAAAAAAAATCATTTCGGCAATATGTCTATCCAAACCGAGGTGAGATAGGCTGAGAAAGAGAAAAAAAAAAAATATTTCCCGAATTCCGTTCCTATCCGACCCTAGCTAGAAAATTCGAAAAAAACTGTCAAAAAAATTCAAGAAATTGAAAAACTTCATTCCTGCATTATTTCTAACCAAACCAGGTTGAGATAGTTTTAGAAAGAGGAAAAAAAATTTGAGTCTCGAATTCCGTTCCCATCCGACCCTAACTACAAAATTCAAATAAAAAAAAATAAAAAAAAAAGCAAAAAATTTCAAAAAATTAAAAGACATCATTCTGGCCATATTTCTATCCAAACCGAGTTGAAATAGGCAGGGAAAGAGGGAAAAAAAAATTTAGTCCGAATTCTGTTCCTATCCAACCCTAGCTTCGAAAATTCCAAAACAAATAGTAAAAAAATTCAAAAAAATTAAAGAACTTCATTCCGGCTTTACTTTTGTCTGAACTGGGTTGGAATAGGCCGAGAAAGAAAAAAAAAAAAATTTAGCCCCGAATTCCGTTCCCACCCGACACTATGTAGAAAGTACAAAAATAAAATTGCAAAAAAATTAAAAAACTTAAAAAAATCATTCTGGCAATATTTCTATCCAAACTGGGTTGAAATAGGCCGTGAAATAGAGAAAAAAAATTTTAGTCCCGAATTCCGTTCCTATCTGACCCTAGCTAGAAAATTACAAAAAAAAAAAGCAAAAAAAAAAAAAAAAAAGTCATTTCGGCAATATGTCTATCCAAACCGAGGTGAGATAGGCTGAGAAAGAGAAAAAAAAAAAATTTCCCGAATTCCGTTCCTATCCGACCCTAGCTAGAAAATTCGAAAAAAATTGGCAAAAAAATTCAAGAAATTGAAAAACTTCATTCCAGCATTATTTCTAACCAAACCAGGTTGAGATAGTTTTAGAAAGAGAAAAAAAAATTTGAGTCTCGAATTCCGTTCCCATCCGACCCTAGCTAGAAAATTCAAATAATAAAAAATAAAAAAATAAAAACAAAAAATTTCAAAAAATTAAAAGAGATCATTCTGGCCATATTTCTATCCAAACCGAGTTGAAATAGGCAGGGAAAGAGGGAAAAAAAATTTTAGTCACGAATTCTGTTCCTATCCGACCCTAGCTAGAAAATTCCAAAACAAATAGCAAAAAAATTCAAAAAATAGTAAAAAACTTCAATCTGGCTTTACTTTTATCCGAACTGGGTTGGAATAGGCCGAGAAAGAAAAAAGAAAAAAAATTTAGTCCCGAATTCCTTTCCCATCCGACCCTAGCTGGAAAATTTAAAAAAAAAAAAAAAAAGCAAAAAAATAAAAAAAAATCATTCCGGCAATATTTCTATCCAAACCGAGGTGAGATAGGTTGAGAAGGACAGAAAAAAAAAAAAAATTTCCCGAATTCCGTTCCTATCCGACCCTAGCTAGAAAATTCGAAAAAAATTGCCAAAAAAATTGAAAAACTTCGTTCCTTTATTATTTCTAACCAAACCAGGTTGAGATAGTTCTAGAAAGAGAAAAAAAAAATTTTGAGTCTCGAATTCCGTTCCCATCAAACCCTATCTAGAAAATACAAAAAAAAAAAAAAAAAAAAAGCAAAAAATTTCAAAAAATTAAAAGACATCATTCTGGCCATATTTCTATCCAAACCGAGTTGAAAGAGGCAGGGAAAGAGGGAAAAAAAATTTTAGTCACGAATTCTGTTCCTATCCGACCCTAGTTAGAAAATTCCAAAACAAATAGCAAAAAAATTCAAAAAAATTAAAAAACTTTATTCCAGCTTTACTTTTATCCGAACTGGGTTGGAATAGGCCGAGAAAGAAAAAAAAATAAAAAATTTAGTCCCGAATTCCGTTCCCATCCGACCCTAGGTAGAAAGTACAAAAAAAAATTGCAAAAAAATTAAAAAAATCATTCTGGCAATATTTCTATCCAAACAAGGTTGAAATACGCCGTGAAATAGAAAAAAAAATTTTAGTCCCAAATTCCGTTCCTATCTGACCCTAGCTAGAAAATTCCAAAAAAAAAAAGCAAAAAAAAAAAAAAAAAAATCATTTCGGCAATATGTCTATCCAAACCGAGGTGAGATAGGCTGAGAAAGAGAAAAAAAAAAAAATATTTCCCGAATTCCGTTCCTATCCGACCCTAGCTAGAAAATTCGAAAAAAATTGGCAAAAAAATTCAAGAAATTGAAAAACTTCATTCCTGCATTATTTCTAACCAAACCAGGTTGAGATAGTTTTAGAAAGAGAAAGAAAAATTTGAGTCTCGAATTCCGTTCCCATCCGACCCTAACTACAAAATTCAAATAATAAAAAAAAAAAAAAAAGCAAAAAATTTCAAAAAATTAAAAGACATCATTCTGGCCATATTTCTATCCAAACCGAGTTGAAATAGGCAGGGAAAGAGGGAAAAAAAAATTTAGTCCGAATTCTGTTCCTATCCAACCCTAGCTTCAAAAATTCCAAAACAAATAGTAAAAAAATTCAAAAAAATTAAAGAACTTCATTCCGGCTTTACTTTTGTCTGAACTGGGTTGGAATAGGCCGAGAAAGAAAAAAAAAAAAATTTAGCCCCGAATTCCGTTCCCACCCGACACTATGTAGAAAGTACAAAAATAAAATTGCAAAAAAATTAAAAAACTTAAAAAAATCATTCTGGCAATATTTCTATCCAAACTGGGTTGAAATAGGCCGTGAAATAGAGAAAAAAAATTTTAGTCCCGAATTCCGTTCCTATCTGACCCTAGCTAGAAAATTCCAAAAAAAAAAAGCAAAAAAAAAAAAAAAAAAATCATTTCGGCAATATGTCTATCCAAACCGAGGTGAGATAGGCTGAGAAAGAGAAAAAAAAAAAAATATTTCCCGAATTCCGTTCCTATCCGACCCTAGCTAGAAAATTCGAAAAAAATTGGCAAAAAAATTCAAGAAATTGAAAAACTTCATTCCTGCATTATTTCTAACCAAACCAGGTTGAGATAGTTTTAGAAAGAGAAAAAAAAATTTGAGTCTCGAATTCCGTTCCCATCCGACCCTAACTACAAAATTCAAATAATAAAAAAAAAAAAAAAAGCAAAAAATTTCAAAAAATTAAAAGACATCATTCTGGCGATATTTCTATCCAAACCGAGTTGAAATAGGCAGGGAAAGAGGGAAAAAAAAATTTAGTCCGAATTCTGTTCATATCCAACCCTAGCTTCGAAAATTCCAAAACAAATAGTAAAAAAATTCAAGAACTTCATTCCGGCTTTACTTTTGTCTGAACTGGGTTGGAATAGGCCGAGAAAGAAAAAAAAAAAAATTTAGCCCCGAATTCCGTTCCCATCCGACCCTATGTAGAAAGTACAAAAATAAAATTGCAAAAAAATTAAAAAACTTAAAAAAATCATTCTGGCAATATTTCTATCCAAACTGGGTTGAAATAGGCCGTGAAATAGAGAAAAAAAATTTTAGTCCCGAATTCCGATCCTATCTGACCCTAGCTAGAAAATTACAAAAAAAAAAGAAAAAAAAAAAAAAAAAAAATCATTCCGGCAATATGTCTATCCAAACCGAGGTGAGATAGGCTGAGAAAGAGAAAAAAAAAATATTTCTCGAATTCCGTTCCTATCCGACCCTGGCTAGAAAATTCGAAAAAAATTGGCAAAAAAATTCAAGAAATTGAAAAACTTCATTCATGCATTATTTCTAACCAAACCAGGTTGAGATAGTTCTAGAAAGAGAAAAAAAAGATTTGAGTCTCGAATTCCGTTCCCATCCAACCCTAGCTAGAAAATACAAAAAAAAAAAAAAAAAAAAAAAAGCAAAAAATTCAAAAAATTAAAAGACATCATTCTGGCCATATTTCTATCCAAACCGAGTTGAAATAGGCAGGGAAAGAGGGAAAAAAAAATTTAGTCCGAATTCTGTTCCTATCCAACCCTAGCATCGAAAATTCCAAAACAAATAGCAAAAAAATTCAAAAAATTAAAAAACTTCATTCCTGCATTATTTCTGACCAAACCAGGTTGAGATAGTTCTAGAAAGAGAAAAAAAAGATTTGAGTCTCGAATTCCGTTCCCATCCAACCCTAGCTAGAAAATACAAAAAAAAAATTCAAAAAATTAAAAGTCATCATTCTGGCCATATTTCTATCCAAACCGAGTTGAAATAGGCAGGGAAAGAGAGAAAAAAAATTTTAGTCACGAATTCTGTTCCTATCCGACCCTAGCTAGAAAATTCCAAAACAAATAGCAAAAAATTCAAAAAAATTCAAAAACTTCATTCTGGCTTTACTTTTATCCGAAGTGGGTTGGAATAGGCCGAGAAAGAAAAAAAAAAAAAATTTAGTCCCGAATTCCTTTCCCATCCGACCCTAGCTGGAAAATTTAAAAAAAAAAATTGCAAAAAAATAAAAAGAAATCATTCCGGCAATATTTCTATCCAAACCGAGGTGAGATAGGCTGAGTAGGACAGAAAAAAAAAAAATTTCCCGAATTCCGTTCCTATCCGACCCTAGCAAGAAAATTCCAAAACAAAGAGCAAAAAAATTCAAAAAATTAAAAAACTTCATTCCGGCATTATTTCTGTCTAAACCGGGTTGAGATAGGGTGAGAAAGAGAGAAAAAAAAAAATTTCCCGAATTCCGTTCCTATCCGGCCCAAGCTAGAAAATTCGAAAAAAATTGGCAAAAAAATTAAAAAATTAAAAAACTTCATTCCCGTATTATTTCTAACCAAACCAGGTTGAGATAGTTCTAGATAGAGAAAAAAAAGATTTGGGTCTCGAATTCCGTTCCCATCCGACCCTAGCTAGAAAATACAAAAAAAAAAAAAAAAAAAAAAAAAAAAGCAAAAAAATAAAAAGAAATCATTCCGGCAATATTTCTATCCAAACCGAGGTGAGATGGGCTGAGAAGGACAGAAAAAATATATATTTCCCGAATTCCGTTCCTATCCGACCCTAACTAGAAAATTCGAAAAAAATTGCCAAAAAAATTGAAAAACTTCATTCCTTTATTATTTCTAACCAAACCAGGTTGAGATAGTTCTAGAAAGAGAAAAAAAAAATTTTGAGTCTCGAATTCCGTTCCCATCCAACCCTAGCTAGAAAATACAAAAAAAAAAAAAAAAAAAAAAAGAAAGCAAAAAAATAAAAAGAAATCATTCCGGCAATATTTCTATCCAAACCGAGGTGAGATGGGCTGAGAAGGACAGAAAAAATATATATTTCCCGAATTCCGTTCCTATCTGACCCTAGCTAGAAAATTCGAAAAAAATTGCCAAAAAAATTGAAAAACTTCATTCCTTTATTATTTCTAACCAAACCAGGTTGAGATAGTTCTAGAAAGAGAAAAAAAAAATTTTGAGTCTCGAATTCCGTTCCCATCCAACCCTAGCTAGAAAATACAAAAAAAAAAAAAAAAAAAAAAAAAAGTAAAAAATTTCAAAAAATTAAAAGACATCATTCTGGCCATATTTCTATCCAAACCGAGTTGAAAGAGGCAGGGAAAGAGGGAAAAAAAATTTTAGTCACGAATTCTGTTCCTATCCGACCCTAGTTAGAAAATTCCAAAACAAATAGCAAAAAAATTCAAAAAAATTAAAAAACTTCATTCCAGCTTTACTTTTATCCGAACTGGGTTGGAATAGGCCGAGAAAGAAAAAAAAATAAAAAATTTAGTCCCGAATTCCGTTCCCATCCGACCCTAGGTAGAAAGTACAAAAAAAAAATTGCAAAAAAATTAAAAAAATTAAAAAAATCATTCTGGCAATATTTCTATCCAAACTAGGTTTAAATACGCCGTGAAATAGAAAAAAAAAATTTAGTCCCAAATTCCGTTCCTATCTGACCCTAGCTAGAAAATTCCAAAAAAAAAAGGAAAAAAAAAAATAATAAAATAATTTCGGCAATATGTCTATCCAAACCGAGGTGAGATAGGCTGAGAAAGAGAAAAAAAAAAATATTTCCCGAATTCCGTTCCTATCCGACCCTAGCTAGAAAATTCGAAAAAAATTGGCAAAAAAATTCAAGAAATTGAAAAACTTCATTCCTGCATTATTTCTAACCAAACCAGGTTGAGATAGTTCTAGAAAGAGAAAAAAAAATTTGAGTCTCGAATTCCGTTCCCATCCGACCCTAGCTAGAAAATACAAATAATAAAAAAAAAAAAAAAAAAAAGCAAAAATTTCAAAAAATTAAAAGACATCATTCTAGCCATATTTCGTTCCAAACCGAGTTGAAATAGGCAGGGAAAGAGGGAAAAAAAATTTTAGTCCGAATTCTGTTCCTATCCAACCCTAGCTTCGAAAATTCCAAAACAAATAACAAAAAAAATTCAAAAAAATTAAAGAACTTCATTCCGGCTTTACTTTTGTCTGAACTGGGTTGGAATAGGCCGAGAAAGAAAAAAAAAAAAAAAAAAATTTAGTCCCAAATTCCGTTCCTATCTAACCCTAGCTAGAAAATTCCAAAAAAAAAAAGCAAAAAAAAAAAAAAAAAAAATCATTCCGGCAATATGTCTATCCAAACCGAGGTGAGATAGGCCGAGAAAGAGAAAAAAAAAATATTTCCCGAATTCCGTTCCTATCCGACCCTAGCTAGAAAATTCGAAAAAAATTGGCAAAAAAATTCAAGAAATTGAAAAACTTCATTCCTGCATTATTTCTAACCAAACCAGGTTGAGATAGTTCTAGAAAGAGAAAGAAACGATTTGAGTCTCGAATTCCGTTCCCATCCGACCCTAGCTAGAAAATACAAATAATAAAAAAAAAAAAAAGCAAAAAATTTCAAAAAATTAAAAGACATCATTCTGGCCATATTCCTATCCAAACCGAGTTGAAATAGGCAGGGATAGAGGGAAAAAAAATTTTAGTCCGAATTCTGTTCCTATCCAACCCTAGCTTCGAAAATTCCAAAACAAATAGCAAAAAAATTCAAAAAAATTAAAAAACTTCATTCCGGCATTACTTTTATCCGAACTGGGTTGTAATAGGCCGAGAAAGAGAAAAAAAATAATAATTTAGTCCCGAATTCCGTTCCTATCCGACCCTAGGTAGAAAATACAAAAAAAAATATAGCAAAAAAATTCAAAAAATTAAAAAACATCATTCCGGCAATATTTCTATCCAAACCGGGTTGAAATAGGCCGTGAAATAGAGAAAAAAATTTTAGTCCCGAATTCCGTTCCTATCCGACCCAAGCTAGAAAATTCCAAAAAAAAAAAAAGCAAAAAAATTCAAAAAAATTCAAAAAAAAAAATCATTCCGGCAATATTTCTATCCAAACAGAGGTGAGATAGGCTGAGAAAGAGAGAAAAAAAAATATTTCCCGAATTCCGTTCCTATCCGACCCAAGATAGAAAATTCGAAAAAAATTGGCAAAAAAATTCAAAAACTTCATTCTTGCATTATTTCTGACCAAACCAGGTTGAGATAGTTCTAGAAAGAGAAAAAAAAGATTTGAGTCTCGAATTCCGTTCCCATCCAACCCTAGCTAGAAAATACAAAAAAAAAAAAATGCAAAAAAATTCAAAAAATTAAAAGACATCATTCTGGCCATATTTCTATCCAAACCGAGTTGAAATAGGCAGGGAAAGATAGAAAAAAAATTTTAGTCACGAATTCTGTTCCTATCCGACCCTAGCTAGAAAATTCCAAGACAAATAGCAAAAAAATTCAAAAAAATTAAAAAACTTCATTCCGGCTTTACTTTTATCCGACCTGGGTTGGAAAAGGCCGAGAAAGAAAAAAAAATAAAAAATTTAGTCCCGAATTCCGTTCCCATCCTACCCTAGGTAGAAATTACAAAAAAAAAATTGCAAAAAAATTAAAAAAAATTAAAAAAATCATTCTGGCAATATTTCTATCCCAACTGGGTTGAAATACGCCGTGAAATAGAGAAAAAAAATTGTAGTCCTGAATTCCGTTCCTATCTGACCCTTGCCAGAAAGATAAAAAAAAAATATTTCCCGAATTCCGTTCCTATCCGACCCTAGCTAGAAAATTCGAAAAAAATTGGCAAAAAAATTCAAGAAATTGAAAAACTTCATTCCTGCATTATTTCTAACCAAACCAGGTTGAGATAGTTCTAGAAAGAGAAAGAAACGATTTGAGTCTCGAATTCCGTTCCCATCCGACCCTAGCTAGAAAATACAAATAATAAAAAAAAAAAAAAAGCAAAAAATTTCAAAAAATTAAAAGACATCATTCTGGCCATATTCCTATCCAAACCGAGTTGAAATAGGCAGGGAAAGATAGAAAAAAAATTTTAGTCACGAATTCTGTTCCTATCCGACCCTAGCTAGAAAATTCCAAGACAAATAGCAAAAAAATTCAAAAAAATTAAAAAACTTCATTCCGGCTTTACTTTTATCCGAACTGGGTTGGAATAGGCCGAGAAAGAAAAAAAATAATAAAAAATTTAGTCCCGAATTCCGTTCCCATCCTACCCTAGGTAGAAATTACAAAAAAAAAAATTGCAAAAAAATTTAAAAAAATTAAAAAAATCATTCTGGCAATATTTCTATCCAAACTGGGTTGAAATACGCCGTGAAATAGAGAAAAAAAATTGAAGTCCCGAATTCCGTTCCTATCTGACCCTTGCTAGAAAATTCCAAAAAAAAAAAGCAAAAAAAAAAAAAAAAAAGTCATTTCGGCAATATGTCTATCCAAACCGAGGTGAGATAGGCTGAGAAAGAGAAAAAAAAAAAATTTCCCGAATTCCGTTCCTATCCGACCCTAGCTAGAAAATTCGAAAAAAATTGGCAAAAAAATTCAAGAAATTGAAAAACTTCATTCCTGCATTATTTCTAACCAAACCAGGTTGAGATAGTTCTAGAAAGAGAAAAAAAAAATTTTGAGTCTCGAATTCCGTTCCCATCCAACCCTATCTAGAAAATACAAAAAAAAAAAAAAAAAAAAAAGCAAAAAATTTCAAAAAATTAAAAGACATCATTCTGGCCATATTTCTATCCAAACCGAGTTGAAATAGGCAGGGAAAGAGGGAAAAAAAATTTTAGTCACGAATTCTGTTCCTATCCGACCCTAGCTAGAAAATTCCAAAACAAATAGCAAAAAAATTCAAAAAATAGTAAAAAACTTCATTCTGGCTTTACTTTTATCCGAACTGGGTTGGAATAGGCCGAGAAAGAAAAAAGAAAAAAAATTTAGTCCCGAATTCCTTTCCCATCCGACCCTAGCTAGAAAATTCGAAAAAAATTGCCAAAAAAATTGAAAAACTTCATTCCTTTATTATTTCTAACCAAACCAGGTTGAGATAGTTCTAGAAAGAGAAAAAAAAAATTTTGAGTCTCGAATTCCGTTCCCATCCAACCCTATCTAGAAAATACAAAAAAAAAAAAAAAAAAAAAAGCAAAAAATTTCAAAAAATTAAAAGACATCATTCTGGCCATATTTCTATCCAAACCGAGTTGAAAGAGGCAGGGAAAGAGGGAAAAAAAATTTTAGTCACGAATTCTGTTCCTATCCGACCCTAGTTAGAAAATTCCAAAACAAATAGCAAAAAAATTCAAAAAAATTAAAAAACTTCAGTCCAGCTTTACTTTTATCCGAACTGGGTTGGAATAGGCCGAGAAAGAAAAAAAAATAAAAAATTTAGTCCCGAATTCCGTTCCCATCCGACCCTAGGTAGAAAGTACAAAAAAAAAATTGCAAAAAAATTAAAAAAATCATTCTGGCAATATTTCTATCCAAACTAGGTTGAAATACGCCGTGAAATAGAAAAAAAAAATTTAGTCCCAAATTCCGTTCCTATCTGACCCTAGCTAGAAAATTCCAAAAAAAAAAGCAAAAAAAAAAAAAAAAAAAAAAATCATTTCGGCAATATGTCTATCCAAACCGAGGTGAGATAGGCTGAGAAAGAGAAAAAAAAAATATTTCCCGAATTCCGTTCCTATCCGACCCTAGCTAGAAAATTCGAAAAAAATTGCCAAAAAAATTGAAAAACTTCATTCCTTTATTATTTCTAACCAAACCAGGTTGAGATAGTTCTAGAAAGAGAAAAAAAAAATTTTGAGTCTCGAATTCCGTTCCCATCCAACCCTAGCTAGAAAATACAAAAAAAAAAAAAAAAAAAAAAAAAAAGCAAAAATTTCAAAAAATTAAAAGACATCATTCTGGCCATATTTCGTTCCAAACCGAGATGAAATAGGCAGGGAAAGAGGGAAAAAAAATTTTAGTCCGAATTCTGTTCCTATCCAACCCTAGCTTCGAAAATTCCAAAACAAATAGTAAAAAAATTCAAAAAAATTAAAGAACTTCATTCCGGCTTTACTTTTGTCTGAACTGGGTTGGAATAGGCCGAGAAAGAAAAAAAAAAAAAAAAAATTTAGTCCCGAATTCCGTTCCTATCTAACCCTAGCTAGAAAATTCCAAAAAAAAAAGCAAAAAAAAAAAAAAAAAAAAAATCATTCCGGCAATATGTCTATCCAAACCGAGGTGAGATAGGCCGAGAAAGAGAAAAAAAAAATATTTCCCGAATTCCGTTCCTATCCGACCCTAGCTAGAAAATTCGAAAAAAATTGGCAAAAAAATTCAAGAAATTGAAAAACTTCATTCCTGCATTATTTCTAACCAAACCAGGTTGAGATAGTTCTAGAAAGAGAAAGAAACGATTTGAGTCTCGAATTCCGTTCCCATCCGACCCTAGCTAGAAAATACAAATAATAAAAAAAAAAAAAGCAAAAAATTTCAAAAAATTAAAAGACATCATTCTGGCCATATTCCTATCCAAACCGAGTTGAAATAGGCAGGGAAAGAGGGAAAAAAAAATTTAGTCTGAATTCTGTTCCTATCCAACCCTAGCTTCGAAAATTCCAAAACAAATAGCAAAAAAATTCAAAAAAATTAAAAAACTTCATTCCGGCATTACTTTTATCCGAACTGGGTTGTAATAGGCCGAGAAAGAGAAAAAAAATAATAATTTAGTCTCGAATTCCGTTCCTATCCGACCCTAGGTAGAAAATACAAAAAAAATATAGCAAAAAAATTCAAAAAATTAAAAAACATCATTCCGGCAATATTTCTATCCAAACCGGGTTGAAATAGGCCGTGAAATAGAGAAAAAAATTTTAGTCCCGAATTCCGTTCCTATCCGACCCTAGCTAGAAAATACAAAAAAAAAAAATAAAATAAAAAGAAAGCAAAAAAATAAAAAGAAATCATTCCGGCAATATTTCTATCCAAACCGAGGTGAGATGGGCTGAGAAGGACAGAAAAAATTTATATTTCCCGAATTCCGTTCCTATCCGACCCTAGCTAGAAAATTCGAAAAAAATTGCCAAAAAAATTGAAAAACTTCATTCCTTTATTATTTCTAACCAAACCAGGTTGAGATAGTTCTAGAAAGAGAAAAAAAAAATTTTGAGTCTCGAATTCCGTTCCCATCCAACCCTAGCTAGAAAATACAAAAAAAAAAAAAAAAAAAAAAAAAAAGCAAAAAATTTCAAAAAATTAAAAGACATCATTCTGGCCATATTTCTATCCAAACCGAGTTGAAAGAGGCAGGGAAAGAGGGAAAAAAAATTTTAGTCACGAATTCTGTTCCTATCCGACCCTAGTTAGAAAATTCCAAAACAAATAGCAAAAAAATTAAAAAACTTCATTCCAGCTTTACTTTTATCCGAACTGGGTTGGAATAGGCCGAGAAAGAAAAAAAAATAAAAAATTTAGTCCCGAATTCCGTTCCCATCCGACCCTAGGTAGAAAGTACAAAAAAAAAATTGCAAAAAAATTAAAAAAATCATTCTGGCAATATTTCTATCCAAACTAGGTTGAAATACGCCGTGAAATAGAAAAAAAAAATTTAGTCCCAAATTCCGTTCCTATCTGACCCTAGCTAGAAAATTCCAAAAAAAAAAGCAAAAAAAAAAAAAAAAAAAAAAAAATCATTTCGGCAATATGTCTATCCAAACCGAGGTGAGATAGGCTGAGAAAGAGAAAAAAAAAATATTTCCCGAATTCCGTTCCTATCCGACCCTAGCTAGAAAATTCGAAAAAAATTGGCAAAAAAATTCAAGAAATTGAAAAACTTCATTCCTGCATTATATCTAACCAAACCAGGTTGAGATAGTTCTAGAAAGAGAAGAAAAAGTTTGAGTCTCGAATTCCGTTCCCATCCAACCCTAGCTAGAAAATACAAATAATAAAATAAAAAAAAAAAAAAAAAGCAAAAATTTCAAAAAATTAAAAGACATCATTCTGGCCATATTTCGTTCCAAACCGAGATGAAATAGGCAGGGAAAGAGGGAAAAAAAATTTTAGTCCGAATTCTGTTCCTATCCAACCCTAGCTTCGAAAATTCCAAAACAAATAGCAAAAAAATTCAAAAAAATTAAAGAACTTCATTCCGGCTTTACTTTTGTCTGAACTGGGTTGGAATAGGCCGATAAAGAAAAAAAAAAAAAAAAAATTTAGTCCCGAATTCCGTTCCTATCTAACCCTAGCTAGAAAATTCCAAAAAAAAAAGCAAAAAAAAAAAAAAAAAAAATCATTCCGCCAATATGTCTATCCAAACCGAGGTGAGATAGGCCGAGAAAGAGAAAAAAAAAATATTTCCCGAATTCCGTTCCTATCCGACCCTAGCTAGAAAATTCGAAAAAAATTGGCAAAAAAATTCAAGAAATTGAAAAACTTCATTCCTGCATTATTTCTAACCAAACCAGGTTGAGATAGTTCTAGAAAGAGAAAGAAACGATTTGAGTCTCGAATTCCGTTCCCATCCGACCCTAGCTAGAAAATACAAATAATAAAAAAAAAAAAAGCAAAAAATTTCAAAAAATTAAAAGACATCATTCTGGCCATATTCCTATCCAAACCGAGTTGAAATAGGCAGGGAAAGAGGGAAAAAAAATTTTAGTCTGAATTCTGTTCCTATCCAACCCTAGCTTCGAAAATTCCAAAACAAATAGCAAAAAAATTCAAAAAAATTAAAAAACTTCATTCCGGCATTACTTTTATCCGAACTGGGTTGTAATAGGCCGAGAAAGAGAAAAAAAATAATAATTTAGTCTCGAATTCCGTTCCTATCCGACCCTAGGTAGAAAATACAAAAAAAATATAGCAAAAAAATTCAAAAAATTAAAAAACATCATTCCGGCAATATTTCTATCCAAACCGGGTTGAAATAGGCCGTGAAATAGAGAAAAAAATTTTAGTCCCGAATTCCGTTCCTATCCGACCCCAGCTAGAAAATACAAAAAAAAAAATAAAATAAAAAGAAAGCAAAAAAATAAAAAGAAATCATTCCGGCAATATTTCTATCCAAACCGAGGTGAGATGGGCTGAGAATGACAGAAAAAATTTATATTTCCCGAATTCCGTTCCTATCCGACCCTAGCTAGAAAATTCGAAAAAAATTGCCAAAAAAATTGAAAAACTTCATTCCTTTATTATTTCTAACCAAACCAGGTTGAGATAGTTCTAGAAAGAGAAAAAAAAAATTTTGAGTCTCGAATTCCGTTCCCATCCAACCCTAGCTAGAAAATACAAAAAAAGAAAAATGCAAAAAATTAAAAGACATCATTCTGGCCATATTTCTATCCAAACCGAGTTGAAATAGGCAGGGAAAGATAGAAAAAAAATTTTAGTCACGAATTCTGTTCCTATCCGACCCTAGCTAGAAAATTCCAAGACAAATAGCAAAAAAATTCAAAAAAATTAAAAAACTTCATTCCGGCTTTACTTTTATCCGAACTGGGTTGGAATAGGCCGAGAAAGAAAAAAAAAATAAAAAATTTAGTCCCGAATTCCGTTCCCATCCTACCCTAGGTAGAAATTACAAAAAAAAAAATTGCAAAAAAATTAAAAAAAATTAAAAAAATCATTCTGGCAATATTTCTATCCAAACTGGGTTGAAATACGCCGTGAAATAGAGAAAAAAAATTGTAGTCCCGAATTCCGTTCCTATCTGACCCTTGCTAGAAAATTCCAAAAAAAAAAAGCAAAAAAAAAAAAAAAAAGTCATTTCGGCAATATGTCTATCCAAACCGAGGTGAGATAGGCTGAGAAAGAGAAAAAAAAAAAATTTCCCGAATTCCGTTCCTATCCGACCCTAGCTAGAAAATTCGAAAAAAATTGGCAAAAAAATTCAAGAAATTGAAAAACTTCATTCCTGCATTATTTCTAACCAAACCAGGTTGAGATAGTTCTAGAAAGAGAAAAAAAAAATTTTGAGTCTCGAATTCCGTTCCCATCCAACCCTATCTAGAAAATACAAAAAAAAAAAAAAAAAAAGCAAAAAATTTCAAAAAATTAAAAGACATCATTCTGGCCATATTTCTATCCAAACCGAGTTGAAATAGGCAGGGAAAGAGGGAAAAAAAATTTTAGTCACGAATTCTGTTCCTATCCGACCCTAGCTAGAAAATTCCAAAACAAATAGCAAAAAAATTCAAAAAATAGTAAAAAACTTCATTCTGGCTTTACTTTTATCCGAACTGGGTTGGAATAGGCCGAGAAAGAAAAAAGAAAAAAAATTTAGTCCCGAATTCCTTTCCCATCCGACCCTAGCTGGAAAATTTAAAAAAAAAAAAAAAAAAAGCAAAAAAATAAAAAGAAATCATTCCGGCAATATTTCTATCCAAACCGAGGTGAGATAGGTTGAGAAGGACAGAAAAAAAAAAAAATTTCCCGAATTCCGTTCCTATCCGACCCTAGCTAGAAAATTCGAAAAAAATTGCCAAAAAAATTGAAAAACTTCATTCCTTTATTATTTCTAACCAAACCAGGTTGAGATAGTTCTAGAAAGAGAAAAAAAAAAATTTGAGTCTCGAATTCCGTTCCCATCCAACCCTATCTAGAAAATACAAAAAAAAAAAAAAAAAAGCAAAAAATTTCACAAAATTAAAAGACATCATTCTGGCCATATTTCTATCCAAACCGAGTTGAAAGAGGCAGGGAAAGAGGGAAAAAAAATTTTAGTCACGAATTCTGTTCCTATCCGACCCTAGTTAGAAAATTCCAAAACAAATAGCAAAAAAATTCAAAAAAATTAAAAAACTTCATTCCAGCTTTACTTTTATCCGAACTGGGTTGGAATAGGCCGAGAAAGAAAAAAAAATAAAAAATTTAGTCCCGAATTCCGTTCCTATCCGACCCTAGCTAGAAAATTCGAAAAAAATTGGCAAAAAAATTCAAGAAATTGAAAAACTTCATTCCTGCATTATTTCTAACCAAACCAGGTTGAGATAGTTCTAGAAAGAGAAAGAAACGATTTGAGTCTCGAATTCCGTTCCCATCCGACCCTAGCTAGAAAATACAAATAATAAAAAAAAAAAAAAAGCAAAAAATTTCAAAAAATTAAAAGACATCATTCTGGCCATATTCCTATCCAAACCGAGTTGAAATAGGCAGGGAAAGAGGGAAAAAAAATTTTAGTCTGAATTCTGTTCCTATCCAACCCTAGCCTCGAAAATTCCAAAACAAATAGCAAAAAAATTCAAAAAAATTAAAAAACTTCATTCCGGCATTACTTTTATCCGAACTGGGTTGTAATAGGCCGAGAAAGAGAAAAAAAATAATAATTTAGTCCCGAATTCCGTTCCTATCCGACCCTAGGTAGAAAATACAAAAAAAAATATAGCAAAAAAATTCAAAAAATTAAATAACATCATTCCGGCAATATTTCTATCCAAACCGGGTTGAAATAGGCCGTGAAATAGAGAAAAAAATTTTAGTCCCGAATTCCGTTCCTATCCGACCCTAGCTAGAAAATACAAAAATAAAAATAAAATAAAAAGAAAGCAAAAAAATAAAAAGAAATCATTCCGGCAATATTTCTATCCAAACCGAGGTGAGATGGGCTGAGAAGGACAGAAAAAATTTATATTTCCCGAATTCCGTTCCTATCCGACCCTAGCTAGAAAATTCGAAAAAAATTGCCAAAAAAATTGAAAAACTTCATTCCTTTATTATTTCTAACCAAACCAGGTTGAGATAGTTCTAGAAAGAGAAAAAAAAAATTTTGAGTCTCGAATTCCGTTCCCATCCAACCCTAGCTAGAAAATACATAAAAAAAAAAAAAAAAAAAAAAAAAAGCAAAAATTTCAAAAAATTAAAAGACATCATTCTGGCCATATTTCGTTCCAAACCGAGATGAAATAGGCAGGGAAAGAGGGAAAAAAAATTTTAGTCCGAATTCTGTTCCTATCCAACCCTAGCTTCGAAAATTCCAAAACAAATAGCAAAAAAATTCAAAAAAATTAAAGAACTTCATTCCGGCTTTACTTTTGTCTGAACTGGGTTGGAATAGGCCGAGAAAGAAAAAAAAAAAAAAAAAATTTAGTCCCGAATTCCGTTCCTATCTAACCCTAGCTAGAAAATTCCAAAAAAAAAAGCAAAAAAAAAAAAAAAAAAAAAATCATTCGGCAATATGTCTATCCAAACCGAGGTGAGATAGGCCGAGAAAGAGAAAAAAAAAATATTTCCCGAATTCCGTTCCTATCCGACCCTAGCTAGAAAATTCGAAAAAAATTGGCAAAAAAATTCAAGAAATTGAAAAACTTCATTCCTGCATTATTTCTAACCAAACCAGGTTGAGATAGTTCTAGAAAGAGAAAGAAACGATTTGAGTCTCGAATTCCGTTCCCATCCGACCCTAGCTAGAAAATACAAATAATAAAAAAAAAAAAAGCAAAAAATTTCAAAAAATTAAAAGACATCATTCTGGCCATATTCCTATCCAAACCGAGTTGAAATAGGCAGGGAAAGAGGGAAAAAAAATTTTAGTCTGAATTCTGTTCCTATCCAACCCTAGCTTCGAAAATTCCAAAACAAATAGCAAAAAAATTCAAAAAAATTAAAAAACTTCATTCCGGCATTACTTTTATCCGAACTGGGTTGTAATAGGCCGAGAAAGAGAAAAAAAATAATAATTTAGTCTCGAATTCCGTTCCTATCCGACCCTAGGTAGAAAATACAAAAAAAATATAGCAAAAAAATTCAAAAAATTAAAAAACATCATTCCGGCAATATTTCTATCCAAACCGGGTTGAAATAGGCCGTGAAATAGAGAAAAAAATTTTAGTCCCGAATTCCGTTCCTATCCGACCCTAGCTAGAAAATACAAAAAAAAAAATAAAATAAAAAGAAAGCAAAAAAATAAAAAGAAATCATTCCGGCAATATTTCTATCCAAACCGAGGTGAGATGGGCTGAGAAGGACAGAAAAAATTTATATTTCCCGAATTCCGTTCCTATCCGACCCTAGCTAGAAAATTCGAAAAAAATTGCCAAAAAAATTGAAAAACTTCATTCCTTTATTATTTCTAACCAAACCAGGTTGAGATAGTTCTAGAAAGAGAAAAAAAAAATTTTGAGTCTCGAATTCCGTTCCCATCCAACCCTAGCTAGAAAATACAAAAAAAAAAAAAAAAAAAAAAAGCAAAAAATTTCAAAAAATTAAAAGACATCATTCTGGCCATATTTCTATCCAAACCGAGTTGAAAGAGGCAGGGAAAGAGGGAAAAAAAATTTTAGTCACGAATTCTGTTCCTATCCGACCCTAGTTAGAAAATTCCAAAACAAATAGCAAAAAAATTAAAAAACTTCATTCCAGCTTTACTTTTATCCGAACTGGGTTGGAATAGGCCGAGAAAGAAAAAAAAATAAAAAATTTAGTCCCGAATTCCGTTCCCATCCGACCCTAGGTAGAAAGTACAAAAAAAAAATTGCAAAAAAATTAAAAAAATCATTCTGGCAATATTTCTATCCAAACTAGGTTGAAATACGCCGTGAAATAGAAAAAAAAATTTTAGTCCCAAATTCCGTTCCTATCTGACCCTAGCTAGAAAATTCCAAAAAAAAAAGCAAAAAAAAAAAAAAAAAAAAAAAATCATTTCGGCAATATGTCTATCCAAACCGAGGTGTGATAGGCTAAGAAAGAGAAAAAAAAAATATTTCCCGAATTCCGTTCCTATCCGACCCTAGCTAGAAAATTCGAAAAAAATTGGCAAAAAAATTCAAGAAATTGAAAAACTTCATTCCTGCATTATATCTAACCAAACCAGGTTGAGATAGTTCTAGAAAGAGAAAAAAAAGTTTGAGTCTCGAATTCCGTTCCCATCCAACCCTAGCTAGAAAATACAAATAATAAAAAAAAAAAAAAAAAAAAAGCAAAAATTTCAAAAAATTAAAAGACATCATTCTGGCCATATTTCGTTCCAAACCGAGATGAAATAGGCAGGGAAAGAGGGAAAAAAAATTTTAGTCCGAATTCTGTTCCTATCCAACCCTAGCTTCGAAAATTCCAAAACAAATAGCAAAAAAATTCAAAAAAATTAAAGAACTTCATTCCGGCTTTACTTTTGTCTGAACTGGGTTGGAATAGGCCGATAAAGAAAAAAAAAAAAAAAAATTTAGTCCCGAATTCCGTTCCTATCTAACCCTAGCTAGAAAATTCCAAAAAAAAAAGCAAAAAAAAAAAAAAAAAAAATCATTCCTGCAATATGTCTATCCAAACCGAGGTGAGATAGGCCGAGAAAGAGAAAAAAAAAATATTTCCCGAATTCCGTTCCTATCCGACCCTAGCTAGAAAATTCGAAAAAAATTGGCAAAAAAATTCAAGAAATTGAAAAACTTCATTCCTGCATTATTTCTAACCAAACCAGGTTGAGATAGTTCTAGAAAGAGAAAGAAACGATTTGAGTCTCGAATTCCGTTCCCATCCGACCCTAGCTAGAAAATACAAATAATAAAAAAAAAAAAAGCAAAAAATTTCAAAAAATTAAAAGACATCATTCTGGCCATATTCCTATCCAAACCGAGTTGAAATAGGCAGGGAAAGAGGGAAAAAAAATTTTAGTCTGAATTCTGTTCCTATCCAACCCTAGCTTCGAAAATTCCAAAACAAATAGCAAAAAAATTCAAAAAAATTAAAAAACTTCATTCCGGCATTACTTTTATCCGAACTGGGTTGTAATAGGCCGAGAAAGAGAAAAAAAATAATAATTTAGTCTCGAATTCCGTTCCTATCCGACCCTAGGTAGAAAATACAAAAAAAATATAGCAAAAAAATTCAAAAAATTAAAAAACATCATTCCGGCAATATTTCTATCCAAACCGGGTTGAAATAGGCCGTGAAATAGAGAAAAAAATTTTAGTCCCGAATTCCGTTCCTATCCGACCCTAGCTAGAAAATACAAAAAAAAAAAATAAAATAAAAAGAAAGCAAAAAAATAAAAAGAAATCATTCCGGCAATATTTCTATCCAAACCGAGGTGAGATGGGCTGAGAAGGACAGAAAAAATTTATATTTCCCGAATTCCGTTCCTATCCGACCCTAGCTAGAAAATTCGAAAAAAATTGCCAAAAAAATTGAAAAACTTCATTCCTTTATTATTTCTAACCAAACCAGGTTGAGATAGTTCTAGAAAGAGAAAAAAAAAATTTTGAGTCTCGAATTCCGTTCCCATCCAACCCTAGCTAGAAAATACAAAAAAAAAAAAAAAAAAAAAAAAAAAGCAAAAAATTTCAAAAAATTAAAAGACATCATTCTGGCCATATTTCTATCCAAACCGAGTTGAAAGAGGCAGGGAAAGAGGGAAAAAAAATTTTAGTCACGAATTCTGTTCCTATCCGACCCTAGTTAGAAAATTCCAAAACAAATAGCAAAAAAATTAAAAAACTTCATTCCAGCTTTACTTTTATCCGAACTGGGTTGGAATAGGCCGAGAAAGAAAAAAAAATAAAAAATTTAGTCCCGAATTCCGTTCCCATCCGACCCTAGGTAGAAAGTACAAAAAAAAAATTGCAAAAAAATTAAAAAAATCATTCTGGCAATATTTCTATCCAAACTAGGTTGAAATACGCCGTGAAATAGAAAAAAAAAATTTAGTCCCAAATTCCGTTCCTATCTGACCCTAGCTAGAAAATTCCAAAAAAAAAAGCAAAAAAAAAAAAAAAAAAAAAAAAATCATTTCGGCAATATGTCTATCCAAACCGAGGTGAGATAGGCTGAGAAAGAGAAAAAAAAAATATTTCCCGAATTCCGTTCCTATCCGACCCTAGCTAGAAAATTCGAAAAAAATTGGCAAAAAAATTCAAGAAATTGAAAAACTTCATTCCTGCATTATATCTAACCAAACCAGGTTGAGATAGTTCTAGAAAGAGAAGAAAAAGTTTGAGTCTCGAATTCCGTTCCCATCCAACCCTAGCTAGAAAATACAAATAATAAAATAAAAAAAAAAAAAAAAAGCAAAAATTTCAAAAAATTAAAAGACATCATTCTGGCCATATTTCGTTCCAAACCGAGATGAAATAGGCAGGGAAAGAGGGAAAAAAAATTTTAGTCCGAATTCTGTTCCTATCCAACCCTAGCTTCGAAAATTCCAAAACAAATAGCAAAAAAATTCAAAAAAATTAAAGAACTTCATTCCGGCTTTACTTTTGTCTGAACTGGGTTGGAATAGGCCGATAAAGAAAAAAAAAAAAAAAAAATTTAGTCCCGAATTCCGTTCCTATCTAACCCTAGCTAGAAAATTCCAAAAAAAAAAGCAAAAAAAAAAAAAAAAAAAATCATTCCGCCAATATGTCTATCCAAACCGAGGTGAGATAGGCCGAGAAAGAGAAAAAAAAAATATTTCCCGAATTCCGTTCCTATCCGACCCTAGCTAGAAAATTCGAAAAAAATTGGCAAAAAAATTCAAGAAATTGAAAAACTTCATTCCTGCATTATTTCTAACCAAACCAGGTTGAGATAGTTCTAGAAAGAGAAAGAAACGATTTGAGTCTCGAATTCCGTTCCCATCCGACCCTAGCTAGAAAATACAAATAATAAAAAAAAAAAAAGCAAAAAATTTCAAAAAATTAAAAGACATCATTCTGGCCATATTCCTATCCAAACCGAGTTGAAATAGGCAGGGAAAGAGGGAAAAAAAATTTTAGTCTGAATTCTGTTCCTATCCAACCCTAGCTTCGAAAATTCCAAAACAAATAGCAAAAAAATTCAAAAAAATTAAAAAACTTCATTCCGGCATTACTTTTATCCGAACTGGGTTGTAATAGGCCGAGAAAGAGAAAAAAAATAATAATTTAGTCTCGAATTCCGTTCCTATCCGACCCTAGGTAGAAAATACAAAAAAAATATAGCAAAAAAATTCAAAAAATTAAAAAACATCATTCCGGCAATATTTCTATCCAAACCGGGTTGAAATAGGCCGTGAAATAGAGAAAAAAATTTTAGTCCCGAATTCCGTTCCTATCCGACCCCAGCTAGAAAATACAAAAAATAAAATAAAATAAAAAGAAAGCAAAAAAATAAAAAGAAATCATTCCGGCAATATTTCTATCCAAACCGAGGTGAGATGGGCTGAGAATGACAGAAAAAATTTATATTTCCCGAATTCCGTTCCTATCCGACCCTAGCTAGAAAATTCGAAAAAAATTGCCAAAAAAATTGAAAAACTTCATTCCTTTATTATTTCTAACCAAACCAGGTTGAGATAGTTCTAGAAAGAGAAAAAAAAAATTTTGAGTCTCGAATTCCGTTCCCATCCAACCCTAGCTAGAAAATACAAAAAAAGAAAAATGCAAAAAATTAAAAGACATCATTCTGGCCATATTTCTATCCAAACCGAGTTGAAATAGGCAGGGAAAGATAGAAAAAAAATTTTAGTCACGAATTCTGTTCCTATCCGACCCTAGCTAGAAAATTCCAAGACAAATAGCAAAAAAATTCAAAAAAATTAAAAAACTTCATTCCGGCTTTACTTTTATCCGAACTGGGTTGGAATAGGCCGAGAAAGAAAAAAAAAATAAAAAATTTAGTCCCGAATTCCGTTCCCATCCTACCCTAGGTAGAAATTACAAAAAAAAAAATTGCAAAAAAATTAAAAAAAATTAAAAAAATCATTCTGGCAATATTTCTATCCAAACTGGGTTGAAATACGCCGTGAAATAGAGAAAAAAAATTGTAGTCCCGAATTCCGTTCCTATCTGACCCTTGCTAGAAAATTCCAAAAAAAAAAAGCAAAAAAAAAAAAAAAAAGTCATTTCGGCAATATGTCTATCCAAACCGAGGTGAGATAGGCTGAGAAAGAGAAAAAAAAAAAATTTCCCGAATTCCGTTCCTATCCGACCCTAGCTAGAAAATTCGAAAAAAATTGGCAAAAAAATTCAAGAAATTGAAAAACTTCATTCCTGCATTATTTCTAACCAAACCAGGTTGAGATAGTTCTAGAAAGAGAAAAAAAAAATTTTGAGTCTCGAATTCCGTTCCCATCCAACCCTATCTAGAAAATACAAAAAAAAAAAAAAAAAAAGCAAAAAATTTCAAAAAATTAAAAGACATCATTCTGGCCATATTTCTATCCAAACCGAGTTGAAATAGGCAGGGAAAGAGGGAAAAAAAATTTTAGTCACGAATTCTGTTCCTATCCGACCCTAGCTAGAAAATTCCAAAACAAATAGCAAAAAAATTCAAAAAATAGTAAAAAACTTCATTCTGGCTTTACTTTTATCCGAACTGGGTTGGAATAGGCCGAGAAAGAAAAAAGAAAAAAAATTTAGTCCCGAATTCCTTTCCCATCCGACCCTAGCTGGAAAATTTAAAAAAAAAAAAAAAAAAAGCAAAAAAATAAAAAGAAATCATTCCGGCAATATTTCTATCCAAACCGAGGTGAGATAGGTTGAGAAGGACAGAAAAAAAAAAAAATTTCCCGAATTCCGTTCCTATCCGACCCTAGCTAGAAAATTCGAAAAAAATTGCCAAAAAAATTGAAAAACTTCATTCCTTTATTATTTCTAACCAAACCAGGTTGAGATAGTTCTAGAAAGAGAAAAAAAAAAATTTGAGTCTCGAATTCCGTTCCCATCCAACCCTATCTAGAAAATACAAAAAAAAAAAAAAAAAAGCAAAAAATTTCACAAAATTAAAAGACATCATTCTGGCCATATTTCTATCCAAACCGAGTTGAAAGAGGCAGGGAAAGAGGGAAAAAAAATTTTAGTCACGAATTCTGTTCCTATCCGACCCTAGTTAGAAAATTCCAAAACAAATAGCAAAAAAATTCAAAAAAATTAAAAAACTTCATTCCAGCTTTACTTTTATCCGAACTGGGTTGGAATAGGCCGAGAAAGAAAAAAAAATAAAAAATTTAGTCCCGAATTCCGTTCCTATCCGACCCTAGCTAGAAAATTCGAAAAAAATTGGCAAAAAAATTCAAGAAATTGAAAAACTTCATTCCTGCATTATTTCTAACCAAACCAGGTTGAGATAGTTCTAGAAAGAGAAAGAAACGATTTGAGTCTCGAATTCCGTTCCCATCCGACCCTAGCTAGAAAATACAAATAATAAAAAAAAAAAAAAAGCAAAAAATTTCAAAAAATTAAAAGACATCATTCTGGCCATATTCCTATCCAAACCGAGTTGAAATAGGCAGGGAAAGAGGGAAAAAAAATTTTAGTCTGAATTCTGTTCCTATCCAACCCTAGCCTCGAAAATTCCAAAACAAATAGCAAAAAAATTCAAAAAAATTAAAAAACTTCATTCCGGCATTACTTTTATCCGAACTGGGTTGTAATAGGCCGAGAAAGAGAAAAAAAATAATAATTTAGTCCCGAATTCCGTTCCTATCCGACCCTAGGTAGAAAATACAAAAAAAAATATAGCAAAAAAATTCAAAAAATTAAATAACATCATTCCGGCAATATTTCTATCCAAACCGGGTTGAAATAGGCCGTGAAATAGAGAAAAAAATTTTAGTCCCGAATTCCGTTCCTATCCGACCCTAGCTAGAAAATACAAAAATAAAAATAAAATAAAAAGAAAGCAAAAAAATAAAAAGAAATCATTCCGGCAATATTTCTATCCAAACCGAGGTGAGATGGGCTGAGAAGGACAGAAAAAATTTATATTTCCCGAATTCCGTTCCTATCCGACCCTAGCTAGAAAATTCGAAAAAAATTGCCAAAAAAATTGAAAAACTTCATTCCTTTATTATTTCTAACCAAACCAGGTTGAGATAGTTCTAGAAAGAGAAAAAAAAAATTTTGAGTCTCGAATTCCGTTCCCATCCAACCCTAGCTAGAAAATACATAAAAAAAAAAAAAAAAAAAAAAAAAAGCAAAAATTTCAAAAAATTAAAAGACATCATTCTGGCCATATTTCGTTCCAAACCGAGATGAAATAGGCAGGGAAAGAGGGAAAAAAAATTTTAGTCCGAATTCTGTTCCTATCCAACCCTAGCTTCGAAAATTCCAAAACAAATAGCAAAAAAATTCAAAAAAATTAAAGAACTTCATTCCGGCTTTACTTTTGTCTGAACTGGGTTGGAATAGGCCGAGAAAGAAAAAAAAAAAAAAAAAATTTAGTCCCGAATTCCGTTCCTATCTAACCCTAGCTAGAAAATTCCAAAAAAAAAAGCAAAAAAAAAAAAAAAAAAAAAATCATTCGGCAATATGTCTATCCAAACCGAGGTGAGATAGGCCGAGAAAGAGAAAAAAAAAATATTTCCCGAATTCCGTTCCTATCCGACCCTAGCTAGAAAATTCGAAAAAAATTGGCAAAAAAATTCAAGAAATTGAAAAACTTCATTCCTGCATTATTTCTAACCAAACCAGGTTGAGATAGTTCTAGAAAGAGAAAGAAACGATTTGAGTCTCGAATTCCGTTCCCATCCGACCCTAGCTAGAAAATACAAATAATAAAAAAAAAAAAAGCAAAAAATTTCAAAAAATTAAAAGACATCATTCTGGCCATATTCCTATCCAAACCGAGTTGAAATAGGCAGGGAAAGAGGGAAAAAAAATTTTAGTCTGAATTCTGTTCCTATCCAACCCTAGCTTCGAAAATTCCAAAACAAATAGCAAAAAAATTCAAAAAAATTAAAAAACTTCATTCCGGCATTACTTTTATCCGAACTGGGTTGTAATAGGCCGAGAAAGAGAAAAAAAATAATAATTTAGTCTCGAATTCCGTTCCTATCCGACCCTAGGTAGAAAATACAAAAAAAATATAGCAAAAAAATTCAAAAAATTAAAAAACATCATTCCGGCAATATTTCTATCCAAACCGGGTTGAAATAGGCCGTGAAATAGAGAAAAAAATTTTAGTCCCGAATTCCGTTCCTATCCGACCCTAGCTAGAAAATACAAAAAAAAAAATAAAATAAAAAGAAAGCAAAAAAATAAAAAGAAATCATTCCGGCAATATTTCTATCCAAACCGAGGTGAGATGGGCTGAGAAGGACAGAAAAAATTTATATTTCCCGAATTCCGTTCCTATCCGACCCTAGCTAGAAAATTCGAAAAAAATTGCCAAAAAAATTGAAAAACTTCATTCCTTTATTATTTCTAACCAAACCAGGTTGAGATAGTTCTAGAAAGAGAAAAAAAAAATTTTGAGTCTCGAATTCCGTTCCCATCCAACCCTAGCTAGAAAATACAAAAAAAAAAAAAAAAAAAAAAAGCAAAAAATTTCAAAAAATTAAAAGACATCATTCTGGCCATATTTCTATCCAAACCGAGTTGAAAGAGGCAGGGAAAGAGGGAAAAAAAATTTTAGTCACGAATTCTGTTCCTATCCGACCCTAGTTAGAAAATTCCAAAACAAATAGCAAAAAAATTAAAAAACTTCATTCCAGCTTTACTTTTATCCGAACTGGGTTGGAATAGGCCGAGAAAGAAAAAAAAATAAAAAATTTAGTCCCGAATTCCGTTCCCATCCGACCCTAGGTAGAAAGTACAAAAAAAAAATTGCAAAAAAATTAAAAAAATCATTCTGGCAATATTTCTATCCAAACTAGGTTGAAATACGCCGTGAAATAGAAAAAAAAATTTTAGTCCCAAATTCCGTTCCTATCTGACCCTAGCTAGAAAATTCCAAAAAAAAAAGCAAAAAAAAAAAAAAAAAAAAAAAATCATTTCGGCAATATGTCTATCCAAACCGAGGTGTGATAGGCTAAGAAAGAGAAAAAAAAAATATTTCCCGAATTCCGTTCCTATCCGACCCTAGCTAGAAAATTCGAAAAAAATTGGCAAAAAAATTCAAGAAATTGAAAAACTTCATTCCTGCATTATATCTAACCAAACCAGGTTGAGATAGTTCTAGAAAGAGAAAAAAAAGTTTGAGTCTCGAATTCCGTTCCCATCCAACCCTAGCTAGAAAATACAAATAATAAAAAAAAAAAAAAAAAAAAAGCAAAAATTTCAAAAAATTAAAAGACATCATTCTGGCCATATTTCGTTCCAAACCGAGATGAAATAGGCAGGGAAAGAGGGAAAAAAAATTTTAGTCCGAATTCTGTTCCTATCCAACCCTAGCTTCGAAAATTCCAAAACAAATAGCAAAAAAATTCAAAAAAATTAAAGAACTTCATTCCGGCTTTACTTTTGTCTGAACTGGGTTGGAATAGGCCGATAAAGAAAAAAAAAAAAAAAAATTTAGTCCCGAATTCCGTTCCTATCTAACCCTAGCTAGAAAATTCCAAAAAAAAAAGCAAAAAAAAAAAAAAAAAAAATCATTCCTGCAATATGTCTATCCAAACCGAGGTGAGATAGGCCGAGAAAGAGAAAAAAAAAATATTTCCCGAATTCCGTTCCTATCCGACCCTAGCTAGAAAATTCGAAAAAAATTGGCAAAAAAATTCAAGAAATTGAAAAACTTCATTCCTGCATTATTTCTAACCAAACCAGGTTGAGATAGTTCTAGAAAGAGAAAGAAACGATTTGAGTCTCGAATTCCGTTCCCATCCGACCCTAGCTAGAAAATACAAATAATAAAAAAAAAAAAAGCAAAAAATTTCAAAAAATTAAAAGACATCATTCTGGCCATATTCCTATCCAAACCGAGTTGAAATAGGCAGGGAAAGAGGGAAAAAAAATTTTAGTCTGAATTCTGTTCCTATCCAACCCTAGCTTCGAAAATTCCAAAACAAATAGCAAAAAAATTCAAAAAAATTAAAAAACTTCATTCCGGCATTACTTTTATCCGAACTGGGTTGTAATAGGCCGAGAAAGAGAAAAAAAATAATAATTTAGTCTCGAATTCCGTTCCTATCCGACCCTAGGTAGAAAATACAAAAAAAATATAGCAAAAAAATTCAAAAAATTAAAAAACATCATTCCGGCAATATTTCTATCCAAACCGGGTTGAAATAGGCCGTGAAATAGAGAAAAAAATTTTAGTCCCGAATTCCGTTCCTATCCGACCCCAGCTAGAAAATACAAAAAAAAAAATAAAATAAAAAGAAAGCAAAAAAATAAAAAGAAATCATTCCGGCAATATTTCTATCCAAACCGAGGTGAGATGGGCTGAGAAGGACAGAAACAATTTATATTTCCCGAATTCCGTTCCTATCCGACCCTAGCTAGAAAATTCGAAAAAAATTGCCAAAAAAATTGAAAAACTTCATTCCTTTATTATTTCTAACCAAACCAGGTTGAGATAGTTCTAGAAAGAGAAAAAAAAAATTTTGAGTCTCGAATTCCGTTCCCATCCAACCCTAGCTAGAAAATACAAAAAAAGAAAAATGCAAAAAATTAAAAGACATCATTCTGGCCATATTTCTATCCAAACCGAGTTGAAATAGGCAGGGAAAGATAGAAAAAAAATTTTAGTCACGAATTCTGTTCCTATCCGACCCTAGCTAGAAAATTCCAAGACAAATAGCAAAAAAATTCAAAAAAATTAAAAAACTTCATTCCGGCTTTACTTTTATCCGAACTGGGTTGGAATAGGCCGAGAAAGAAAAAAAAAATAAAAAATTTAGTCCCGAATTCCGTTCCCATCCTACCCTAGGTAGAAATTACAAAAAAAAAAATTGCAAAAAAATTAAAAAAAATTAAAAAAATCATTCTGGCAATATTCTATCCAAACTGGGTTGAAATACGCCGTGAAATAGAGAAAAAAAATTGTAGTCCCGAATTCCGTTCCTATCTGACCCTTGCTAGAAAATTCCAAAAAAAAAAAGCAAAAAAAAAAAAAAAAAGTCATTTCGGCAATATGTCTATCCAAACCGAGGTGAGATAGGCTGAGAAAGAGAAAAAAAAAAAATTTCCCGAATTCCGTTCCTATCCGACCCTAGCTAGAAAATTCGAAAAAAATTGGCAAAAAAATTCAAGAAATTGAAAAACTTCATTCCTGCATTATTTCTAACCAAACCAGGTTGAGATAGTTCTAGAAAGAGAAAAAAAAAAATTTTGAGTCTCGAATTCCGTTCCCATCCAACCCTATCTAGAAAATACAAAAAAAAAAAAAAAAAAAAAAAGCAAAAAATTTCAAAAAATTAAAAGACATCATTCTGGCCATATTTCTATCCAAACCGAGTTGAAATAGGCAGGGAAAGAGGGAAAAAAAATTTTAGTCACGAATTCTGTTCCTATCCGACCCTAGCTAGAAAATTCCAAAACAAATAGCAAAAAAATTCAAAAAATAGTAAAAAACTTCATTCTGGCTTTACTTTTATCCGAACTGGGTTGGAATAGGCCGAGAAAGAAAAAAGAAAAAAAATTTAGTCCCGAATTCCTTTCCCATCCGACCCTAGCTGGAAAATTTAAAAAAAAAAAAAAAAAAGCAAAAAAATAAAAAGAAATCATTCCGGCAATATTTCTATCCAAACCGAGGTGAGATAGGTTGAGAAGGACAGAAAAAAAAAAAAATTTCCCGAATTCCGTTCCTATCCGACCCTAGCTAGAAAATTCGAAAAAAATTGCCAAAAAAATTGAAAAACTTCATTCCTTTATTATTTCTAACCAAACCAGGTTGAGATAGTTCTAGAAAGAGAAAAAAAAAATTTTGAGTCTCGAATTCCGTTCCCATCCAACCCTATCTAGAAAATACAAAAAAAAAAAAAAAAAAAGCAAAAAATTTCAAAAAATTAAAAGACATCATTCTGGCCATATTTCTATCCAAACCGAGTTGAAAGAGGCAGGGAAAGAGGGAAAAAAAATTTTAGTCACGAATTCTGTTCCTATCCGACCCTAGTTAGAAAATTCCAAAACAAATAGCAAAAAAATTCAAAAAAATTAAAAAACTTCATTCCAGCTTTACTTTTATCCGAACTGGGTTGGAATAGGCCGAGAAAGAAAAAAAAATAAAAAATTTAGTCCCGAATTCCGTTCCTATCCGACCCTAGCTAGAAAATTCGAAAAAAATTGGCAAAAAAATTCAAGAAATTGAAAAACTTCATTCCTGCATTATTTCTAACCAAACCAGGTTGAGATAGTTCTAGAAAGAGAAAGAAACGATTTGAGTCTCGAATTCCGTTCCCATCCGACCCTAGCTAGAAAATACAAATAATAAAAAAAAAAAAAAAGCAAAAAATTTCAAAAAATTAAAAGACATCATTCTGGCCATATTCCTATCCAAACCGAGTTGAAATAGGCAGGGAAAGAGGGAAAAAAAATTTTAGTCTGAATTCTGTTCCTATCCAACCCTAGCCTCGAAAATTCCAAAACAAATAGCAAAAAAATTCAAAAAAATTAAAAAACTTCATTCCGGCATTACTTTTATCCGAACTGGGTTGTAATAGGCCGAGAAAGAGAAAAAAAATAATAATTTAGTCCCGAATTCCGTTCCTATTCGACCCTAGGTAGAAAATACAAAAAAAAATATAGCAAAAAAATTCAAAAAATTAAATAACATCATTCCGGCAATATTTCTATCCAAACCGGGTTGAAATAGGCCGTGAAATAGAGAAAAAAAATTTAGTCCCGAATTCCGTTCCTATCCGACCCTAGCTAGAAAATACAAAAAAAAAAATAAAATAAAAAGAAAGCAAAAAAATAAAAAGAAATCATTCCGGCAATATTTCTATCCAAACCGAGGTGAGATGGGCTGAGAAGGACAGAAAAAATTTATATTTCCCGAATTCCGTTCCTATCCGACCCTAGCTAGAAAATTCGAAAAAAATTGCCAAAAAAATTGAAAAACTTCATTCCTTTATTATTTCTAACCAAACCAGGTTGAGATAGTTCTAGAAAGAAAAAAAAAAAATTTTGAGTCTCGAATTCCGTTCCCATCCAACCCTAGCTAGAAAATACAAAAAAAAAAAAAAAAAAAAAAAAAAGCAAAAATTTCAAAAAATTAAAAGACATCATTCTGGCCATATTTCGTTCCAAACCGAGATGAAATAGGCAGGGAAAGAGGGAAAAAAAATTTTAGTCCGAATTCTGTTCCTATCCAACCCTAGCTTCGAAAATTCCAAAACAAATAGCAAAAAAATTCAAAAAAATTAAAGAACTTCATTCCGGCTTTACTTTTGTCTGAACTGGGTTGGAATAGGCCGAGAAAGAAAAAAAAAAAAAAAATTTAGTCCCGAATTCCGTTCCTATCTAACCCTAGCTAGAAAATTCCAAAAAAAAAAGCAAAAAAAAAAATCATTCCGGCAATATGTCTATCCAAACCGAGGTGAGATAGGCCGAGAAAGAGAAAAAAAAAATATTTCCCGAATTCCGTTCCTATCCGACCCTAGCTAGAAAATTCGAAAAAAATTGGCAAAAAAATTCAAGAAATTGAAAAACTTCATTCCTGCATTATTTCTAACCAAACCAGGTTGAGATAGTTCTAGAAAGAGAAAGAAACGATTTGAGTCTCGAATTCCGTTCCCATCCGACCCTAGCTAGAAAATACAAATAATAAAAAAAAAAAAAGCAAAAAATTTCAAAAAATTAAAAGACATCATTCTGGCCATATTCCTATCCAAACCGAGTTGAAATAGGCAGGGAAAGAGGGAAAAAAAATTTTAGTCTGAATTCTGTTCCTATCCAACCCTAGCTTCGAAAATTCCAAAACAAATAGCAAAAAAATTCAAAAAAATTAAAAAACTTCATTCCGGCATTACTTTTATCCGAACTGGGTTGTAATAGGCCGAGAAAGAGAAAAAAAATAATAATTTAGTCTCGAATTCCGTTCCTATCCGACCCTAGGTAGAAAATACAAAAAAAATATAGCAAAAAAATTCAAAAAATTAAAAAACATCATTCCGGCAATATTTCTATCCAAACCGGGTTGAAATAGGCCGTGAAATAGAGAAAAAAATTTTAGTCCCGAATTCCGTTCCTATCCGACCCTAGCTAGAAAATACAAAAAAAAAAATAAAATAAAAAGAAAGCAAAAAAATAAAAAGAAATCATTCCGGCAATATTTCTATCCAAACCGAGGTGAGATGGGCTGAGAAGGACAGAAAAAATTTATATTTCCCGAATTCCGTTCCTATCCGACCCTAGCCAGAAAATTCGAAAAAAATTGCCAAAAAAATTGAAAAACTTCATTCCTTTATTATTTCTAACCAAACCAGGTTGAGATAGTTCTAGAAAGAGAAAAAAAAAATTTTGAGTCTCGAATTCCGTTCCCATCCAACCCTAGCTAGAAAATACAAAAAAAAAAAAAAAAAAAAAAAAAAGCAAAAAATTTCAAAAAATTAAAAGACATCATTCTGGCCATATTTCTATCCAAACCGAGTTGAAAGAGGCAGGGAAAGAGGGAAAAAAAATTTTAGTCACGAATTCTGTTCCTATCCGACCCTAGTTAGAAAATTCCAAAACAAATAGCAAAAAAATTAAAAAACTTCATTCCAGCTTTACTTTTATCCGAACTGGGTTGGAATAGGCCGAGAAAGAAAAAAAAATAAAAAATTTAGTCCCGAATTCCGTTCCCATCCGACCCTAGGTAGAAAGTACAAAAAAAAAATTGCAAAAAAATTAAAAAAATCATTCTGGCAATATTTCTATCCAAACTAGGTTGAAATACGCCGTGAAATAGAAAAAAAAATTTTAGTCCCAAATTCCGTTCCTATCTGACCCTAGCTAGAAAATTCCAAAAAAAAAAGCAAAAAAAAAAAAAAAAAAAAAAAAATCATTTCGGCAATATGTCTATCCAAACCGAGGTGAGATAGGCTGAGAAAGAGAAAAAAAAAATATTTCCCGAATTCCGTTCCTATCCGACCCTAGCTAGAAAATTCGAAAAAAATTGGCAAAAAAATTCAAGAAATTGAAAAACTTCGTTCCTGCATTATATCTAACCAAACCAGGTTGAGATAGTTCTAGAAAGAGAAAAAAAAGTTTGAGTCTCGAATTCCGTTCCCATCCAACCCTAGCTAGAAAATACAAATAATAAAAAAAAAAAAAAAAAAAAAGCAAAAATTTCAAAAAATTAAAAGACATCATTCTGGCCATATTTCGTTCCAAACCGAGATGAAATAGGCAGGGAAAGAGGGAAAAAAAATTTTAGTCCGAATTCTGTTCCTATCCAACCCTAGCTTCGAAAATTCCAAAACAAATAGCAAAAAAATTCAAAAAAATTAAAGAACTTCATTCCGGCTTTACTTTTGTCTGAACTGGGTTGGAATAGGCCGATAAAGAAAAAAAAAAAAAAAAAAATTTAGTCCCGAATTCCGTTCCTATCTAACCCTAGCTAGAAAATTCCAAAAAAAAAAGCAAAAAAGAAAAAAAAAAAAATCATTCCGGCAATATGTCTATCCAAACCGAGGTGAGATAGGCCGAGAAAGAGAAAAAAAAAATATTTCCCGAATTCCGTTCCTATCCGACCCTAGCTAGAAAATTCGAAAAAAATTGGCAAAAAAATTCAAGAAATTGAAAAACTTCATTCCTGCATTATTTCTAACCAAACCAGGTTGAGATAGTTCTAGAAAGAGAAAGAAACGATTTGAGTCTCGAATTCCGTTCCCATCCGACCCTAGCTAGAAAATACAAATAATAAAAAAAAAAAAAGCAAAAAATTTCAAAAAATTAAAAGACATCATTCTGGCCATATTCCTATCCAAACCGAGTTGAAATAGGCAGGGAAAGAGGGAAAAAAAATTTTAGTCTGAATTCTGTTCCTATCCAACCCTAGCTTCGAAAATTCCAAAACAAATAGCAAAAAAATTCAAAAAAATTAAAAAACTTCATTCCGGCATTACTTTTATCCGAACTGGGTTGTAATAGGCCGAGAAAGAGAAAAAAAATAATAATTTAGTCTCGAATTCCGTTCCTATCCGACCCTAGGTAGAAAATACAAAAAAAATATAGCAAAAAAATTCAAAAAATTAAAAAACATCATTCCGGCAATATTTCTATCCAAACCGGGTTGAAATAGGCCGTGAAATAGAGAAAAAAATTTTAGTCCCGAATTCCGTTCCTATCCGACCCCAGCTAGAAAATACAAAAAAAAAAATAAAATAAAAAGAAAGCAAAAAAATAAAAAGAAATCATTCCGGCAATATTTCTATCCAAACCGAGGTGAGATGGGCTGAGAAGGACAGAAACAATTTATATTTCCCGAATTCCGTTCCTATCCGACCCTAGCTAGAAAATTCGAAAAAAATTGCCAAAAAAATTGAAAAACTTCATTCCTTTATTATTTCTAACCAAACCAGGTTGAGATAGTTCTAGAAAGAGAAAAAAAAAATTTTGAGTCTCGAATTCCGTTCCCATCCAACCCTAGCTAGAAAATACAAAAAAAGAAAAATGCAAAAAATTAAAAGACATCATTCTGGCCATATTTCTATCCAAACCGAGTTGAAATAGGCAGGGAAAGATAGAAAAAAAATTTTAGTCACGAATTCTGTTCCTATCCGACCCTAGCTAGAAAATTCCAAGACAAATAGCAAAAAAATTCAAAAAAATTAAAAAACTTCATTCCGGCTTTACTTTTATCCGAACTGGGTTGGAATAGGCCGAGAAAGAAAAAAAAAATAAAAAATTTAGTCCCGAATTCCGTTCCCATCCTACCCTAGGTAGAAATTACAAAAAAAAAAATTGCAAAAAAATTAAAAAAAATTAAAAAAATCATTCTGGCAATATTCTATCCAAACTGGGTTGAAATACGCCGTGAAATAGAGAAAAAAAATTGTAGTCCCGAATTCCGTTCCTATCTGACCCTTGCTAGAAAATTCCAAAAAAAAAAAGCAAAAAAAAAAAAAAAAAGTCATTTCGGCAATATGTCTATCCAAACCGAGGTGAGATAGGCTGAGAAAGAGAAAAAAAAAAAATTTCCCGAATTCCGTTCCTATCCGACCCTAGCTAGAAAATTCGAAAAAAATTGGCAAAAAAATTCAAGAAATTGAAAAACTTCATTCCTGCATTATTTCTAACCAAACCAGGTTGAGATAGTTCTAGAAAGAGAAAAAAAAAAATTTTGAGTCTCGAATTCCGTTCCCATCCAACCCTATCTAGAAAATACAAAAAAAAAAAAAAAAAAAAAAAGCAAAAAATTTCAAAAAATTAAAAGACATCATTCTGGCCATATTTCTATCCAAACCGAGTTGAAATAGGCAGGGAAAGAGGGAAAAAAAATTTTAGTCACGAATTCTGTTCCTATCCGACCCTAGCTAGAAAATTCCAAAACAAATAGCAAAAAAATTCAAAAAATAGTAAAAAACTTCATTCTGGCTTTACTTTTATCCGAACTGGGTTGGAATAGGCCGAGAAAGAAAAAAGAAAAAAAATTTAGTCCCGAATTCCTTTCCCATCCGACCCTAGCTGGAAAATTTAAAAAAAAAAAAAAAAAAGCAAAAAAATAAAAAGAAATCATTCCGGCAATATTTCTATCCAAACCGAGGTGAGATAGGTTGAGAAGGACAGAAAAAAAAAAAAATTTCCCGAATTCCGTTCCTATCCGACCCTAGCTAGAAAATTCGAAAAAAATTGCCAAAAAAATTGAAAAACTTCATTCCTTTATTATTTCTAACCAAACCAGGTTGAGATAGTTCTAGAAAGAGAAAAAAAAAATTTTGAGTCTCGAATTCCGTTCCCATCCAACCCTATCTAGAAAATACAAAAAAAAAAAAAAAAAAAGCAAAAAATTTCAAAAAATTAAAAGACATCATTCTGGCCATATTTCTATCCAAACCGAGTTGAAAGAGGCAGGGAAAGAGGGAAAAAAAATTTTAGTCACGAATTCTGTTCCTATCCGACCCTAGTTAGAAAATTCCAAAACAAATAGCAAAAAAATTCAAAAAAATTAAAAAACTTCATTCCAGCTTTACTTTTATCCGAACTGGGTTGGAATAGGCCGAGAAAGAAAAAAAAATAAAAAATTTAGTCCCGAATTCCGTTCCTATCCGACCCTAGCTAGAAAATTCGAAAAAAATTGGCAAAAAAATTCAAGAAATTGAAAAACTTCATTCCTGCATTATTTCTAACCAAACCAGGTTGAGATAGTTCTAGAAAGAGAAAGAAACGATTTGAGTCTCGAATTCCGTTCCCATCCGACCCTAGCTAGAAAATACAAATAATAAAAAAAAAAAAAAAGCAAAAAATTTCAAAAAATTAAAAGACATCATTCTGGCCATATTCCTATCCAAACCGAGTTGAAATAGGCAGGGAAAGAGGGAAAAAAAATTTTAGTCTGAATTCTGTTCCTATCCAACCCTAGCCTCGAAAATTCCAAAACAAATAGCAAAAAAATTCAAAAAAATTAAAAAACTTCATTCCGGCATTACTTTTATCCGAACTGGGTTGTAATAGGCCGAGAAAGAGAAAAAAAATAATAATTTAGTCCCGAATTCCGTTCCTATTCGACCCTAGGTAGAAAATACAAAAAAAAATATAGCAAAAAAATTCAAAAAATTAAATAACATCATTCCGGCAATATTTCTATCCAAACCGGGTTGAAATAGGCCGTGAAATAGAGAAAAAAAATTTAGTCCCGAATTCCGTTCCTATCCGACCCTAGCTAGAAAATACAAAAAAAAAAATAAAATAAAAAGAAAGCAAAAAAATAAAAAGAAATCATTCCGGCAATATTTCTATCCAAACCGAGGTGAGATGGGCTGAGAAGGACAGAAAAAATTTATATTTCCCGAATTCCGTTCCTATCCGACCCTAGCTAGAAAATTCGAAAAAAATTGCCAAAAAAATTGAAAAACTTCATTCCTTTATTATTTCTAACCAAACCAGGTTGAGATAGTTCTAGAAAGAAAAAAAAAAAATTTTGAGTCTCGAATTCCGTTCCCATCCAACCCTAGCTAGAAAATACAAAAAAAAAAAAAAAAAAAAAAAAAAGCAAAAATTTCAAAAAATTAAAAGACATCATTCTGGCCATATTTCGTTCCAAACCGAGATGAAATAGGCAGGGAAAGAGGGAAAAAAAATTTTAGTCCGAATTCTGTTCCTATCCAACCCTAGCTTCGAAAATTCCAAAACAAATAGCAAAAAAATTCAAAAAAATTAAAGAACTTCATTCCGGCTTTACTTTTGTCTGAACTGGGTTGGAATAGGCCGAGAAAGAAAAAAAAAAAAAAAATTTAGTCCCGAATTCCGTTCCTATCTAACCCTAGCTAGAAAATTCCAAAAAAAAAAGCAAAAAAAAAAATCATTCCGGCAATATGTCTATCCAAACCGAGGTGAGATAGGCCGAGAAAGAGAAAAAAAAAATATTTCCCGAATTCCGTTCCTATCCGACCCTAGCTAGAAAATTCGAAAAAAATTGGCAAAAAAATTCAAGAAATTGAAAAACTTCATTCCTGCATTATTTCTAACCAAACCAGGTTGAGATAGTTCTAGAAAGAGAAAGAAACGATTTGAGTCTCGAATTCCGTTCCCATCCGACCCTAGCTAGAAAATACAAATAATAAAAAAAAAAAAAGCAAAAAATTTCAAAAAATTAAAAGACATCATTCTGGCCATATTCCTATCCAAACCGAGTTGAAATAGGCAGGGAAAGAGGGAAAAAAAATTTTAGTCTGAATTCTGTTCCTATCCAACCCTAGCTTCGAAAATTCCAAAACAAATAGCAAAAAAATTCAAAAAAATTAAAAAACTTCATTCCGGCATTACTTTTATCCGAACTGGGTTGTAATAGGCCGAGAAAGAGAAAAAAAATAATAATTTAGTCTCGAATTCCGTTCCTATCCGACCCTAGGTAGAAAATACAAAAAAAATATAGCAAAAAAATTCAAAAAATTAAAAAACATCATTCCGGCAATATTTCTATCCAAACCGGGTTGAAATAGGCCGTGAAATAGAGAAAAAAATTTTAGTCCCGAATTCCGTTCCTATCCGACCCTAGCTAGAAAATACAAAAAAAAAAATAAAATAAAAAGAAAGCAAAAAAATAAAAAGAAATCATTCCGGCAATATTTCTATCCAAACCGAGGTGAGATGGGCTGAGAAGGACAGAAAAAATTTATATTTCCCGAATTCCGTTCCTATCCGACCCTAGCCAGAAAATTCGAAAAAAATTGCCAAAAAAATTGAAAAACTTCATTCCTTTATTATTTCTAACCAAACCAGGTTGAGATAGTTCTAGAAAGAGAAAAAAAAAATTTTGAGTCTCGAATTCCGTTCCCATCCAACCCTAGCTAGAAAATACAAAAAAAAAAAAAAAAAAAAAAAAAAGCAAAAAATTTCAAAAAATTAAAAGACATCATTCTGGCCATATTTCTATCCAAACCGAGTTGAAAGAGGCAGGGAAAGAGGGAAAAAAAATTTTAGTCACGAATTCTGTTCCTATCCGACCCTAGTTAGAAAATTCCAAAACAAATAGCAAAAAAATTAAAAAACTTCATTCCAGCTTTACTTTTATCCGAACTGGGTTGGAATAGGCCGAGAAAGAAAAAAAAATAAAAAATTTAGTCCCGAATTCCGTTCCCATCCGACCCTAGGTAGAAAGTACAAAAAAAAAATTGCAAAAAAATTAAAAAAATCATTCTGGCAATATTTCTATCCAAACTAGGTTGAAATACGCCGTGAAATAGAAAAAAAAATTTTAGTCCCAAATTCCGTTCCTATCTGACCCTAGCTAGAAAATTCCAAAAAAAAAAGCAAAAAAAAAAAAAAAAAAAAAAAAATCATTTCGGCAATATGTCTATCCAAACCGAGGTGAGATAGGCTGAGAAAGAGAAAAAAAAAATATTTCCCGAATTCCGTTCCTATCCGACCCTAGCTAGAAAATTCGAAAAAAATTGGCAAAAAAATTCAAGAAATTGAAAAACTTCGTTCCTGCATTATATCTAACCAAACCAGGTTGAGATAGTTCTAGAAAGAGAAAAAAAAGTTTGAGTCTCGAATTCCGTTCCCATCCAACCCTAGCTAGAAAATACAAATAATAAAAAAAAAAAAAAAAAAAAAGCAAAAATTTCAAAAAATTAAAAGACATCATTCTGGCCATATTTCGTTCCAAACCGAGATGAAATAGGCAGGGAAAGAGGGAAAAAAAATTTTAGTCCGAATTCTGTTCCTATCCAACCCTAGCTTCGAAAATTCCAAAACAAATAGCAAAAAAATTCAAAAAAATTAAAGAACTTCATTCCGGCTTTACTTTTGTCTGAACTGGGTTGGAATAGGCCGATAAAGAAAAAAAAAAAAAAAAAAATTTAGTCCCGAATTCCGTTCCTATCTAACCCTAGCTAGAAAATTCCAAAAAAAAAAGCAAAAAAGAAAAAAAAAAAAATCATTCCGGCAATATGTCTATCCAAACCGAGGTGAGATAGGCCGAGAAAGAGAAAAAAAAAATATTTCCCGAATTCCGTTCCTATCCGACCCTAGCTAGAAAATTCGAAAAAAATTGGCAAAAAAATTCAAGAAATTGAAAAACTTCATTCCTGCATTATTTCTAACCAAACCAGGTTGAGATAGTTCTAGAAAGAGAAAGAAACGATTTGAGTCTCGAATTCCGTTCCCATCCGACCCTAGCTAGAAAATACAAATAATAAAAAAAAAAAAAGCAAAAAATTTCAAAAAATTAAAAGACATCATTCTGGCCATATTCCTATCCAAACCGAGTTGAAATAGGCAGGGAAAGAGGGAAAAAAAATTTTAGTCTGAATTCTGTTCCTATCCAACCCTAGCTTCGAAAATTCCAAAACAAATAGCAAAAAAATTCAAAAAAATTAAAAAACTTCATTCCGGCATTACTTTTATCCGAACTGGGTTGTAATAGGCCGAGAAAGAGAAAAAAAATAATAATTTAGTCTCGAATTCCGTTCCTATCCGACCCTAGGTAGAAAATACAAAAAAAATATAGCAAAAAAATTCAAAAAATTAAAAAACATCATTCCGGCAATATTTCTATCCAAACCGGGTTGAAATAGGCCGTGAAATAGAGAAAAAAATTTTAGTCCCGAATTCCGTTCCTATCCGACCCCAGCTAGAAAATACAAAAAAAAAAATAAAATAAAAAGAAAGCAAAAAAATAAAAAGAAATCATTCCGGCAATATTTCTATCCAAACCGAGGTGAGATGGGCTGAGAAGGACAGAAAAAATTTATATTTCCCGAATTCCGTTCCTATCCGACCCTAGCTAGAAAATTCGAAAAAAATTGCCAAAAAAATTGAAAAACTTCATTCCTTTATTATTTCTAACCAAACCAGGTTGAGATAGTTCTAGAAAGAGAAAAAAAAAATTTTGAGTCTCGAATTCCGTTCCCATCCAACCCTAGCTAGAAAATACAAAAAAAGAAAAATGCAAAAAATTAAAAGACATCATTCTGGCCATATTTCTATCCAAACCGAGTTGAAATAGGCAGGGAAAGATAGAAAAAAAATTTTAGTCACGAATTCTGTTCCTATCCGACCCTAGCTAGAAAATTCCAAGACAAATAGCAAAAAAATTCAAAAAAATTAAAAAACTTCATTCCGGCTTTACTTTTATCCGAACTGGGTTGGAATAGGCCGAGAAAGAAAAAAAAAATAAAAAATTTAGTCCCGAATTCCGTTCCCATCCTACCCTAGGTAGAAATTACAAAAAAAAAAATTGCAAAAAAATTAAAAAAAATTAAAAAAATCATTCTGGCAATATTTCTATCCAAACTGGGTTGAAATACGCCGTGAAATAGAGAAAAAAAATTGTAGTCCCGAATTCCGTTCCTATCTGACCCTTGCTAGAAAATTCCAAAAAAAAAAAGCAAAAAAAAAAAAAAAAAGTCATTTCGGCAATATGTCTATCCAAACCGAGGTGAGATAGGCTGAGAAAGAGAAAAAAAAAAAATTTCCCGAATTCCGTTCCTATCCGACCCTAGCTAGAAAATTCGAAAAAAATTGGCAAAAAAATTCAAGAAATTGAAAAACTTCGTTCCTGCATTATTTCTAACCAAACCAGGTTGAGATAGTTCTAGAAAGAGAAAAAAAAAATTTTGAGTCTCGAATTCCGTTCCCATCCAACCCTATCTAGAAAATACAAAAAAAAAAAAAAAAAAAAAGCAAAAAATTTCAAAAAATTAAAAGACATCATTCTGGCCATATTTCTATCCAAACCGAGTTGAAATAGGCAGGGAAAGAGGGAAAAAAAATTTTAGTCACGAATTCTGTTCCTATCCGACCCTAGCTAGAAAATTCCAAAACAAATAGCAAAAAAATTCAAAAAATAGTAAAAAACTTCATTCTGGCTTTACTTTTATCCGAACTGGGTTGGAATAGGCCGAGAAAGAAAAAAGAAAAAAAATTTAGTCCCGAATTCCTTTCCCATCCGACCCTAGCTGGAAAATTTAAAAAAAAAAAAAAAAAGCAAAAAAATAAAAAGAAATCATTCCGGCAATATTTCTATCCAAACCGAGGTGAGATAGGTTGAGAAGGACAGAAAAAAAAAAAAATTTCCCGAATTCCGTTCCTATCCGACCCTAGCTAGAAAATTCGAAAAAAATTGCCAAAAAAATTGAAAAACTTCATTCCTTTATTATTTCTAACCAAACCAGGTTGAGATAGTTCTAGAAAGAGAAAAAAAAAATTTTGAGTCTCGAATTCCGTTCCCATCCAACCCTATCTAGAAAATACAAAAAAAAAAAAAAAAAAAGCAAAAAATTTCAAAAAATTAAAAGACATCATTCTGGCCATATTTCTATCCAAACCGAGTTGAAAGAGGCAGGGAAAGAGGGAAAAAAAATTTTAGTCACGAATTCTGTTCCTATCCGAACTGGGTTGGAATAGGCCGAGAAAGAAAAAAAAATAAAAAATTTAGTCCCGAATACCGTTCCTATCCGACCCTAGCTAGAAAATTCGAAAAAAATTGGCAAAAAAATTCAAGAAATTGAAAAACTTCATTCCTGCATTATTTCTAACCAAACCAGGTTGAGATAGTTCTAGAAAGAGAAAGAAACGATTTGAGTCTCGAATTCCGTTCCCATCCGACCCTAGCTAGAAAATACAAATAATAAAAAAAAAAAAAAAGCAAAAAATTTCAAAAAATTAAAAGACATCATTCTGGCCATATTCCTATCCAAACCGAGTTGAAATAGGCAGGGAAAGAGGGAAAAAAAATTTTAGTCTGAATTCTGTTCCTATCCAACCCTAGCCTCGAAAATTCCAAAACAAATAGCAAAAAAATTCAAAAAAATTAAAAAACTTCATTCCGGCATTACTTTTATCCGAACTGGGTTGTAATAGGCCGAGAAAGAGAAAAAAAATAATAATTTAGTCCCGAATTCCGTTCCTATCCGACCCCAGCTAGAAAATACAAAAAAAAAAATAAAATAAAAAGAAAGCAAAAAAATAAAAAGAAATCATTCCGGCAATATTTCTATCCAAACCGAGGTGAGATGGGCTGAGAAGGACAGAAAAAATTTATATTTCCCGAATTCCGTTCCTATCCGACCCTAGCTAGAAAATTCGAAAAAAATTGCCAAAAAAATTGAAAAACTTCATTCCTTTATTATTTCTAACCAAACCAGGTTGAGATAGTTCTAGAAAGAGAAAAAAAAAATTTTGAGTCTCGAATTCCGTTCCCATCCAACCCTAGCTAGAAAATACAAAAAAAGAAAAATGCAAAAAATTAAAAGACATCATTCTGGCCATATTTCTATCCAAACCGAGTTGAAATAGGCAGGGAAAGATAGAAAAAAAATTTTAGTCACGAATTCTGTTCCTATCCGACCCTAGCTAGAAAATTCCAAGACAAATAGCAAAAAAATTCAAAAAAATTAAAAAACTTCATTCCGGCTTTACTTTTATCCGAACTGGGTTGGAATAGGCCGAGAAAGAAAAAAAAAATAAAAAATTTAGTCCCGAATTCCGTTCCCATCCTACCCTAGGTAGAAATTACAAAAAAAAAAATTGCAAAAAAATTAAAAAAAATTAAAAAAATCATTCTGGCAATATTTCTATCCAAACTGGGTTGAAATACGCCGTGAAATAGAGAAAAAAAATTGTAGTCCCGAATTCCGTTCCTATCTGACCCTTGCTAGAAAATTCCAAAAAAAAAAAGCAAAAAAAAAAAAAAAAAGTCATTTCGGCAATATGTCTATCCAAACCGAGGTGAGATAGGCTGAGAAAGAGAAAAAAAAAAAATTTCCCGAATTCCGTTCCTATCCGACCCTAGCTAGAAAATTCGAAAAAAATTGGCAAAAAAATTCAAGAAATTGAAAAACTTCGTTCCTGCATTATTTCTAACCAAACCAGGTTGAGATAGTTCTAGAAAGAGAAAAAAAAAATTTTGAGTCTCGAATTCCGTTCCCATCCAACCCTATCTAGAAAATACAAAAAAAAAAAAAAAAAAAAAGCAAAAAATTTCAAAAAATTAAAAGACATCATTCTGGCCATATTTCTATCCAAACCGAGTTGAAATAGGCAGGGAAAGAGGGAAAAAAAATTTTAGTCACGAATTCTGTTCCTATCCGACCCTAGCTAGAAAATTCCAAAACAAATAGCAAAAAAATTCAAAAAATAGTAAAAAACTTCATTCTGGCTTTACTTTTATCCGAACTGGGTTGGAATAGGCCGAGAAAGAAAAAAGAAAAAAAATTTAGTCCCGAATTCCTTTCCCATCCGACCCTAGCTGGAAAATTTAAAAAAAAAAAAAAAAAGCAAAAAAATAAAAAGAAATCATTCCGGCAATATTTCTATCCAAACCGAGGTGAGATAGGTTGAGAAGGACAGAAAAAAAAAAAAATTTCCCGAATTCCGTTCCTATCCGACCCTAGCTAGAAAATTCGAAAAAAATTGCCAAAAAAATTGAAAAACTTCATTCCTTTATTATTTCTAACCAAACCAGGTTGAGATAGTTCTAGAAAGAGAAAAAAAAAATTTTGAGTCTCGAATTCCGTTCCCATCCAACCCTATCTAGAAAATACAAAAAAAAAAAAAAAAAAGCAAAAAATTTCAAAAAATTAAAAGACATCATTCTGGCCATATTTCTATCCAAACCGAGTTGAAAGAGGCAGGGAAAGAGGGAAAAAAAATTTTAGTCACGAATTCTGTTCCTATCCGACCCTAGTTAGAAAATTCCAAAACAAATAGCAAAAAAATTCAAAAAAATTAAAAAACTTCATTCCAGCTTTACTTTTATCCGAACTGGGTTGGAATAGGCCGAGAAAGAAAAAAAAATAAAAAATTTAGTCCCGAATACCGTTCCTATCCGACCCTAGCTAGAAAATTCGAAAAAAATTGGCAAAAAAATTCAAGAAATTGAAAAACTTCATTCCTGCATTATTTCTAACCAAACCAGGTTGAGATAGTTCTAGAAAGAGAAAGAAACGATTTGAGTCTCGAATTCCGTTCCCATCCGACCCTAGCTAGAAAATACAAATAATAAAAAAAAAAAAAAAGCAAAAAATTTCAAAAAATTAAAAGACATCATTCTGGCCATATTCCTATCCAAACCGAGTTGAAATAGGCAGGGAAAGAGGGAAAAAAAATTTTAGTCTGAATTCTGTTCCTATCCAACCCTAGCCTCGAAAATTCCAAAACAAATAGCAAAAAAATTCAAAAAAATTAAAAAACTTCATTCCGGCATTACTTTTATCCGAACTGGGTTGTAATAGGCCGAGAAAGAGAAAAAAAATAATAATTTAGTCCCGAATTCCGTTCCTATCCGACCCCAGCTAGAAAATACAAAAAAAAAAATAAAATAAAAAGAAAGCAAAAAAATAAAAAGAAATCATTCCGGCAATATTTCTATCCAAACCGAGGTGAGATGGGCTGAGAAGGACAGAAAAAATTTATATTTCCCGAATTCCGTTCCTATCCGACCCTAGCTAGAAAATTCGAAAAAAATTGCCAAAAAAATTGAAAAACTTCATTCCTTTATTATTTCTAACCAAACCAGGTTGAGATAGTTCTAGAAAGAGAAAAAAAAAATTTTGAGTCTCGAATTCCGTTCCCATCCAACCCTAGCTAGAAAATACAAAAAAAGAAAAATGCAAAAAATTAAAAGACATCATTCTGGCCATATTTCTATCCAAACCGAGTTGAAATAGGCAGGGAAAGATAGAAAAAAAATTTTAGTCACGAATTCTGTTCCTATCCGACCCTAGCTAGAAAATTCCAAGACAAATAGCAAAAAAATTCAAAAAAATTAAAAAACTTCATTCCGGCTTTACTTTTATCCGAACTGGGTTGGAATAGGCCGAGAAAGAAAAAAAAAATAAAAAATTTAGTCCCGAATTCCGTTCCCATCCTACCCTAGGTAGAAATTACAAAAAAAAAAATTGCAAAAAAATTAAAAAAAATTAAAAAAATCATTCTGGCAATATTTCTATCCAAACTGGGTTGAAATACGCCGTGAAATAGAGAAAAAAAATTGTAGTCCCGAATTCCGTTCCTATCTGACCCTTGCTAGAAAATTCCAAAAAAAAAAAGCAAAAAAAAAAAAAAAAAGTCATTTCGGCAATATGTCTATCCAAACCGAGGTGAGATAGGCTGAGAAAGAGAAAAAAAAAAAATTTCCCGAATTCCGTTCCTATCCGACCCTAGCTAGAAAATTCGAAAAAAATTGGCAAAAAAATTCAAGAAATTGAAAAACTTCGTTCCTGCATTATTTCTAACCAAACCAGGTTGAGATAGTTCTAGAAAGAGAAAAAAAAAATTTTGAGTCTCGAATTCCGTTCCCATCCAACCCTATCTAGAAAATACAAAAAAAAAAAAAAAAAAAAAGCAAAAAATTTCAAAAAATTAAAAGACATCATTCTGGCCATATTTCTATCCAAACCGAGTTGAAATAGGCAGGGAAAGAGGGAAAAAAAATTTTAGTCACGAATTCTGTTCCTATCCGACCCTAGCTAGAAAATTCCAAAACAAATAGCAAAAAAATTCAAAAAATAGTAAAAAACTTCATTCTGGCTTTACTTTTATCCGAACTGGGTTGGAATAGGCCGAGAAAGAAAAAAGAAAAAAAATTTAGTCCCGAATTCCTTTCCCATCCGACCCTAGCTGGAAAATTTAAAAAAAAAAAAAAAAAGCAAAAAAATAAAAAGAAATCATTCCGGCAATATTTCTATCCAAACCGAGGTGAGATAGGTTGAGAAGGACAGAAAAAAAAAAAAATTTCCCGAATTCCGTTCCTATCCGACCCTAGCTAGAAAATTCGAAAAAAATTGCCAAAAAAATTGAAAAACTTCATTCCTTTATTATTTCTAACCAAACCAGGTTGAGATAGTTCTAGAAAGAGAAAAAAAAAATTTTGAGTCTCGAATTCCGTTCCCATCCAACCCTATCTAGAAAATACAAAAAAAAAAAAAAAAAAGCAAAAAATTTCAAAAAATTAAAAGACATCATTCTGGCCATATTTCTATCCAAACCGAGTTGAAAGAGGCAGGGAAAGAGGGAAAAAAAATTTTAGTCACGAATTCTGTTCCTATCCGACCCTAGTTAGAAAATTCCAAAACAAATAGCAAAAAAATTCAAAAAAATTAAAAAACTTCATTCCAGCTTTACTTTTATCCGAACTGGGTTGGAATAGGCCGAGAAAGAAAAAAAAATAAAAAATTTAGTCCCGAATTCCGTTCCTATCCGACCCTAGCTAGAAAATTCGAAAAAAATTGGCAAAAAAATTCAAGAAATTGAAAAACTTCATTCCTGCATTATTTCTAACCAAACCAGGTTGAGATAGTTCTAGAAAGAGAAAGAAACGATTTGAGTCTCGAATTCCGTTCCCATCCGACCCTAGCTAGAAAATACAAATAATAAAAAAAAAAAAAAAGCAAAAAATTTCAAAAAATTAAAAGACATCATTCTGGCCATATTCCTATCCAAACCGAGTTGAAATAGGCAGGGAAAGAGGGAAAAAAAATTTTAGTCTGAATTCTGTTCCTATCCAACCCTAGCCTCGAAAATTCCAAAACAAATAGCAAAAAAATTCAAAAAAATTAAAAAACTTCATTCCGGCATTACTTTTATCCGAACTGGGTTGTAATAGGCCGAGAAAGAGAAAAAAAATAATAATTTAGTCCCGAATTCCGTTCCTATTCGACCCTAGGTAGAAAATACAAAAAAAAATATAGCAAAAAAATTCAAAAAATTAAACAACATCATTCCGGCAATATTTCTATCCAAACCGGGTTGAAATAGGCCGTGAAATAGAGAAAAAAATTTTAGTCCCGAATTCCGTTCCTATCCGACCCTAGCTAGAAAATACAAAAAAAAAAATAAAATAAAAAGAAAGCAAAAAAATAAAAAGAAATCATTCCGGCAATATTTCTATCCAAACCGAGGTGAGATGGGCTGAGAAGGACAGAAAAAATTTATATTTCCCGAATTCCGTTCCTATCCGACCCTAGCTAGAAAATTCGAAAAAAATTGCCAAAAAAATTGAAAAACTTCATTCCTTTATTATTTCTAACCAAACCAGGTTGAGATAGTTCTAGAAAGAGAAAAAAAAAATTTTGAGTCTCGAATTCCGTTCCCATCCAACCCTAGCTAGAAAATACAAAAAAAAAAAAAAAAAAAAAAAAAAAGCAAAAATTTCAAAAAATTAAAAGACATCATTCTGGCCATATTTCGTTCCAAACCGAGATGAAATAGGCAGGGAAAGAGGGAAAAAAAATTTTAGTCCGAATTCTGTTCCTATCCAACCCTAGCTTCGAAAATTCCAAAACAAATAGCAAAAAAATTCAAAAAAATTAAAGAACTTCATTCCGGCTTTACTTTTGTCTGAACTGGGTTGGAATAGGCCGAGAAAGAAAAAAAAAAAAAAAATTTAGTCCCGAATTCCGTTCCTATCTAACCCTAGCTAGAAAATTCCAAAAAAAAAAGCAAAAAAAAAAAAAAAAAAAAAATCATTCCGGCAATATGTCTATCCAAACCGAGGTGAGATAGGCCGAGAAAGAGAAAAAAAAAATATTTCCCGAATTCCGTTCCTATCCGACCCTAGCTAGAAAATTCGAAAAAAATTGGCAAAAAAATTCAAGAAATTGAAAAACTTCATTCCTGCATTATTTCTAACCAAACCAGGTTGAGATAGTTCTAGAAAGAGAAAGAAACGATTTGAGTCTCGAATTCCGTTCCCATCCGACCCTAGCTAGAAAATACAAATAATAAAAAAAAAAAAAGCAAAAAATTTCAAAAAATTAAAAGACATCAGTCTGGCCATATTCCTATCCAAACCGAGTTGAAATAGGCAGGGAAAGAGGGAAAAAAAATTTTAGTCTGAATTCTGTTCCTATCCAACCCTAGCTTCAAAAATTCCAAAACAAATAGCAAAAAAATTCAAAAAAATTAAAAAACTTCATTCCGGCATTACTTTTATCCGAACTGGGTTGTAATAGGCCGAGAAAGAGAAAAAAAATAATAATTTAGTCTCGAATTCCGTTCCTATCCGACCCTAGGTAGAAAATACAAAAAAAATATAGCAAAAAAATTCAAAAAATTAAAAAACATCATTCCGGCAATATTTCTATCCAAACCGGGTTGAAATAGGCCGTGAAATAGAGAAAAAAATTTTAGTCCCGAATTCCGTTCCTATCCGACCCTAGCTAGAAAATACAAAAAAAAAAATAAAATAAAAAGAAAGCAAAAAAATAAAAAGAAATCATTCCGGCAATATTTCTATCCAAACCGAGGTGAGATGGGCTGAGAAGGACAGAAAAAATTTATATTTCCCGAATTCCGTTCCTATCCGACCCTAGCTAGAAAATTCGAAAAAAATTGCCAAAAAAATTGAAAAACTTCATTCCTTTATTATTTCTAACCAAACCAGGTTGAGATAGTTCTAGAAAGAGAAAAAAAAAATTTTGAGTCTCGAATTCCGTTCCCATCCAACCCTAGCTAGAAAATACAAAAAAAAAAAAAAAAAAAAAAAAAGCAAAAAATTTCAAAAAATTAAAAGACATCATTCTGGCCATATTTCTATCCAAACCGAGTTGAAAGAGGCAGGGAAAGAGGGAAAAAAAATTTTAGTCACGAATTCTGTTCCTATCCGACCCTAGTTAGAAAATTCCAAAACAAATAGCAAAAAAATTAAAAAACTTCATTCCAGCTTTACTTTTATCCGAACTGGGTTGGAATAGGCCGAGAAAGAAAAAAAAATAAAAAATTTAGTCCCGAATTCCGTTCCCATCCGACCCTAGGTAGAAAGTACAAAAAAAAAATTGCAAAAAAATTAAAAAAATCATTCTGGCAATATTTCTATCCAAACTAGGTTGAAATACGCCGTGAAATAGAAAAAAAAATTTTAGTCCCAAATTCCGTTCCTATCTGACCCTAGCTAGAAAATTCCAAAAAAAAAAGCAAAAAAAAAAAAAAAAAAAAAAAAATCATTTCTGCAATATGTCTATCCAAACCGAGGTGAGATAGGCTGAGAAAGAGAAAAAAAAAATATTTCCCGAATTCCGTTCCTATCCGACCCTAGCTAGAAAATTCGAAAAAAATTGGCAAAAAAATTCAAGAAATTGAAAAACTTCATTCCTGCATTATATCTAACCAAACCAGGTTGAGATAGTTCTAGAAAGAGAAAAAAAAGTTTGAGTCTCGAATTCCGTTCCCATCCAACCCTAGCTAGAAAATACAAATAATAAAAAAAAAAAAAAAAAAAAAAGCAAAAATTTCAAAAAATTAAAAGACATCATTCTGGCCATATTTCGTTCCAAACCGAGATGAAATAGGCAGGGAAAGAGGGAAAAAAAATTTTAGTCCGAATTCTGTTCCTATCCAACCCTAGCTTCGAAAATTCCAAAACAAATAGCAAAAAAATTCAAAAAAATTAAAGAACTTCATTCCGGCTTTACTTTTGTCTGAACTGGGTTGGAATAGGCCGATAAAGAAAAAAAAAAAAAAAAAAATTTAGTCCCGAATTCCGTTCCTATCTAACCCTAACTAGAAAATTCCAAAAAAAAAAGCAAAAAAAAAAAAAAAAAAAATCATTCCGGCAATATGTCTATCCAAACCGAGGTGAGATAGGCCGAGAAAGAGAAAAAAAAAATATTTCCCGAATTCCGTTCCTATCCGACCCTAGCTAGAAAATTCGATAAAAATTGGCAAAAAAATTCAAGAAATTGAAAAACTTCATTCCTGCATTATTTCTAACCAAACCAGGTTGAGATAGTTCTAGAAAGAGAAAGAAACGATTTGAGTCTCGAATTCCGTTCCCATCCGACCCTAGCTAGAAAATACAAATAATAAAAAAAAAAAAAGCAAAAAATTTCAAAAAATTAAAAGACATCATTCTGGCCATATTCCTATCCAAACCGAGTTGAAATAGGCAGGGAAAGAGGGAAAAAAAATTTTAGTCTGAATTCTGTTCCTATCCAACCCTAGCTTCGAAAATTCCAAAACAAATAGCAAAAAAATTCAAAAAAATTAAAAAACTTCATTCCGGCATTACTTTTATCCGAACTGGGTTGTAATAGGCCGAGAAAGAGAAAAAAAATAATAATTTAGTCTCGAATTCCGTTCCTATCCGACCCTAGGTAGAAAATACAAAAAAAATATAGCAAAAAAATTCAAAAAATTAAAAAACATCATTCCGGCAATATTTCTATCCAAACCGGGTTGAAATAGGCCGTGAAATAGAGAAAAAAATTTTAGTCCCGAATTCCGTTCCTATCCGACCCCAGCTAGAAAATACAAAAAAAAAAATAAAATAAAAAGAAAGCAAAAAAATAAAAAGAAATCATTCCGGCAATATTTCTATCCAAACCGAGGTGAGATGGGCTGAGAAGGACAGAAAAAATTTATATTTCCCGAATTCCGTTCCTATCCGACCCTAGCTAGAAAATTCGAAAAAAATTGCCAAAAAAATTGAAAAACTTCATTCCTTTATTATTTCTAACCAAACCAGGTTGAGATAGTTCTAGAAAGAGAAAAAAAAAATTTTGAGTCTCGAATTCCGTTCCCATCCAACCCTAGCTAGAAAATACAAAAAAAGAAAAATGCAAAAAATTAAAAGACATCATTCTGGCCATATTTCTATCCAAACCGAGTTGAAATAGGCAGGGAAAGATAGAAAAAAAATTTTAGTCACGAATTCTGTTCCTATCCGACCCTAGCTAGAAAATTCCAAGACAAATAGCAAAAAAATTCAAAAAAATTAAAAAACTTCATTCCGGCTTTACTTTTATCCGAACTGGGTTGGAATAGGCCGAGAAAGAAAAAAAAAATAAAAAATTTAGTCCCGAATTCCGTTCCCATCCTACCCTAGGTAGAAATTACAAAAAAAAAAATTGCAAAAAAATTAAAAAAAATTAAAAAAATCATTCTGGCAATATTTCTATCCAAACTGGGTTGAAATACGCCGTGAAATAGAGAAAAAAAATTGTAGTCCCGAATTCCGTTCCTATCTGACCCTTGCTAGAAAATTCCAAAAAAAAAAAGCAAAAAAAAAAAAAAAAAGTCATTTCGGCAATATGTCTATCCAAACCGAGGTGAGATAGGCTGAGAAAGAGAAAAAAAAAAAATTTCCCGAATTCCGTTCCTATCCGACCCTAGCTAGAAAATTCGAAAAAAATTGGCAAAAAAATTCAAGAAATTGAAAAACTTCGTTCCTGCATTATTTCTAACCAAACCAGGTTGAGATAGTTCTAGAAAGAGAAAAAAAAAATTTTGAGTCTCGAATTCCGTTCCCATCCAACCCTATCTAGAAAATACAAAAAAAAAAAAAAAAAAAAAGCAAAAAATTTCAAAAAATTAAAAGACATCATTCTGGCCATATTTCTATCCAAACCGAGTTGAAATAGGCAGGGAAAGAGGGAAAAAAAATTTTAGTCACGAATTCTGTTCCTATCCGACCCTAGCTAGAAAATTCCAAAACAAATAGCAAAAAAATTCAAAAAATAGTAAAAAACTTCATTCTGGCTTTACTTTTATCCGAACTGGGTTGGAATAGGCCGAGAAAGAAAAAAGAAAAAAAATTTAGTCCCGAATTCCTTTCCCATCCGACCCTAGCTGGAAAATTTAAAAAAAAAAAAAAAAGCAAAAAAATAAAAAGAAATCATTCCGGCAATATTTCTATCCAAACCGAGGTGAGATAGGTTGAGAAGGACAGAAAAAAAAAAAAATTTCCCGAATTCCGTTCCTATCCGACCCTAGCTAGAAAATTCGAAAAAAATTGCCAAAAAAATTGAAAAACTTCATTCCTTTATTATTTCTAACCAAACCAGGTTGAGATAGTTCTAGAAAGAGAAAAAAAAAATTTTGAGTCTCGAATTCCGTTCCCATCCAACCCTATCTAGAAAATACAAAAAAAAAAAAAAAAAGCAAAAAATTTCAAAAAATTAAAAGACATCATTCTGGCCATATTTCTATCCAAACCGAGTTGAAAGAGGCAGGGAAAGAGGGAAAAAAAATTTTAGTCACGAATTCTGTTCCTATCCGACCCTAGTTAGAAAATTCCAAAACAAATAGCAAAAAAATTCAAAAAAATTAAAAAACTTCATTCCAGCTTTACTTTTATCCGAACTGGGTTGGAATAGGCCGAGAAAGAAAAAAAAATAAAAAATTTAGTCCCGAATACCGTTCCTATCCGACCCTAGCTAGAAAATTCGAAAAAAATTGGCAAAAAAATTCAAGAAATTGAAAAACTTCATTCCTGCATTATTTCTAACCAAACCAGGTTCAGATAGTTCTAGAAAGAGAAAGAAACGATTTGAGTCTCGAATTCCGTTCCCATCCGACCCTAGCTAGAAAATACAAATAATAAAAAAAAAAAAAAAGCAAAAAATTTCAAAAAATTAAAAGACATCATTCTGGCCATATTCCTATCCAAACCGAGTTGAAATAGGCAGGGAAAGAGGGAAAAAAAATTTTAGTCTGAATTCTGTTCCTATCCAACCCTAGCCTCGAAAATTCCAAAACAAATAGCAAAAAAATTCAAAAAAATTAAAAAACTTCATTCCGGCATTACTTTTATCCGAACTGGGTTGTAATAGGCCGAGAAAGAGAAAAAAAATAATAATTTAGTCCCGAATTCCGTTCCTATCCGACCCTAGGTAGAAAATACAAAAAAAAATATAGCAAAAAAATTCAAAAAATTAAATAACATCATTCCGGCAATATTTCTATCCAAACCGGGTTGAAATAGGCCGTGAAATAGAGAAAAAAATTTTAGTCCCGAATTCCGTTCCTATCCGACCCTAGCTAGAAAATACAAAAAAAAAAATAAAATAAAAAGAAAGCAAAAAAATAAAAAGAAATCATTCCGGCAATATTTCTATCCAAACCGAGGTGAGATGGGCTGAGAAGGACAGAAAAAATTTATATTTCCCGAATTCCGTTCCTATCCGACCCTAGCTAGAAAATTCGAAAAAAATTGCCAAAAAAATTGAAAAACTTCATTCCTTTATTATTTCTAACCAAACCAGGTTGAGATAGTTCTAGAAAGAGAAAAAAAAAATTTTGAGTCTCGAATTCCGTTCCCATCCAACCCTAGCTAGAAAATACAAAAAAAAAAAAAAAAAAAAAAAAAAAAAAAGCAAAAATTTCAAAAAATTAAAAGACATCATTCTGGCCATATTTCGTTCCAAACCGAGATGAAATAGGCAGGGAAAGAGGGAAAAAAAATTTTAGTCCGAATTCTGTTCCTATCCAACCCTAGCTTCGAAAATTCCAAAACAAATAGCAAAAAAATTCAAAAAAATTAAAGAACTTCATTCCGGCTTTACTTTTGTCTGAACTGGGTTGGAATAGGCCGAGAAAGGAAAAAAAAAAAAAAAAATTTAGTCCCGAATTCCGTTCCTATCTAACCCTAGCTAGAAAATTCCAAAAAAAAAAGCAAAAAAAAAAAAAAAAAAAAATCATTCCGGCAATATGTCTATCCAAACCGAGGTGAGATAGGCCGAGAAAGAGAAAAAAAAAATATTTCCCGAATTCCGTTCCTATCCGACCCTAGCTAGAAAATTCGAAAAAAATTGGCAAAAAAATTCAAGAAATTGAAAAACTTCATTCCTGCATTATTTCTAACCAAACCAGGTTGAGATAGTTCTAGAAAGAGAAAGAAACGATTTGAGTCTCGAATTCCGTTCCCATCCGACCCTAGCTAGAAAATACAAATAATAAAAAAAAAAAAAGCAAAAAATTTCAAAAAATTAAAAGACATCATTCTGGCCATATTCCTATCCAAACCGAGTTGAAATAGGCAGGGAAAGAGGGAAAAAAAATTTTAGTCTGAATTCTGTTCCTATCCAACCCTAGCTTCGAAAATTCCAAAACAAATAGCAAAAAAATTCAAAAAAATTAAAAAACTTCATTCCAGCATTACTTTTATCCGAACTGGGTTGTAATAGGCCGAGAAAGAGAAAAAAAATAATAATTTAGTCTCGAATTCCGTTCCTATCCGACCCTAGGTAGAAAATACAAAAAAAATATAGCAAAAAAATTCAAAAAATTAAAAAACATCATTCCGGCAATATTTCTATCCAAACCGGGTTGAAATAGGCCGTGAAATAGAGAAAAAAATTTTAGTCCCGAATTCCGTTCCTATCCGACCCTAGCTAGAAAATACAAAAAAAAAAATAAAATAAAAAGAAAGCAAAAAAATAAAAAGAAATCATTCCGGCAATATTTCTATCCAAACCGAGGTGAGATGGGCTGAGAAGGACAGAAAAAATTTATATTTCCCGAATTCCGTTCCTATCCGACCCTAGCTAGAAAATTCGAAAAAAATTGCCAAAAAAATTGAAAAACTTCATTCCTTTATTATTTCTAACCAAACCAGGTTGAGATAGTTCTAGAAAGAGAAAAAAAAAATTTTGAGTCTCGAATTCCGTTCCCATCCAACACTAGCTAGAAAATACAAAAAAAAAAAAAAAAAAAAAAAAAAGCAAAAAATTTCAAAAAATTAAAAGACATCATTCTGGCCATATTTCTATCCAAACCGAGTTGAAAGAGGCAGGGAAAGAGGGAAAAAAAATTTTAGTCACGAATTCTGTTCCTATCCGACCCTAGTTAGAAAATTCCAAAACAAATAGCAAAAAAATTAAAAAACTGCATTCCAGCTTTACTTTTATCCGAACTGGGTTGGAATAGGCCGAGAAAGAAAAAAAAATAAAAAATTTAGTCCCGAATTCCGTTCCCATCCGACCCTAGGTAGAAAGTACAAAAAAAAAATTGCAAAAAAATTAAAAAAATCATTCTGGCAATATTTCTATCCAAACTAGGTTGAAATACGCCGTGAAATAGAAAAAAAAAATTTAGTCCCAAATTCCGTTCCTATCTGACCCTAGCTAGAAAATTCCAAAAAAAAAAGCAAAAAAAAAAAAAAAAAAAAAAAATCATTTCGGCAATATGTCTATCCAAACCGAGGTGAGATAGGCTGAGAAAGAGAAAAAAAAAATATTTCCCGAATTCCGTTCCTATCCGACCCTAGCTAGAAAATTCGAAAAAAATTGGCAAAAAAATTCAAGAAATTGAAAAACTTCATTCCAGCATTATATCTAACCAAACCAGGTTGAGATAGTTCTAGAAAGAGAAAAAAAAGTTTGAGTCTCGAATTCCGTTCCCATCCAACCCTAGCTAGAAAATACAAATAAAAAAAAAAAAAAAAAAAAAAAAAGCAAAAATTTCAAAAAATTAAAAGACATCATTCTGGCCATATTTCGTTCCAAACCGAGATGAAACAGGCAGGGAAAGAGGGAAAAAAAATTTTAGTCCGAATTCTGTTCCTATCCAACCCTAGCTTCGAAAATTCCAAAACAAATAGCAAAAAAATTCAAAAAAATTAAAGAACTTCATTCCGGCTTTACTTTTGTCTGAACTGGGTTGGAATAGGCCGATAAAGAAAAAAAAAAAAAAAAAAAATTTAGTCCCGAATTCCGTTCCTATCTAACCCTAGCTAGAAAATTCCAAAAAAAAAAGCAAAAAAAAAAAAAAAAAAAATCATTCCGGCAATATGTCTATCCAAACCGAGGTGAGATAGGCCGAGAAAGAGAAAAAAAAAATATTTCCCGAATTCCGTTCCTATCCGACCCTAGCTAGAAAATTCGAAAAAAATTGGCAAAAAAATTCAAGAAATTGAAAAACTTCATTCCTGCATTATTTCTAACCAAACCAGGTTGAGATAGTTCTAGAAAGAGAAAGAAACGATTTGAGTCTCGAATTCCGTTCCCATCCGACCCTAGCTAGAAAATACAAATAATAAAAAAAAAAAAGCAAAAAATTTCAAAAAATTAAAAGACATCATTCTGGCCATATTCCTATCCAAACCGAGTTGAAATAGGCAGGGAAAGAGGGAAAAAAAATTTTAGTCTGAATTCTGTTCCTATCCAACCCTAGCTTCGAAAATTCCAAAACAAATAGCAAAAAAATTCAAAAAAATTAAAAAACTTCATTCCGGCATTACTTTTATCCGAACTGGGTTGTAATAGGCCGAGAAAGAGAAAAAAAATAATAATTTAGTCTCGAATTCCGTTCCTATCCGACCCTAGGTAGAAAATACAAAAAAAATATAGCAAAAAAATTCAAAAAATTAAAAAACATCATTCCGGCAATATTTCTATCCAAACCGGGTTGAAATAGGCCGTGAAATAGAGAAAAAAATTTTAGTCCCGAATTCCGTTCCTATCCGACCCCAGCTAGAAAATACAAAAAAAAAAATAAAATAAAAAGAAAGCAAAAAAATAAAAAGAAATCATTCCGGCAATATTTCTATCCAAACCGAGGTGAGATGGGCTGAGAAGGACAGAAAAAATTTATATTTCCCGAATTCCGTTCCTATCCGACCCTAGCTAGAAAATTCGAAAAAAATTGCCAAAAAAATTGAAAAACTTCATTCCTTTATTATTTCTAACCAAACCAGGTTGAGATAGTTCTAGAAAGAGAAAAAAAAAATTTTGAGTCTCGAATTCCGTTCCCATCCAACCCTAGCTAGAAAATACAAAAAAAGAAAAATGCAAAAAATTAAAAGACATCATTCTGGCCATATTTCTATCCAAACCGAGTTGAAATAGGCAGGGAAAGATAGAAAAAAAATTTTAGTCACGAATTCTGTTCCTATCCGACCCTAGCTAGAAAATTCCAAGACAAATAGCAAAAAAATTCAAAAAAATTAAAAAACTTCATTCCGGCTTTACTTTTATCCGAACTGGGTTGGAATAGGCCGAGAAAGAAAAAAAAAATAAAAAATTTAGTCCCGAATTCCGTTCCCATCCTACCCTAGGTAGAAATTACAAAAAAAAAAATTGCAAAAAAATTAAAAAAAATTAAAAAAATCATTCTGGCAATATTTCTATCCAAACTGGGTTGAAATACGCCGTGAAATAGAGAAAAAAAATTGTAGTCCCGAATTCCGTTCCTATCTGACCCTTGCTAGAAAATTCCAAAAAAAAAAAGCAAAAAAAAAAAAAAAAAGTCATTTCGGCAATATGTCTATCCAAACCGAGGTGAGATAGGCTGAGAAAGAGAAAAAAAAAAAATTTCCCGAATTCCGTTCCTATCCGACCCTAGCTAGAAAATTCGAAAAAAATTGGCAAAAAAATTCAAGAAATTGAAAAACTTCATTCCTGCATTATTTCTAACCAAACCAGGTTGAGATAGTTCTAGAAAGAGAAAAAAAAAATTTTGAGTCTCGAATTCCGTTCCCATCCAACCCTATCTAGAAAATACAAAAAAAAAAAAAAAAAAAAAAGCAAAAAATTTCAAAAAATTAAAAGACATCATTCTGGCCATATTTCTATCCAAACCGAGTTGAAATAGGCAGGGAAAGAGGGAAAAAAAATTTTAGTCACGAATTCTGTTCCTATCCGACCCTAGCTAGAAAATTCCAAAACAAATAGCAAAAAAATTCAAAAAATAGTAAAAAACTTCATTCTGGCTTTACTTTTATCCGAACTGGGTTGGAATAGGCCGAGAAAGAAAAAAGAAAAAAAATTTAGTCCCGAATTCCTTTCCCATCCGACCCTAGCTGGAAAATTTAAAAAAAAAAAAAAAAAAGCAAAAAAATAAAAAGAAATCATTCCGGCAATATTTCTATCCAAACCGAGGTGAGATAGGTTGAGAAGGACAGAAAAAAAAAAAAATTTCCCGAATTCCGTTCCTATCCGACCCTAGCTAGAAAATTCGAAAAAAATTGCCAAAAAAATTGAAAAACTTCATTCCTTTATTATTTCTAACCAAACCAGGTTGAGATAGTTCTAGAAAGAGAAAAAAAAAAATTTTGAGTCTCGAATTCCGTTCCCATCCAACCCTATCTAGAAAATACAAAAAAAAAAAAAAAAAAGCAAAAAATTTCAAAAAATTAAAAGACATCATTCTGGCCATATTTCTATCCAAACCGAGTTGAAAGAGGCAGGGAAAGAGGGAAAAAAAATTTTAGTCACGAATTCTGTTCCTATCCGACCCTAGTTAGAAAATTCCAAAACAAATAGCAAAAAAATTAAAAAACTGCATTCCAGCTTTACTTTTATCCGAACTGGGTTGGAATAGGCCGAGAAAGAAAAAAAAATAAAAAATTTAGTCCCGAATTCCGTTCCCATCCGACCCTAGGTAGAAAGTACAAAAAAAAAATTGCAAAAAAATTAAAAAAATCATTCTGGCAATATTTCTATCCAAACTAGGTTGAAATACGCCGTGAAATAGAAAAAAAAATTTTAGTCCCAAATTCCGTTCCTATCTGACCCTAGCTAGAAAATTCCAAAAAAAAAAGCAAAAAAAAAAAAAAAAAAAAAAAATCATTTCGGCAATATGTCTATCCAAACCGAGGTGAGATAGGCTGAGAAAGAGAAAAAAAAAATATTTCCCGAATTCCGTTCCTATCCGACCCTAGCTAGAAAATTCGAAAAAAATTGGCAAAAAAATTCAAGAAATTGAAAAACTTCATTCCAGCATTATATCTAACCAAACCAGGTTGAGATAGTTCTAGAAAGAGAAAAAAAAGTTTGAGTCTCGAATTCCGTTCCCATCCAACCCTAGCTAGAAAATACAAATAATAAAAAAAAAAAAAAAAAAAAAAGCAAAAATTTCAAAAAATTAAAAGACATCATTCTGGCCATATTTCGTTCCAAACCGAGATGAAATAGGCAGGGAAAGAGGGAAAAAAAATTTTAGTCCGAATTCTGTTCATATCCAACCCTAGCTTCGAAAATTCCAAAACAAATAGCAAAAAAATTCAAAAAAATTAAAGAACTTCATTCCGGCTTTACTTTTGTCTGAACTGGGTTGGAATAGGCCGATAAAGAAAAAAAAAAAAAAAAAAATTAGTCCCGAATTCCGTTCCTATCTAACCCTAGCTAGAAAATTCCAAAAAAAAAAGCAAAAAAAAAAAAAAAAAAAATCATTCCGGCAATATGTCTATCCAAACCGAGGTGAGATAGGCCGAGAAAGAGAAAAAAAAAATATTTCCCGAATTCCGTTCCTATCCGACCCTAGCTAGAAAATTCGAAAAAAATTGGCAAAAAAATTCAAGAAATTGAAAAACTTCATTCCTGCATTATTTCTAACCAAACCAGGTTGAGATAGTTCTAGAAAGAGAAAGAAACGATTTGAGTCTCGAATTCCGTTCCCATCCGACCCTAGCTAGAAAATACAAATAATAAAAAAAAAAAAAGCAAAAAATTTCAAAAAATTAAAAGACATCATTCTGGCCATATTCCTATCCAAACCGAGTTGAAATAGGCAGGGAAAGAGGGAAAAAAAATTTTAGTCTGAATTCTGTTCCTATCCAACCCTAGCTTCGAAAATTCCAAAACAAATAGCAAAAAAATTCAAAAAAATTAAAAAACTTCATTCCGGCATTACTTTTATCCGAACTGGGTTGTAATAGGCCGAGAAAGAGAAAAAAAATAATAATTTAGTCTCGAATTCCGTTCCTATCCGACCCTAGGTAGAAAATACAAAAAAAATATAGCAAAAAAATTCAAAAAATTAAAAAACATCATTCCGGCAATATTTCTATCCAAACCGGGTTGAAATAGGCCGTGAAATAGAGAAAAAAATTTTAGTCCCGAATTCCGTTCCTATCCGACCCTAGCTAGAAAATACAAAAAAAAAAATAAAATAAAAAGAAAGCAAAAAAATAAAAAGAAATCATTCCGGCAATATTTCTATCCAAACCGAGGTGAGATGGGCTGAGAAGGACAGAAAAAATTTATATTTCCCGAATTTCGTTCCTATCCGACCCTAGCTAGAAAATTCGAAAAAAATTGCCAAAAAAATTGAAAAACTTCATTCCTTTATTATTTCTAACCAAACCAGGTTGAGATAGTTCTAGAAAGAGAAAAAAAAAATTTTGAGTCTCGAATTCCGTTCCCATCCAACCCTAGCTAGAAAATACAAAAAAAAAAAAAAAAAAAAAAAAAAAGCAAAAAATTTCAAAAAATTAAAAGACATCATTCTGGCCATATTTCTATCCAAACCGAGTTGAAAGAGGCAGGGAAAGAGGGAAAAAAAATTTTAGTCACGAATTCTGTTCCTATCCGACCCTAGTTAGAAAATTCCAAAACAAATAGCAAAAAAATTAAAAAACTTCATTCCAGCTTTACTTTTATCCGAACTGGGTTGGAATAGGCCGAGAAAGAAAAAAAAATAAAAAATTTAGTCCCGAATTCCGTTCCCATCCGACCCTAGGTAGAAAGTACAAAAAAAAAATTGCAAAAAAATTAAAAAAATCATTCTGGCAATATTTCTATCCAAACTAGGTTGAAATACGCCCTGAAATAGAAAAAAAAATTTTAGTCCCAAATTCCGTTCCTATCTGACCCTAGCTAGAAAATTCCAAAAAAAAAAGCAAAAAAAAAAAAAAAAAAAAAAAAATCATTTCGGCAATATGTCTATCCAAACCGAGGTGAGATAGGCTGAGAAAGAGAAAAAAAAAATATTTCCCGAATTCCGTTCCTATCCGACCCTAGCTAGAAAATTCGAAAAAAATTGGCAAAAAAATTCAAGAAATTGAAAAACTTCATTCCTGCATTATATCTAACCAAACCAGGTTGAGATAGTTCTAGAAAGAGAAAAAAAAGTTTGAGTCTCGAATTCCGTTCCCATCCAACCCTAGCTAGAAAATACAAATAATAAAAAAAAAAAAAAAAAAAAAGCAAAAATTTCAAAAAATTAAAAGACATCATTCTGGCCATATTTCGTTCCAAACCGAGATGAAATAGGCAGGGAAAGAGGGAAAAAAAATTTTAGTCCGAATTCTGTTCCTATCCAACCCTAGCTTCGAAAATTCCAAAACAAATAGCAAAAAAATTCAAAAAAATTAAAGAACTTCATTCCGGCTTTACTTTTGTCTGAACTGGGTTGGAATAGGCCGATAAAGAAAAAAAAAAAAAAAAAATTTAGTCCCGAATTCCGTTCCTATCTAACCCTAGCTAGAAAATTCCAAAAAAAAAAGCAAAAAAAAAAAAAAAAAAAATCATTCCGGCAATATGTCTATCCAAACCGAGGTGAGATAGGCCGAGAAAGAGAAAAAAAAAATATTTCCCGAATTCCGTTCCTATCCGACCCTAGCTAGAAAATTCGAAAAAAATTGGCAAAAAAATTCAAGAAATTGAAAAACTTCATTCCTGCATTATTTCTAACCAAACCAGGTTGAGATAGTTCTAGAAAGAGAAAGAAACGATTTGAGTCTCGAATTCCGTTCCCATCCGACCCTAGCTAGAAAATACAAATAATAAAAAAAAAAAAAGCAAAAAATTTCAAAAAATTAAAAGACATCATTCTGGCCATATTCCTATCCAAACCGAGTTGAAATAGGCAGGGAAAGAGGGAAAAAAAATTTTAGTCTGAATTCTGTTCCTATCCAACCCTAGCTTCGAAAATTCCAAAACAAATAGCAAAAAAATTCAAAAAAATTAAAAAACTTCATTCCGGCATTACTTTTATCCGAACTGGGTTGTAATAGGCCGAGAAAGAGAAAAAAAATAATAATTTAGTCTCGAATTCCGTTCCTATCCGACCCTAGGTAGAAAATACAAAAAAAATATAGCAAAAAAATTCAAAAAATTAAAAAACATCATTCCGGCAATATTTCTATCCAAACCGGGTTGAAATAGGCCGTGAAATAGAGAAAAAAAATTTAGTCCCGAATTCCGTTCCTATCCGACCCTAGCTAGAAAATACAAAAAATAAAATAAAATAAAAAGAAAGCAAAAAAATAAAAAGAAATCATTCCGACAATATTTCTATCCAAACCGAGGTGAGATGGGCTGAGAAGGACAGAAAAAATTTATATTTCCCGAATTCCGTTCCTATCCGACCCTAGCTAGAAAATTCGAAAAAAATTGCCAAAAAAATTGAAAAACTTCATTCCTTTATTATTTCTAACCAAACCAGGTTGAGATAGTTCTAGAAAGAGAAAAAAAAAATTTTGAGTCTCGAATTCCGTTCCCATCCAACCCTAGCTAGAAAATACAAAAAAAAAAAAAAAAAAAAAAAAAAGCAAAAAATTTCAAAAAATTAAAAGACATCATTCTGGCCATATTTCTATCCAAACCGAGTTGAAAGAGGCAGGGAAAGAGGGAAAAAAAATTTTAGTCACGAATTCTGTTCCTATCCGACCCTATTTAGAAAATTCCAAAACAAATAGCAAAAAAATTAAAAAACTTCATTCCAGCTTTACTTTTATCCGAACTGGGTTGGAATAGGCCGAGAAAGAAAAAAAAATAAAAAATTTAGTCCCGAATTCCGTTCCCATCCGACCCTAGGTAGAAAGTACAAAAAAAAAATTGCAAAAAAATTAAAAAAATCATTCTGGCAATATTTCTATCCAAACTAGGTTGAAATACGCCGTGAAATAGAAAAAAAAATTTTAGTCCCAAATTCCGTTCCTATCTGACCCTAGCTAGAAAATTCCAAAAAAAAAAGCAAAAAAAAAAAAAAAAAAAAAAAAATCATTTCGGCAATATTTCTATCCAAACCGAGGTGAGATAGGCTGAGAAAGAGAAAAAAAAAATATTTCCCGAATTCCGTTCCTATCCGACCCTAGCTAGAAAATTCGAAAAAAATTGGCAAAAAAATTCAAGAAATTGAAAAACTTCATTCCTGCATTATATCTAGGGCTGTCCATGGGTCGGGCGGGTCGGGTTTTTGCCCAACCCGCAACCGACCCGTCACAGTTCGGGTTGGTGGTTTTTCAACCCGCAACCGATCCGTAGCAGTAACGGATTCGTCGGTTCGGGTCGCCGGCGGGTGGTGGTCGGTTTCGGGTGAAACCGATTCACCGGAATTCTTCGAAACGCGGCGAGATCTCGCCAGATCCGGCGAGATCTTGCCAGATCCATCCAAGATCCGGCGAGATCCAGTCGGATCAAGCGAGATTTCTGCCAAATCGTGATAAAAAATCACTGGTTCGGCTAAATCCGGTGTTTATTGTGCCAGAAATCGACGGATTTAAGTGAAAAAAGGTGCCGGAATCTGGAAAAAAGTGACCGGAATCTGGAAAAATGGCCGGAATCTGGAAAAATGGCCGGATATTGCATGAACTTCGGTTCGGGTCGGGTTTCACGGGTTTTGAACTGAAAAACCGATAACCGACCCGCTGGGTGTCGGGTTATCAATGTCGGAAACCGAGTCCGACCGCCGGAGTCGTCGGATTGGGTGGCGGCGGGTCGGACGGCGGCGGGTCGGACGGGTTGGCCGGGTCTCCGGTTTGCCTGGACACCCCTAATTATATCTAACCAAACCAGGTTGAGATAGTTCTAGAAAGAGAAAAAAAAGTTTGAGTCTCGAATTCCGTTCCCATCCAACCCTAGCTAGAAAATACAAATAATAAAAAAAAAAAAAAAAAAAAAGCAAAAATTTCAAAAAATTAAAAGACATCATTCTGGCCATATTTCGTTCCAAACCGAGATGAAATAGGCAGGGAAAGAGGGAAATAAAATTTTAGTCCGAATTCTGTTCCTATCCAACCCTAGCTTCGAAAATTCCAAAACAAATAGCAAAAAAATTCAAAAAAATTAAAGAACTTCATTCCGGCTTTACTTTTGTCTGAACTGGGTTGGAATAGGCCGATAAAGAAAAAAAAAAAAAAAAATTTAGTCCCGAATTCCGTTCCTATCTTACCCTGGCTAGAAAATTCCAAAAAAAAAAGCAAAAAAAAAAAAAAAAAAATCATTCCGGCAATATGTCTATCCAAACCGAGGTGAGATAGGCCGAGAAAGAGAAAAAAAAAATATTTCCCGAATTCCGTTCCTATCCGACCCTAGCTAGAAAATTCGAAAAAAATTGGCAAAAAAATTCAAGAAATTGAAAAACTTCATTCCTGCATTATTTCTAACCAAACCAGGTTGAGATAGTTCTAGAAAGAGAAAGAAACGATTTGAGTCTCGAATTCCGTTCCCATCCGACCCTAGCTAGAAAATACAAATAATAAAAAAAAAAAAAGCAAAAAATTTCAAAAAATTAAAAGACATCATTCTGGCCATATTCCTATCTAAACCGAGTTGAAATAGGCAGGGAAAGAGGGAAAAAAAATTTTAGTCTGAATTATGTTCCTATCCAACCCTAGCTTCGAAAATTCCAAAACAAATAGCAAAAAAATTCAAAAAAATTAAAAAACTTCATTCCGGCATTACTTTTATCCGAACTGGGTTGTAATAGGCCGAGAAAGAGAAAAAAAATAATAATTTAGTCTCGAATTCCGTTCCTATCCGACCCTAGGTAGAAAATACAAAAAAAATATAGCAAAAAAATTCAAAAAATTAAAAAACATCATTCCGGCAATATTTCTATCCAAACCGGGTTGAAATAGGCCGTGAAATAGAGAAAAAAATTTTAGTCCCGAATTCCGTTCCTATCCGACCCTAGCTAGAAAATACAAAAAAAAAAATAAAATAAAAAGAAAGCAAAAAAATAAAAAGAAATCATTCCGGCAATATTTCTATCCAAACCGAGGTGAGATGGGCTGAGAAGGACAGAAAAAATTTATATTTCCCGAATTCCGTTCCTATCCGACCCTAGCTAGAAAATTCGAAAAAAATTGCCAAAAAAATTGAAAAACTTCATTCCTTTATTATTTCTAACCAAACCAGGTTGAGATAGTTCTAGAAAGAGAAAAAAAAAATTTTGAGTCTCGAATTCCGTTCCTATCCAACCCTAGCTAGAAAATACAAAAAAAAAAAAAAAAAAAAAAAAAGCAAAAAATTTCAAAAAATTAAAAGACATCATTCTGGCCATATTTCTATCCAAACCGAGTTGAAAGAGGCAGGGAAAGAGGGAAAAAAAATTTTAGTCACGAATTCTGTTCCTATCCGACCCTATTTAGAAAATTCCAAAACAAATAGCAAAAAAATTAAAAAACTTCATTCCAGCTTTACTTTTATCCGAACTGGGTTGGAATAGGCCGAGAAAGAAAAAAAAATAAAAAATTTAGTCCCGAATTCCGTTCCCATCCGACCCTAGGTAGAAAGTACAAAAAAAAAATTGCAAAAAAATTAAAAAAATCATTCTGGCAATATTTCTATCCAAACTAGGTTGAAATACGCCGTGAAATAGAAAAAAAAATTTTAGTCCCAAATTCCGTTCCTATCTGACCCTAGCTAGAAAATTCCAAAAAAAAAAGCAAAAAAAACAAAAAAAAAAAAAAAATCATTTCGGCAATATTTCTATCCAAACCGAGGTGAGATAGGCTGAGAAAGAGAAAAAAAAAATATTTCCCGAATTCCGTTCCTATCCGACCCTAGCTAGAAAATTCGAAAAAAATTGGCAAAAAAATTCAAGAAATTGAAAAACTTCATTCCTGCATTATATCTAGGGCTGTCCATGGGTCGGGCGGGTCGGGTTTTTGCCCAACCCGCAACCGACCCGTCACAGTTCGGGTTGGTGGTTTTTCAACCCGCAACCGATCCGTAGCAGTAACGGATTCGTCGGTTCGGGTCGCCGGCGGGTGGTGGTCGGTTTCGGGTGAAACCGATTCACCGGAATTCTTCGAAACGCGGCGAGATCTCGCCAGATCCGGCGAGATCTTGCCAGATCCATCCAAGATCCGGCGAGATCCAGTCGGATCAAGCGAGATTTCTGCCAAATCGTGATAAAAAATCACTGGTTCGGCTAAATCCGGTGTTTCTTGTGCCAGAAATCGACGGATTTAAGTGAAAAAAGGTGCCGGAATCTGGAAAAAAGTGACCGGAATCTGGAAAAATGGCCGGAATCTGGAAAAATGGCCGGATATTGCATGAACTTCGGTTCGGGTCGGGTTTCACGGGTTTTGAACTGAAAAACCGATAACCGACCCGCTGGGTGTCGGGTTATCAATGTCGGAAACCGAGTCCGACCGCCGGAGTCGTCGGATTGGGTGGCGGCGGGTCGGACGGCGGCGGGTCGGACGGGTTGGCCGGGTCTCCGGTTTGCCTGGACACCCCTAATTATATCTAACCAAACCAGGTTGAGATAGTTCTAGAAAGAGAAAAAAAAGTTTGAGTCTCGAATTCCGTTCCCATCCAACCCTAGCTAGAAAATACAAATAATAAAAAAAAAAAAAAAAAAAAGCAAAAATTTCAAAAAATTAAAAGACATCATTCTGGCCATATTTCGTTCCAAACCGAGATGAAATAGGCAGGGAAAGAGGGAAATAAAATTTTAGTCCGAATTCTGTTCCTATCCAACCCTAGCTTCGAAAATTCCAAAACAAATAGCAAAAAAATTCAAAAAAATTAAAGAACTTCATTCCGGCTTTACTTTTGTCTGAACTGGGTTGGAATAGGCCGATAAAGAAAAAAAAAAAAAAAAATTTAGTCCCGAATTCCGTTCCTATCTTACCCTGGCTAGAAAATTCCAAAAAAAAAAGCAAAAAAAAAAAAAAAAAAAATCATTCCGGCAATATGTCTATCCAAACCGAGGTGAGATAGGCCGAGAAAGAGAAAAAAAAAATATTTCCCGAATTCCGTTCCTATCCGACCCTAGCTAGAAAATTCGAAAAAAATTGGCAAAAAAATTCAAGAAATTGAAAAACTTCATTCCTGCATTATTTCTAACCAAACCAGGTTGAGATAGTTCTAGAAAGAGAAAGAAACGATTTGAGTCTCGAATTCCGTTCCCATCCGACCCTAGCTAGAAAATACAAATAATAAAAAAAAAAAAAGCAAAAAATTTCAAAAAATTAAAAGACATCATTCTGGCCATATTCCTATCTAAACCGAGTTGAAATAGGCAGGGAAAGAGGGAAAAAAAATTTTAGTCTGAATTATGTTCCTATCCAACCCTAGCTTCGAAAATTCCAAAACAAATAGCAAAAAAATTCAAAAAAATTAAAAAACTTCATTCCGGCATTACTTTTATCCGAACTGGGTTGTAATAGGCCGAGAAAGAGAAAAAAAATAATAATTTAGTCTCGAATTCCGTTCCTATCCGACCCTAGGTAGAAAATACAAAAAAAATATAGCAAAAAAATTCAAAAAATTAAAAAACATCATTCCGGCAATATTTCTATCCAAACCGGGTTGAAATAGGCCGTGAAATAGAGAAAAAAATTTTAGTCCCGAATTCCGTTCCTATCCGACCCTAGCTAGAAAATACAAAAAAAAAAAAAAAATAAAAAGAAAGCAAAAAAATAAAAAGAAATCATTCCGGCAATATTTCTATCCAAACCGAGGTGAGATGGGCTGAGAAGGACAGAAAAAATTTATATTTCCCGAATTCCGTTCCTATCCGACCCTAGCTAGAAAATTCGAAAAAAATTGCCAAAAAAATTGAAAAACTTCATTCCTTTATTATTTCTAACCAAACCAGGTTGAGATAGTTCTAGAAAGAGAAAAAAAAAAATTTTGAGTCTCGAATTCCGTTCCCATCCAACCCTAGCTAGAAAATACAAAAAAAGAAAAATGCAAAAAATTAAAAGACATCATTCTGGCCATATTTCTATCCAAACCGAGTTGAAATAGGCAGGGAAAGATAGAAAAAAAATTTTAGTCACGAATTCTGTTCCTATCCGACCCTAGCTAGAAAATTCCAAGACAAATAGCAAAAAAATTCAAAAAAATTAAAAAACTTCATTCCGGCTTTACTTTTATCCGAACTGGGTTGGAATAGGCCGAGAAAGAAAAAAAAAATAAAAAATTTAGTCCCGAATTCCGTTCCCATCCTACCCTAGGTAGAAATTACAAAAAAAAAAATTGCAAAAAAATTAAAAAAAATTAAAAAAATCATTCTGGCAATATTTCTATCCAAACTGGGTTGAAATACGCCGTGAAATAGAGAAAAAAAATTGTAGTCCCGAATTCCGTTCCTATCTGACCCTTGCTAGAAAATTCCAAAAAAAAAAAGCAAAAAAAAAAAAAAAAAGTCATTTCGGCAATATGTCTATCCAAACCGAGGTGAGATAGGCTGAGAAAGAGAAAAAAAAAAAATTTCCCGAATTCCGTTCCTATCCGACCCTAGCTAGAAAATTCGAAAAAAATTGGCAAAAAAATTCAAGAAATTGAAAAACTTCGTTCCTGCATTATTTCTAACCAAACCAGGTTGAGATAGTTCTAGAAAGAGAAAAAAAAAATTTTGAGTCTCGAATTCCGTTCCCATCCAACCCTATCTAGAAAATACAAAAAAAAAAAAAAAAAAAGCAAAAAATTTCAAAAAATTAAAAGACATCATTCTGGCCATATTTCTATCCAAACCGAGTTGAAATAGGCAGGGAAAGAGGGAAAAAAAATTTTAGTCACGAATTCTGTTCCTATCCGACCCTAGCTAGAAAATTCCAAAACAAATAGCAAAAAAATTCAAAAAATAGTAAAAAACTTCATTCTGGCTTTACTTTTATCCGAACTGGGTTGGAATAGGCCGAGAAAGAAAAAAGAAAAAAAATTTAGTCCCGAATTCCTTTCCCATCCGACCCTAGCTGGAAAATTTAAAAAAAAAAAAAAAAAGCAAAAAAATAAAAAGAAATCATTCCGGCAATATTTCTATCCAAACCGAGGTGAGATAGGTTGAGAAGGACAGAAAAAAAAAAAATTTCCCGAATTCCGTTCCTATCCGACCCTAGCTAGAAAATTCGAAAAAAATTGCCAAAAAAATTGAAAAACTTCATTCCTTTATTATTTCTAACCAAACCAGGTTGAGATAGTTCTAGAAAGAGAAAAAAAAAATTTTGAGTCTCGAATTCCGTTCCCATCCAACCCTATCTAGAAAATACAAAAAAAAAAAAAAAAAAAAAAAGCAAAAAATTTCAAAAAATTAAAAGACATCATTCTGGCCATATTTCTATCCAAACCGAGTTGAAAGAGGCAGGGAAAGAGGGAAAAAAAATTTTAGTCACGAATTCTGTTCCTATCCGACCCTAGTTAGAAAATTCCAAAACAAATAGCAAAAAAATTCAAAAAAATTAAAAAACTTCATTCCAGCTTTACTTTTATCCGAACTGGGTTGGAATAGGCCGAGAAAGAAAAAGAAATAAAAAATTTAGTCCCGAATTTCGTTCCTATCCGACCCTAGGTAGAAAATACAAAAAAAAATATAGCAAAAAAATTCAAAAAATTAAAAAACATCATTCCGGCAATATTTCTATCCAAACCAGGTTGAAATAGGCCGTGAAATAGAGAAAAAAATTTTAGTCCCGAATTCCGTTCCTATCCGACCCAAGCTAGAAAATACAAAAAAAAAAAATAAAATAAAAAGAAAGCAAAAAAATAAAAAGAAATCATTCCGGCAATATTTCTATCCAAACCGAGGTGAGATGGGCTGAGAAGGACAGAAAAAATTTATATTTCCCGAATTCCGTTTCTATCCGACCCTAGCTAGAAAATTCGAAAAAAATTGCCAAAAAAATTGAAAAACTTCATTCCTTTATTATTTCTAACCAAACCAGGTTGAGATAGTTCTAGAAAGAGAAAAAAAAAATTTTGAGTCTCGAATTCCGTTCCCATCCAACCCTAGCTAGAAAATACAAAAAAAAAAAAAAAAAAAAAAAAAGCAAAAAATTTCAAAAAATTAAAAGACATAATTCTGGCCATATTCCTATCCAAACCGAGTTGAAATAGGCAGGGAAAGAGGGAAAAAAAATTTTAGTCTGAATTCTGTTCCTATCCAACCCTAGCTTCGAAAATTCCAAAACAAATAGCAAAAAAATTCAAAAAAATTAAAAAACTTCATTCCGGCATTACTTTTATCCGAACTGGGTTGTAATAGGCCGAGAAAGAGAAAAAAAAAATAATTTAGTCCCGAATTCCGTTCCTATCCGACCCTAGGTAGAAAATACAAAAAAAAATATAGCAAAAAAATTCAAAAAATTAAAAAACATCATTCCGGCAATATTTCTATCCAAACCAGGTTGAAATAGGCCGTGAAATAGAGAAAAAAATTTTAGTCCCGAATTCCGTTCCTATCCGACCCTAGCTAGAAAATACAAAAAAAAAAATAAAATAAAAAGAAAGCAAAAAAATAAAAAGAAATCATTCCGGCAATATTTCTATCCAAACCGAGGTGAGATGGGCTGAGAAGGACAGAAAAAATTTATATTTCCCGAATTCCTTTCCTATCCGACCCTAGTTAGAAAATTCGAAAAAAATTGCCAAAAAAATTGAAAAACTTCATTCCTTTATTATTTCTAACCAAACCAGGTTGAGATAGTTCTAGAAAGAGAAAAAAAAAATTTTGAGTCTCGAATTCCGTTCCCATCCAACCCTAGCTAGAAAATACAAAAAAAAAAAAAAAAAAGCAAAAAATTTCAAAAAATTAAAAGACATCATTCTGGCCATATTTCTATCCAAACCGAGTTGAAAGAGGCAGGGAAAGAGGGAAAAAAAATTTAGTCCCGAATTCCGTTCCCATCCGACCCTAGGTAGAAAGTTCAAAAAAAAAATTGCAAAAAAATTAAAAAAATCATTCTGGCAATATTTCTATCCAAACTAGGTTGAAATACGCCGTGAAATAGAAAAAAAAATTTTAGTCCCAAATTCCGTTCCTATCTGACCCTAGGTAGAAAATTCCAAAAAAAAAAGCAAAAAAAAAAAAAAAAAAAAAAAATCATTTCGGCTATATGTCTATCCAAACCGAGGTGAGATAGGCTGAGAAAGAGAAAAAAAAAAATATTTCCCGAATTCCGTTCCTATCCGACCCTAGCTAGAAAATTCGAAAAAAATTGGCAAAAAAATTCAAGAAATTGAAAAACTTCATTCCTGCATTATATCTAACCAAACCAGGTTGAGATAGTTCTAGAAAGAGAAAAAAAAGTTTGAGTCTCGAATTCCGTTCCCATCCGACCCTAGCTAGAAAATACAAATAATAAAAAAAAAAAAAAAAAAAAAAGCAAAAATTTCAAAAAATTAAAAGACATCATTCTGGCCATATTTCGTTCCAAACCGAGATGAAATAGGCAGGGAAAGAGGGAAAAAAAATTTTAGTCCGAATTCTGTTCCTATCCAACCCTAGCTTCGAAAATTCCAAAACAAATAGCAAAAAAATTCAAAAAAATTAAAGAACTTCATTCCGGCTTTACTTTTGTCTGAACTGGGTTGGAATAGGCCGAGAAAGAAAAAAAAAAAAAAAAAATTTAGTCCCGAATTCCGTTCCTATCTAACCCTAGCTAGAAAATTCCAAAAAAAAAAGCAAAAAAAAAAAAAAAAAAAATCATTCCGGCAATATGTCTATCCAAACCGAGGTGAGATAGGCCGAGAAAGAGAAAAAAAAAATATTTCCCGAATTCCGTTCCTATCCGACCCTAGCTAGAAAATTCGAAAAAAATTGGCAAAAAAATTCAAGAAATTGAAAAACTTCATTCCTGCATTATTTCTAACCAAACCAGGTTGAGATAGTTCTAGAAAGAGAAAGAAACGATTTGAGTCTCGAATTCCGTTCCCATCCGACCCTAGCTAGAAAATACAAATAATAAAAAAAAAAAAAGCAAAAAATTTCAAAAAATTAAAAGACATCATTCTGGCCATATTCCTATCCAAACCGAGTTGAAATAGGCAGGGAAAGAGGGAAAAAAAATTTTAGTCTGAATTCTGTTCCTATCCAACCCTAGCTTCGAAAATTCCAAAACAAATAGCAAAAAAATTCAAAAAAATTCAAAAACTTCATTCCGGCATTACTTTTATCCGAACTGGGTTGTAATAGGCCGAGAAAGAGAAAAAAAATAATAATTTAGTCTCGAATTCCGTTCCTATCCGACCCTAGGTAGAAAATACAAAAAAAATATAGCAAAAAAATTCAAAAAATTAAAAAACATCATTCCGGCAATATTTCTATCCAAACCGGGTTGAAATAGGCCGTGAAATAGAGAAAAAAATTTTAGTCCCGAATTCCGTTCCTATCCGACCCTAGCTAGAAAATACAAAAAATAAAATAAAATAAAAAGAAAGCAAAAAGATAAAAAGAAATCATTCCGGCAATATTTCTATCCAAACCGAGGTGAGATGGGCTGAGAAGGACAGAAAAAATTTATATTTCCCGAATTCCGTTCCTATCCGACCCTAGCTAGAAAATTCGAAAAAAATTGCCAAAAAAATTGAAAAACTTCATTCCTTTATTATTTCTAACCAAACCAGGTTGAGATATTTCTAGAAAGAGAAAAAAAAAATTTTGAGTCTCGAATTCCGTTCCCATCCAACCCTAGCTAGAAAATACAAAAAAAGAAAAATGCAAAAAAATTCAAAAAATTAAAAGACATCATTCTGGCCATATTTCTATCCAAACCGAGTTGAAATAGGCAGGGAAAGATAGAAAAAAAATTTTAGTCACGAATTCTGTTCCTATCCGACCCTAGCTAGAAAATTCCAAGACAAATAGCAAAAAAATTCAAAAAAATTAAAAAACTTCATTCCGGCTTTACTTTTATCCGAACTGGGTTGGAATAGGCCGAGAAAGAAAAAAAAATAAAAAATTTAGTCCCGAATTCCGTTCCCATCCTACCCTAGGTAGAAATTACAAAAAAAAAAATTGCAAAAAAATTAAAAAAAATTATGAAAATCATTCTGGCAATATTTCTATCCAAACTGGGTTGAAATACGCCGTGAAATAGAGAAAAAAAATTGTAGTCCCGAATTCCGTTCCTATCTGACCCTTGCTAGAAAATTCCAAAAAAAAAAAAAAAAAGTCATTTCGGCAATATGTCTATCCAAACCGAGGTGAGATAGGCTGAGAAAGAGAAAAAAAAAAAATTTCCCGAATTCCGTTCCTATCCGACCCTAGCTAGAAAATTCGAAAAAAATTGGCAAAAAAATTCAAGAAATTGAAAAACTTCATTCCTGCATTATTTCTAACCAAACCAGGTTGAGATAGTTCTAGAAAGAGAAAAAAAAAAATTTTGAGTCTCGAATTCCGTTCCCATCCAACCCTATCTAGAAAATACAAAAAAAAAAAAAAAAAAAAGCAAAAAATTTCAAAAAATTAAAAGACATCATTCTGGCCATATTTCTATCCAAACCGAGTTGAAATAGGCAGGGAAAGAGGGAAAAAAAATTTTAGTCACGAATTCTGTTCCTATCCGACCCTAGCTAGAAAATTCCAAAACAAATAGCAAAAAAATTCAAAAAATAGTAAAAAACTTCATTCTGGCTTTACTTTTATCCGAACTGGGTTGGAATAGGCCGAGAAAGAAAAAAGAAAAAAAATTTAGTCCCGAATTCCTTTCCCATCCGACCCTAGCTGGAAAATTTAAAAAAAAAAAAAAAAAAGCAAAAAAATAAAAAGAAATCATTCCGGCAATATTTCTATCCAAACCGAGGTGAGATAGGTTGAGAAGGACAGAAAAAAAAAAAAATTTCCCGAATTCCGTTCCTATCCGACCCTAGCTAGAAAATTCGAAAAAAATTGCCAAAAAAATTGAAAAACTTCATTCCTTTATTATTTCTAACCAAACCAGGTTGAGATAGTTCTAGAAAGAGAAAAAAAAAATTTTGAGTCTCGAATTCCGTTCCCATCCAACCCTATCTAGAAAATACAAAAAAAAAAAAAAAAAAAAAAGCAAAAAATTTCAAAAAATTAAAAGACATCATTCTGGCCATATTTCTATCCAAACCGAGTTGAAAGAGGCAGGGAAAGAGGGAAAAAAAATTTTAGTCACGAATTCTGTTCCTATCCGACCCTAGTTAGAAAATTCCAAAACAAATAGCAAAAAACTTCAAAAAAATTAAAAAACTTCATTCCAGCTTTACTTTTATCCGAACTGGGTTGGAATAGGCCGAGAAAGAAAAAAAAATAAAAAATTTAGTCCCGAATTCCGTTCCTATCCGACCCTAGCTAGAAAATTCGAAAAAAATTGGCAAAAAAATTCAAGAAATTGAAAAACTTCAATCCTGCATTATTTCTAACCAAACCAGGTTGAGATAGTTCTAGAAAGAGAAAGAAACGATTTGAGTCTCGAATTCCGTTCCCATCCGACCCTAGCTAGAAAATACAAATAATAAAAATAAAAAAAAAGCAAAAAATTTCAAAAAATTAAAAGACATCATTCTGGCCATATTCCTATCCAAACCGAGTTGAAATAGGCAGGGAAAGAGGGAAAAAAAATTTTAGTCTGAATTCTGTTCCTATCCAACCCTAGCTTCGAAAATTCCAAAACAAATAGCAAAAAAATTCAAAAAAATTAAAAAACTTCATTCCGGCATTACTTTTATCCGAACTGGGTTGTAATAGGCCGAGAAAGAGAAAAAAAATAATAATTTAGTCCCGAATTCCGTTCCTATCCGACCCTAGGTAGAAAATACAAAAAAAAATATAGCAAAAAAATTCAAAAAATTAAAAAACATCATTCCGGCAATATTTCTATCCAAACCGGGTTGAAATAGGCCGTGAAATAGAGAAAAAAATTTTAGTCCCGAATTCCGTTCCTATCCGACCCTAGCTAGAAAATACAAAAAAAAAAAAAAAAATGAAAAGAAAGCAAAAAAATAAAAAGAAATCATTCCGGCAATATTTCTATCCAAACCGAGGTGAGATGGACTGAGAAGGACAGAAAAAATTTATATTTCCCGAATTCCGTTCCTATCCGACCCTAGCTAGAAAATTCGAAAAAAATTGCCAAAAAAATTGAAAAACTTCATTCCTTTATTATTTCTAACCAAACCAGGTTGAGATAGTTCTAGAAAGAGAAAAAAAAAATTTTGAGTCTCGAATTCCGTTCCCATCCAACCCTAGCTAGAAAATACAAAAAAAAAAAAAAAAAAAAAAAAAAAAGCTAAAAATTTCAAAAAATTAAAAGACATCATTCTGGCCATATTCCTATCCAAACCGAGTTGAAATAGGCAGGGAAAGAGGGAAAAAAAATTTTAGTCTGAATTCTGTTCCTATCCAACCCTAGCTTCGAAAATTCCAAAACAAATAGCAAAAAAATTCAAAAAAATTAAAAAACTTCATTCCGGCATTACTTTTATCCGAACTGGGTTGTAATAGGCCGAGAAAGAGAAAAAAAAAATTAATTTAGTCCCGAATTCCGTTCCTATCCGACCCTAGGTAGAAAATACAAAAAAAAATATAGCCAAAAAATTCAAAAAATTAAAAAACATCATTCCGGCAATATTTCTATCCAAACCAGGTTGAAATAGGCCGTGAAATAGAGAAAAAAATTTTAGTCCCGAATTCCGTTCCTATCCGACCCTAGCTAGAAAATACAAAAAAAAAAAAAAAAAAAAAAGAAAGCAAAAAAATAAAAAGAAATCATTCCGGCAATATTTCTATCCAAACCGAGGTGAGATGGGCTGAGAAGGACAGAAAAAATTTATATTTCCCGAATTCCGTTCCTATCCGACCCTAGCTAGAAAATTCGAAAAAAATTGCCAAAAAAATTGAAAAACTTCATTCCTTTATTATTTCTAACCAAACCAGGTTGAGATAGTTCTAGAAAGAGAAAAAAAAAATTTTGAGTCTCGAATTCCGTTCCCATCCAACCCAAGCTAGAAAATACAAAAAAAAAAAAAAAAAAAAAAAAAAAGCAAAAAATTTCAAAAAATTAAAAGACATCATTCTGGCCATATTCCTATCCAAACCGAGTTGAAATAGGCAGGGAAAGAGGGAAAACAAATTTTAGTCCGAATTCTGTTCCTATCCAACCCTTGCTTCGAAAATTCCAAAACAAATAGCAAAAAAATTCAAAAAAATTAAAGAACTTCATTCCGGCTTTACTTTTGTCTGAACTGGGTTGGAATAGGCCGAGAAAGAAAAAAAAAAAAAAAAAATTTAGTCCCGAATTCCGTTCCTATCTAACCCTAGCTAGAAAATTCCAAAAAAAAAAGCAAAAAAAAAAAAAAAAAAAAATCATTCCGGCAATATGTCTATCCAAACCGAGGTGAGATAGGCCGAGAAAGAGAAAAAAAAAATATTTCCCGAATTCCCTTCCTATCCGACCCTAGCTAGAAAATTCGAAAAAAATTGGCAAAAAAATTCAAGAAATTGAAAAACTTCATTCCTGCATTATTTCTAACCAAACCAGGTTGAGATAGTTCTAGAAAGAGAAAGAAACGATTTGAGTCTCGAATTCCGTTCCCATCCGACCCTAGCTAGAAAATACAAATAATAAAAAAAAAAAAAGCAAAAAATTTCAAAAAATTAAAAGACATCATTCTGGCCATATTCCTATCCAAACCGAGTTGAAATAGGCAGGGAAAGAGGGAAAAAAATTTTTAGTCTGAATTCTGTTCCTATCCAACCCTAGCTTCGAAAATTCCAAAACAAATAGCAAAAAAATTCAAAAAAATTAAAAAACTTCATTCCGGCATTACTTTTATCCGAACTGGGTTGTAATAGGCCGAGAAAGAGAAAAAAAATAATAATTTAGTCTCGAATTCCGTTCCTATCCGACCCTAGGTAGAAAATACAAAAAAAATATAGCAAAAAAATTCAAAAAATTAAAAAACATCATTCCGGCAATATTTCTATCCAAACCGGGTTGAAATAGGCCGTGAAATAGAGAAAAAAATTTTAGTCCCGAATTCCGTTCCTATCCGACCCTAGGTAGAAAATACAAAAAAAAAAAAGCAAAAAATTTCAAAAAATTAAAAGAAATCATTCCGGCAATATTTCTATCCAAACCGAGGTGAGATGGGCTGAGAAGGACAGAAAAAATTTATATTTCCCGAATTCCGTTCCTATCCGACCCTAGCTAGAAAATTCGAAAAAAATTGCCAAAAAAATTGAAAAACTTCATTCCTTTATTATTTCTAACCAAACCAGGTTGAGATAGTTCTAGAAAGAGAAAAAAAAAATTTTGAGTCTCGAATTCCGTTCCCATCCAACCCTAGCTAGAAAATATAAAAAAAGAAAAATGCAAAAAATTAAAAGACATCATTCTGGCCATATTTCTATCCAAACCGAGTTGAAATAGGCAGGGAAAGATAGAAAAAAAATTTTAGTCACGAATTCTGTTCCTATCCGACCCTAGCTAGAAAATTCCAAGACAAATAGCAAAAAAATTCAAAAAAATTAAAAAACTTCATTCCGGCTTTACTTTTATCCGAACTGGGTTGGAATAGGCCGAGAAAGAAAAAAAAAATAAAAAATTTAGTCCCGAATTCCGTTCCCATCCTACCCTAGGTAGAAATTACAAAAAAAAAAATTGCAAAAAAATTAAAAAAAATTAAAAAAATCATTCTGGCAATATTTCTATCCAAACTGGGTTGAAATACGCCGTGAAATAGAGAAAAAAAATTGTAGTCCCGAATTCCGTTCCTATCTGACCCTTGCTAGAAAATTCCAAAAAAAAAAAGCAAAAAAAAAAAAAAAAAGTCATTTCGGCAATATGTCTATCCAAACCGAGGTGAGATAGGCTGAGAAAGAGAAAAAAAAAAAATTTCCCGAATTCCGTTCCTATCCGACCCTAGCTAGAAAATTCGAAAAAAATTGGCAAAAAAATTCAAGAAATTGAAAAACTTCATTCCTGCATTATTTCTAACCAAACCAGGTTGAGATAGTTCTAGAAAGAGAAAAAAAAAATTTTGAGTCTCGAATTCCGTTCCCATCCAACCCTATCTAGAAAATACAAAAAAAAAAAAAAAAAAAGCAAAAAATTTCAAAAAATTAAAAGACATCATTCTGGCCATATTTCTATCCAAACCGAGTTGAAATAGGCAGGGAAAGAGGGAAAAAAAATTTTAGTCACGAATTCTGTTCCTATCCGACCCTAGCTAGAAAATTCCAAAACAAATAGCAACAAAATTCAAAAAATAGTAAAAAACTTCATTCTGGCTTTACTTTTATCCGAACTGGGTTGGAATAGGCCGAGAAAGAAAAAAGAAAAAAAATTTAGTCCCGAATTCCTTTCCCATCCGACCCTAGCTGGAAAATTTTTTAAAAAAAAAAAAAAGCAAAAAAATAAAAAGAAATCATTCCGGCAATATTTCTATCCAAACCGAGGTGAGATAGGTTGAGAAGGACAGAAAAAAAAAAAAAATTTCCCGAATTCCGTTCCTATCCGACCCTAGCTAGAAAATTCGAAAAAAATTGCCAAAAAAATTGAAAAACTTCATTCCTTTATTATTTCTAATCAAACCAGGTTGAGATAGTTCTAGAAAGAGAAAAAAAAAATTTTGAGTCTCGAATTCCGTTCCCATCCAACCCTATCTAGAAAATACAAAAAAAAAAAAAAAAAAAAAAGCAAAAAATTTCAAAAAATTAAAAGACATCATTCTTGCCATATTTCTATCCAAACCGAGTTGAAAGAGGCAGGGAAAGAGGGAAAAAAAATTTTAGTCACGAATTCTGTTCCTATCCGACCCTAGTTAGAAAATTCCAAAACAAATAGCAAAAAAATTCAAAAAAATTAAAAAACTTCATTCCAGCTTTACTTTTATCCGAACTGGGTTGGAATAGGCCGAGAAAGAAAAAAAAATAAAAAATTTAGTCCCGAATTCCGTTCCTATCCGACCCTAGCTAGAAAATTCGAAAAAAATTGGCAAAAAAATTCAAGAAATTGAAAAACTTCATTCCTGCATTATTTCTAACCAAACCAGGTTGAGATAGTTCTAGAAAGAGAAAGAAACGATTTGAGTCTCGAATTCCGTTCCCATCCGACCCTAGCTAGAAAATACAAATAATAAAAAAAAAAAAAAAGCAAAAAATTTCAAAAAATTAAAAGACATCATTCTGGCCATATTCCTATCCAAACCGAGTTGAAATAGGCAGGGAAAGAGGGAAAAAAAATTTTAGTCTGAATTCTGTTCCTATCCAACCCTAGCTTCGAAAATTCCAAAACAAATAGCAAAAAAATTCAAAAAAATTAAAAAACTTCATTCCGGCATTACTTTTATCCGAACTGGGTTGTAATAGGCCGAGAAAGAGAAAAAAAATAATAATTTAGTCCCGAATTCCGTTCCTATCCGACCCTAGGTAGAAAATACAAAAAAAAATATAGCAAAAAAATTCAAAAAATTAAAAAACATCATTCCGGCAATATTTCTATCCAAACCGGGTTGAAATAGGCCGTGAAATAGAGAAAAAAATTTTAGTCCCGAATTCCGTTCCTATCCGACCCTAGCTAGAAAATACAAAAAATAAAATAAAATAAAAAGAAAGCAAAAAAATAAAAAGAAATCATTCCGGCAATATTTCTATCCAAACCGAGGTGAGATGGGCTGAGAAGGACAGAAAAAATTTATATTTCCCGAATTCCGTTCCTATCCGACCCTAGCTAGAAAATTCGAAAAAAATTGCCAAAAAAATTGAAAAACTTCATTCCTTTATTATTTCTAACCAAACCAGGTTGAGATAGTTCTAGAAAGAGAAAAAAAAAATTTTGAGTCTCGAATTCCGTTCCCATCCAACCCTAGCTAGAAAATACAAAAAAAAAAAAAAAAAAAAAAAAAAAAAAGCAAAAAATTTCAAAAAATTAAAAGACATCATTCTGGCCATATTTCTATCCAAACCGAGTTGAAAGAGGCAGGGAAAGAGGGAAAAAAAATTTTAGTCACGAATTCTGTTCCTATCCGACCCTAGTTAGAAAATTCCAAAACAAATAGCAAAAAAATTCAAAAAAATTAAAAAACTTCATTCCAGCTTTACTTTTATCCGAACTGGGTTGGAATAGGCCGAGAAAGAAAAAAAAATAAAAAATTTAGTCCCGAATTCCGTTCCCATCCGACCCTAGGTAGAAAGTACAAAAAAAAAATTGCAAAAAAATTAAAAAAATCATTCTGGCAATATTTCTATCCAAACTAGGTTGAAATACGCCGTGAAATAGAAAAAAAAATTTTAGTCCCAAATTCCGTTCCTATCTGACCCTAGCTAGAAAATTCCAAAAAAAAAAGCAAAAAAAAAAAAAAAAAAAAAAATCATTTCGGCAATATGTCTATCCAAACCGAGGTGAGATAGGCTGAGAAAGAGAAAAAAAAAAATATTTCCCGAATTCCGTTCCTATCCGACCCTAGCTAGAAAATTCGAAAAAAATTGGCAAAAAAATTCAAGAAATTGAAAAACTTCATTCCTGCATTATATCTAACCAAACCAGGTTGAGATAGTTCTAGAAAGAGAAAAAAAAGTTTGAGTCTCGAATTCCGTTCCCATCCGACCCTAGCTAGAAAATACAAATAATAAAAAATAAAAAAAAAAAAGCAAAAATTTCAAAAAATTAAAAGACATCATTCTGGCCATATTTCGTTCCAAACCGAGATGAAATAGGCAGGGAAAGAGGGAAAAAAAATTTTAGTCCGAATTCTGTTCCTATCCAACCCAAGCTTCGAAAATTCCAAAACAAATAGCAAAAAAATTCAAAAAAATTAAAGAACTTCATTCCGGCTTTACTTTTGTCTGAACTGGGTTGGAATAGGCCGAGAAAGAAAAAAAAAAAAAAAAAATTTAGTCCCGAATTCCGTTCCTATCTAACCCTAGCTAGAATATTCCAAAAAAAAAAAGCAAAAAAAAAAAAAAAAAAAATCATTCCGGCAATATGTCTATCCAAACCGAGGTGAGATAGGCCGAGAAAGAGAAAAAAAAAATATTTCCCGAATTCCGTTCCTATCCGACCCTAGCTAGAAAATTCGAAAAAAATTGGCAAAAAAATTCAAGAAATTGAAAAACTTCATTCCTGCATTATTTCTAACCAAACCAGGTTGAGATAGTTCTAGAAAGAGAAAGAAACGATTTGAGTCTCGAATTCCGTTCCCATCCGACCCTAGCTAGAAAATACAAATAATAAATAAATAAAAAGCAAAAAATTTCAAAAAATTAAAAGACATCATTCTGGCCATATTCCTATCCAAACCGAGTTGAAATAGGCAGGGAAAGAGGGAAAAAAAATTTTAGTCTGAATTCTGTTCCTATCCAACCCTAGCTTCGAAAATTCCAAAACAAATAGCAAAAAAATTCAAAAAAATTAAAAAACTTCATTCCGGCATTACTTTTATCCGAACTGGGTTGTAATAAGCCGAGAAAGAGAAAAAAAATAATAATTTAGTCCCGAATTCCGTTCCTATCCGACCCTAGGTAGAAAATACAAAAAAAAATATAGCAAAAAAATTCAAAAAATTAAAAAACATCATTCCGGCAATATTTCTATCCAAACCGGGTTGAAATAGGCCGTGAAATAGAGAAAAAAATTTTAGTCCCGAATTCCGTTCCTATCCGACCCTAGCTAGAAAATACAAAAAATAAAATAAAATAAAAAGAAAGCAAAAAAATAAAAAGAAATCATTCCGACAATATTTCTATCCAAACCGAGGTGAGATGGGCTGAGAAGGACAGAAAAAATTTATATTTCCCGAATTCCGTTCCTATCCGACCCTAGCTAGAAAATTCGAAAAAAATTGCCAAAAAAATTGAAAAACTTCATTCCTTTATTATTTCTAACCAAACCAGGTTGAGATAGTTCTAGAAAGAGAAAAAAAAAATTTTGAGTCTCGAATTCCGTTCCCATCCAAACCTAGCTAGAAAATACAAAAAAAGAAAAATGCAAAAAAATTCAAAAAATTAAAAGACATCATTCTGGCCATATTCCTATCCAAACCGAGTTGAAATAGGCAGGGAAAGAGGGAAAAAAAATTTTAGTCCGAATTCTGTTCCTATCCAACCCTTGCTTCGAAAATTCCAAAACAAATAGCAAAAAAATTCAAAAAAATTAAAGAACTTCATTCCGGCTTTACTTTTGTCTGAACTGGGTTGGAATAGGCCGAGAAAGAAAAAAAAAAAAAAAAAATTTAGTCCCGAATTCCGTTCCTATCTAACCCTAGCTAGAAAATTCCAAAAAAAAAAGCCAAAAAAAAAAAAAAAAAAAATCATTCCGGCAATATGTCTATCCAAACCGAGGTGAGATAGGCTGAGAAAGAGAAAAAAAAAATATTTCCCGAATTCCGTTCCTATCCGACCCTAGCTAGAAAATTCGAAAAAAATTGGCAAAAAAATTCAAGAAATTGAAAAACTTCATTCCTGCATTATTTCTAACCAAACCAGGTTGAGATAGTTCTAGACAGAGAAAGAAACGATTTGAGTCTCGAATTCCGTTCCCATCCGACCCTAGCTAGAAAATACAAATAATAAAAAAAAAAAAAGCAAAAAATTTCAAAAAATTAAAAGACATCATTCTGGCCATATTCCTATCCAAACCGAGTTGAAATAGGCAGGGAAAGAGGGAAAAAAAATTTTAGTCTGAATTCTGTTCCTATCCAACCCTAGCTTCGAAAATTCCAAAACAAATAGCAAAAAAATTCAAAAAAATTAAAAAACTTCATTCCGGCATTACTTTTATCCGAACTGGGTTGTAATAGGCCGAGAAAGAGAAAAAAAATAATAATTTAGTCTCGAATTCCGTTCCTATCCGACCCTAGGTAGAAAATACAAAAAAAATATAGCAAAAAAATTCAAAAAATTAAAAAACATCATTCCGGCAATATTTCTATCCAAACCGGGTTGAAATAGGCCGTGAAATAGAGAAAAAAATTTTAGTCCCGAATTCCGTTCCTATCCGACCCTAGCTAGAAAATACAAAAAAAAAAATAAAATAAAAAGAAAGCAAAAAAATAAAAAGAAATCATTCCGGCAATATTTCTATCCAAACCGAGGTGAGATGGGCTGAGAAGGACAGAAAAAATTTATATTTCCCGAATTCCGTTCCTATCCGACCCTAGCTAGAAAATTCGAAAAAAATTGCCAAAAAAATTGAAAAACTTCATTCCTTTATTATTTCTAACCAAACCAGGTTGAGATAGTTCTAGAAAGAGAAAAAAAAAATTTTGAGTCTCGAATTCCGTTCCCATCCAACCCTAGCTAGAAAATACAAAAAAAGAAAAATGCAAAAAATTAAAAGACATCATTCTGGCCATATTTCTATCCAAACCGAGTTGAAATAGGCAGGGAAAGATAGAAAAAAAATTTTAGTCACGAATTCTGTTCCTATCCGACCCTAGCTAGAAAATTCCAAGACAAATAGCAAAAAAATTCAAAAAAATTAAAAAACTTCATTCCGGCTTTACTTTTATCCGAACTGGGTTGGAATAGGCCGAGAAAGAAAAAAAAAATAAAAAATTTAGTCCCGAATTCCGTTCCCATCCTACCCTAGGTAGAAATTACAAAAAAAAAAATTGCAAAAAAATTAAAAAAAATTAAAAAAATCATTCTGGCAATATTTCTATCCAAACTGGGTTGAAATACGCCGTGAAATAGAGAAAAAAAATTGTAGTCCCGAATTCCGTTCCTATCTGACCCTTGCTAGAAAATTCCAAAAAAAAAAAGCAAAAAAAAAAAAAAAAAGTCATTTCGGCAATATGTCTATCCAAACCGAGGTGAGATAGGCTGAGAAAGAGAAAAAAAAAAAATTTCCCGAATTCCGTTCCTATCCGACCCTAGCTAGAAAATTCGAAAAAAATTGGCAAAAAAATTCAAGAAATTGAAAAACTTCATTCCTGCATTATTTCTAACCAAACCAGGTTGAGATAGTTCTAGAAAGAGAAAAAAAAAAATTTGAGTCTCGAATTCCGTTCCCATCCAACCCTATCTAGAAAATACAAAAAAAAAAAAAAAAAAAAGCAAAAAATTTCAAAAAATTAAAAGACATCATTCTGGCCATATTTCTATCCAAACCGAGTTGAAATAGGCAGGGAAAGAGGGAAAAAAAATTTTAGTCACGAATTCTGTTCCTATCCGACCCTAGCTAGAAAATTCCAAAACAAATAGCAAAAAAATTCAAAAAATAGTAAAAAACTTCATTCTGGCTTTACTTTTATCCGAACTGGGTTGGAATAGGCCGAGAAAGAAAAAAGAAAAAAAATTTAGTCCCGAATTCCTTTCCCATCCGACCCTAGCTGGAAAATTTAAAAAAAAAAAAAAAAAGCAAAAAAATAAAAAGAAATCATTCCGGCAATATTTCTATCCAAACCGAGGTGAGATAGGTTGAGAAGGACAGAAAAAAAAAAAAAATTTCCCGAATTCCGTTCCTATCCGACCCTAGCTAGAAAATTCGAAAAAAATTGCCAAAAAAATTGAAAAACTTCATTCCTTTATTATTTCTAACCAAACCAGGTTGAGATAGTTCTAGAAAGAGAAAAAAAAAATTTTGAGTCTCGAATTCCGTTCCCATCCAACCCTATCTAGAAAATACAAAAAAAAAAAAAAAAAAAAGCAAAAAATTTCAAAAAATTAAAAGACATCATTCTTGCCATATTTCTATCCAAACCGAGTTGAAAGAGGCAGGGAAAGAGGGAAAAAAAATTTTAGTCACGAATTCTGTTCCTATCCGACCCTAGTTAGAAAATTCCAAAACAAATAGCAAAAAAATTCAAAAAAATTAAAAAACTTCATTCCAGCTTTACTTTTATCCGAACTGGGTTGGAATAGGCCGAGAAAGAAAAAAAAATAAAAAATTTAGTCCCGAATTCCGTTCCTATCCGACCCTAGCTAGAAAATTCGAAAAAAATTGGCAAAAAAATTCAAGAAATTGAAAAACTTCATTCCTGCATTATTTCTAACCAAACCAGGTTGAGATAGTTCTAGAAAGAGAAAGAAACGATTTGAGTCTCGAATTCCGTTCCCATCCGACCCTAGCTAGAAAATACAAATAATAAAAAAAAAAAAAAAAGCAAAAAATTTCAAAAAATTAAAAGACATCATTCTGGCCATATTCCTATCCAAACCGAGTTGAAATAGGCAGGGAAAGAGGGAAAAAAAATTTTAGTCTGAATTCTGTTCCTATCCAACCCTAGCTTCGAAAATTCCAAAACAAATAGCAAAAAAATTCAAAAAAATTAAAAAACTTCATTCCGGCATTACTTTTATCCGAACTGGGTTGTAATAGGCCGAGAAAGAGAAAAAAAATAATAATTTAGTCCCGAATTCCGTTCCTATCCGACCCTAGGTAGAAAATACAAAAAAAAATATAGCAAAAAAATTCAAAAAATTAAAAAACATCATTCCGGCATTATTTCTATCCAAACCGGGTTGAAATAGGCCGTGAAATAGAGAAAAAAATTTTAGTCCCGAATTCCGTTCCTATCCGACCCTAGCTAGAAAATACAAAAAATAAAATAAAATAAAAAGAAAGCAAAAAAATAAAAAGAAATCATTCCGGCAATATTTCTATCCAAACCGAGGTGAGATGGGCTGAGAAGGACAGAAAAAATTTATATTTCCCGAATTCCGTTCCTATCCGACCCTAGCTAGAAAATTCGAAAAAAATTGCCAAAAAAATTGAAAAACTTCATTCCTTTATTATTTCTAACCAAACCAGGTTGAGATAGTTCTAGAAAGAGAAAAAAAAAATTTTGAGTCTCGAATTCCGTTCCCATCCAACCCTAGCTAGAAAATACAAAAAAAAAAAAAAAAAAAAAAAAAAAAAGCAAAAAATATCAAAAAATTAAAAGACATCATTCTGGCCATATTTCTATCCAAACCGAGTTGAAAGAGGCAGGGAAAGAGGGAAAAAAAATTTTAGTCACGAATTCTGTTCCTATCCGACCCTAGTTAGAAAATTCCAAAACAAATAGCAAAAAAATTCAAAAAAATTAAAAAACTTCATTCCAGCTTTACTTTTATCCGAACTGGGTTGGAATAGGCCGAGAAAGAAAAAAAAATAAAAAATTTAGTCCCGAATTCCGTTCCCATCCGACCCTAGGTAGAAAGTACAAAAAAAAAATTGCAAAAAAATTAAAAAAATCATTCTGGCAATATTTCTATCCAAACTAGGTTGAAATACGCCGTGAAATAGAAAAAAAAATTTTAGACCCAAATTCCGTTCCTATCTGACCCTAGCTAGAAAATTCCAAAAAAAAAAGCAAAAAAAAAAAAAAAAAAAAAAATCATTTCGGCAATATGTCTATCCAAACCGAGGTGAGATAGGCTGAGAAAGAGAAAAAAAAAAATATTTCCCGAATTCCGTTCCTATCCGACCCTAGCTAGAAAATTCGAAAAAAATTGGCAAAAAAATTCAAGAAATTGAAAAACTTCATTCCTGCATTATATCTAACCAAACCAGGTTGAGATAGTTCTAGAAAGAGAAAAAAAAGTTTGAGTCTCGAATTCCGTTCCCATCCGGCCCTAGCTAGAAAATACAAATAATAATAAATAAAAAAATAAAAAGCAAAAATTTCAAAAAATTAAAAGACATCATTCTGGCCATATTTCGTTCCAAACCGAGATGAAATAGGCAGGGAAAGAGGGAAAAAAAATTTTAGTCCGAATTCTGTTCCTATCCAACCCAAGCTTCGAAAATTCCAAAACAAATAGCAAAAAAATTCAAAAAAATTAAAGAACTTCATTCCGGCTTTACTTTTGTCTGAACTGGGTTGGAATAGGCCGAGAAAGAAAAAAAAAAAAAAAAAAATTTAGTCCCGAATTCCCTTCCTATCTAACCCTAGCTAGAATATTCCAAAAAAAAAAAGCAAAAAAAAAAAAAAAAAAAATCATTCCGGCAATATGTCTATCCAAACCGAGGTGAGATAGGCCGAGAAAGAGAAAAAAAAAATATTTCCCGAATTCCGTTCCTATCCGACCCTAGCTAGAAAATTCGAAAAAAATTGGCAAAAAAATTCAAGAAATTGAAAAACTTCATTCCTGCATTATTTCTAACCAAACCAGGTTGAGATAGTTCTAGAAAGAGAAAGAAACGATTTGAGTCTCGAATTCCGTTCCCATCCGACCGTAGCTAGAAAATACAAATAATAAAAAAAAAAAAAGCAAAAAATTTCAAAAAATTAAAAGACATCATTCTGGCCATATTCCTATCCAAACCGAGTTGAAATAGGCAGGGAAAGAGGGAAAAAAAATTTTAGTCTGAATTCTGTTCCTATCCAACCCTAGCTTGTAAAATTCCAAAACAAATAGCAAAAAAATTCAAAAAAATTAAAAAACTTCATTCCGGCATTACTTTTATCCGAACTGGGTTGTAATAAGCCGAGAAAGAGAAAAAAAATAATAATTTAGTCCCGAATTCCGTTCCTATCCGACCCTAGGTAGAAAATACAAAAAAAAATATAGCAAAAAAATTCAAAAAATTAAAAAACATCATTCCGGCAATATTTCTATCCAAACCGGGTTGAAATAGGCCGTGAAATAGAGAAAAAAATTTTAGTCCCGAATTCCGTTCCTATCCGACCCTAGCTAGAAAATACAAAAAATAAAATAAAATAAAAAGAAAGCAAAAAAATAAAAAGAAATCATTCCGACAATATTTCTATCCAAACCGAGGTGAGATGGGCTGAGAAGGACAGAAAAAATTTATATTTCCCGAATTCCGTTCCTATCCGACCCTAGCTAGAAAATTCGAAAAAAATTGCCAAAAAAATTGAAAAACTTCATTCCTTTATTATTTCTAACCAAACCAGGTTGAGATAGTTCTAGAAAGAGAAAAAAAAAATTTTGAGTCTCGAATTCCGTTCCCATCCAAACCTAGCTAGAAAATACAAAAAAAGAAAAATGCAAAAAAATTCAAAAAATTAAAAGACATCATTCTGGCCATATTCCTATCCAAACCGAGTTGAAATAGGCAGGGAAAGAGGGAAAAAAAATTTTAGTCTGAATTCTGTTCCTATCCAACCCTAGCTTCGAAAATTCCAAAACAAATAGCAAAAAAATTCAAAAAAATTAAAAAACTTCATTCCGGCATTACTTTTATCCGAACTGGGTTGTAATAAGCCGAGAAAGAGGAAAAAAATAATAATTTAGTCCCGAATTCCGTTCCTATCCGACCCTAGGTAGAAAATACAAAAAAAAATATAGCAAAAAAATTCAAAAAATTAAAAAACATCATTCCGGCAATATTTCTATCCAAACCGGGTTGAAATAGGCCGTGAAATAGAGAAAAAAAATTTAGTCCCGAATTCCGTTCCTATCCGACCCTAGCTAGAAAATACAAAAAATAAAATAAAATAAAAAGAAAGCAAAAAAATAAAAAGAAATCATTCCGACAATATTTCTATCCAAACCGAGGTGAGATGGGCTGAGAAGGACAGAAAAAATTTATATTTCCCGAATTCCGTTCCTATCCGACCCTAGCTAGAAAATTCGAAAAAAATTGCCAAAAAAATTGAAAAACTTCATTCCTTTATTATTTCTAACCAAACCAGGTTGAGATAGTTCTAGAAAGAGAAAAAAAAAATTTTGAGTCTCGAATTCCGTTCCCATCCAAACCTAGCTAGAAAATACAAAAAAAGAAAAATGCAAAAAAATTCAAAAAATTAAAAGACATCATTCTGGCCATATTTCTATCCAAACCGAGTTGAAATAGGCAGGGAAAGATAGAAAAAAAAATTTTAGTCACGAATTCTGTTCCTATCCGACCCTAGCTAGAAAATTCCAAGACAAATAGCAAAAAAAATCAAAAAAATTAAAAAACTTCATTCCGGCTTTACTTTTATCCGAACTGGGTTGGAATAGGCCGAGAAAGAAAAAAAAATAAAAAATTTAGTCCCGAATTCCGTTCCCATCCTACCCTAGGTAGAAATTACAAAAAAAAAAATTGCAAAAAAATTAAAAAAAATTAAAAAAATCATTCAGGCAATATTTCTATCCAAACTGGGTTGAAATACGCCATGAAATAGAGAAAAAAAATTGTAGTCCCGAATTCCGTTCCTATCTGACCCTTGCTAGAAAATTCCAAAAAAAAAAAGCAAAAAAAAAAAAAAAAAAGTCATTTCGGCAATATGTCTATCCAAACCGAGGTGAGATAGGCTGAGAAAGAGAAAAAAAAAAAATTTCCCGAATTCCGTTCCTATCCGACCCTAGCTAGAAAATTCGAAAAAATTGGCAAAAAAATTCAAGAAATTGAAAAACTTCATTCCTGCATTATTTCTAACCAAACCAGGTTGAGATAGTTCTAGAAAGAGAAAAAAAAAATTTTGAGTCTCGAATTCCGTTCCCATCCAACCCTATCTAGAAAATACAAAAAAAAAAAAAAAAAAAAACAAAAAATTTCAAAAAATTAAAAGACATCATTCTCGCCATATTTCTATCCAAACCGAGTTGAAATAGGCAGGGAAAGAGGGAAAAAAAATTTTAGTCACGAATTCTGTTCCTATCCGACCCTAGCTAGAAAATTCCAAAACAAATAGCAAAAAAATTCAAAAAATAGTAAAAAACTTCATTCTGGCTTTACTTTTATCCGAACTGGGTTGGAATAGGCCGAGAAAGAAAAAAGAAAAAAAATTTAGTCCCGAATTCCTTTCCCATCCGACCCTAGCTGGAAAATTTAAAAAAAAAAAAAAAAAGCAAAAAAATAAAAAGAAATCATTCCGGCAATATTTCTATCCAAACCGAGGTGAGATAGGTTGAGAAGGACAGAAAAAAAAAAAAATTTCCCGAATTCCGTTCCTATCCGACCCTAGCTAGAAAATTCGAAAAAAATTGCCAAAAAAATTGAAAAACTTCATTCCTTTATTATTTCTAACCAAACCAGGTTGAGATAGTTCTAGAAAGAGAAAAAAAAAATTTTGAGTCTCGAATTCCGTTCCCATCCAACCCTATCTAGAAAATACAAAAAAAAAAAAAAAAAAAGCAAAAAATTTCAAAAAATTAAAAGACATCATTCTGGCCATATTTCTATCCAAACCGAGTTGAAAGAGGCAGGGAAAGAGGGAAAAAAAATTTTAGTCACGAATTCTGTTCCTATCCGACCCTAGTTAGAAAATTCCAAAACAAATAGCAAAAAAATTAAAAAAAATTAAAAAACTTCATTCCAGCTTTACTTTTATCCGAACTGGGTTGGAATAGGCCGAGAAAGAAAAAAAAAAATAAAAAATTTAGTCCCGAATTCCGTTCCTATCCGACCCTAGCTAGAAAATTCGAAAAAAATTGGCAAAAAAATTCAAGAAATTGAAAAACTTCATTCCTGCATTATTTCTAACCAAACCAGGTTGAGATAGTTCTAGAAAGAGAAAGAAACGATTTGAGTCTCGAATTCCGTTCCCATCCGACCCTAGCTAGAAAATACAAATAATAAAAAAAAAAAAAAAGCAAAAAATTTCAAAAAAATAAAAGACATCATTCTGGCCATATTCCTATCCAAACCGAGTTGAAATAGGCAGGGAAAGAGGGAAAAAAAATTTTAGTCTGAATTCTGTTCCTATCCAACCCTAGCTTCGAAAATTCCAAAACAAATAGCAAAAAAATTCAAAAAAATTAAAAAACTTCATTCCGGCATTACTTTTATCCGAACTGGGTTGTAATAGGCCGAGAAAGAGAAAAAAAATAATAATTTAGTCCCGAATTCCGTTCCTATCCGACCCTAGGTAGAAAATACAAAAAAAAATATAGCAAAAAAATTCAAAAAATTAAAAAACATCATTCCGGCAATATTTCTATCCAAACCGGGTTGAATAGGCCGTGAAATAGAGAAAAAAATTTTAGTCCCGAATTCCGTTCCTATCCGACCCTAGCTAGAAAATACAAAAAATAAAATAAAATAAAAAGAAAGCAAAAAAATAAAAAGAAATCATTCCGGCAATATTTCTATCCAAACCGAGGTGAGATGGGCTGAGAAGGACAGAAAAAATTTATATTTCCCGAATTCCGTTCCTATCCGACCCTAGCTAGAAAATTAGAAAAAAATTGCCAAAAAAATTGAAAAACTTCATTTCTTTATTATTTCTAACCAAACCAGGTTGAGATAGTTCTAGAAAGAGAAAAAAAAAATTTTGAGTCTCGAATTCCGTTCCCATCCAACCCTAGCTAGAAAATACAAAAAAAAAAAAAAAAAAAAAAAAAAAGCAAAAAATTTCAAAAAATTAAAAGACATCATTCTGGCCATATTTCTATCCAAACCGAGTTGAAAGAGGCAGGGAAAGAGGGAAAAAAAATTTTAGTCACGAATTCTGTTCCTATCCGACCCTAGTTAGAAAATTCCAAAACAAATAGCAAAAAAATTAAAAAAAATTAAAAAACTTCATTCCAGCTTTACTTTTATCCGAACTGGGTTGGAATAGGCCGAGAAAGAAAAAAAAATAAAAAATTTAGTCCCGAATTCCGTTCCCATCCGACCCTAGGTAGAAAGTACAAAAAAAAAATTGCAAAAAAATTAAAAAAATCATTCTGGCAATATTTCTATCCAAACTAGGTTGAAATACGCCGTGAAATAGAAAAAAAAATTTTAGTCCCAAATTCCGTTCCTATCTGACCCTAGCTAGAAAATTCCAAAAAAAAAAGCAAAAAAAAAAAAAAAAAAAAAAAATCATTTCCGCAATATGTCTATCCAATCCGAGGTGAGATAGGCTGAGAAAGAGAAAAAAAAAAATATTTCCCGAATTCCGTTCCTATCCGACCCTAGCTAGAAAATTCGAAAAAAATTGGCAAAAAAATTCAAGAAATTGAAAAACTTCATTCCTGCATTATATCTAACCAAACCAGGTTGAGATAGTTCTAGAAAGAGAAAAAAAAGTTTGAGTCTCGAATTCCGTTCCCATCCGACCCTAGCTAGAAAATACAAATAATAAAAAAAAAAAAAAAAAAAAGCAAAAATTTCAAAAAATTAAAAGACATCATTCTAGCCATATTTCGTTCCAAACCGAGATGAAATAGGCAGGGAAAGAGGGAAAAAAAATTTTAGTCCGAATTCTGTTCCTATCCAACCCAAGCTTCGAAAATTCCAAAACAAATAGCAAAAAAATTCAAAAAAATTAAAGAACTTCATTCCGGCTTTACTTTTGTCTGAACTGGGTTGGAATAGGCCGAGAAAGAAAAAAAAAAAAAAAAAATTTAGTCCCGAATTCCGTTCCTATCTAACCCTAGCTAGAATATTCCAAAAAAAAAAAGCAAAAAAAAAAAAAAAAAAAATCATTCCGGCAATATGTCTATCCAAACCGAGGTGAGATAGGCCGAGAAAGAGAAAAAAAAAATATTTCCCGAATTCCGTTCCTATCCGACCCTAGCTAGAAAATTCGAAAAAAATTGGCAAAAAAATTCAAGAAATTGAAAAACTTCATTCCTGCATTATATCTAACCAAACCAGGTTGAGATAGTTCTAGAAAGAGAAAGAAACGATTTGAGTCTCGAATTCCGTTCCCATCCGACCCTAGCTAGAAAATACAAATAATAAAAAAAAAAAAAGCAAATAATTTCAAAAAATTAAAAGACATCATTCTGGCCATATTCCTATCCAAACCGAGTTGAAATAGGCAGGGAAAGAGGGAAAAAAAATTTTAGTCTGAATTCTGTTCCTATCCAACCCTAGCTTCGAAAATTCCAAAACAAATAGCAAAAAAATTCAAAAAAATTAAAAAACTTCATTCCGGCATTACTTTTATCCGAACTGGGTTGTAATAAGCCGAGAAAGAGAAAAAAAATAATAATTTAGTCCCGAATTCCGTTCCTATCCGACCCTAGGTAGAAAATACAAAAAAAAATATAGCAAAAAAATTCAAAAAATTAAAAAACATCATTCCGGCAATATTTCTATCCAAACCGGGTTGAAATAGGCCGTGAAATAGAGAAAAAAATTTTAGTCCCGAATTCCGTTCCTATCCGACCCTAGCTAGAAAATACAAAAAATAAAATAAAATAAAAAGAAAGCAAAAAAATAAAAAGAAATCATTCCGACAATATTTCTATCCAAACCGAGGTGAGATGGGCTGAGAAGGACAGAAAAAATTTATATTTCCCGAATTCCGTTCCTATCCGACCCTAGCTAGAAAATTCGAAAAAAATTGCCAAAAAAATTGAAAAACTTCATTCCTTTATTATTTCTAACCAAACCAGGTTGAGATAGTTCTAGAAAGAGAAAAAAAAAATTTTGAGTCTCGAATTCCGTTCCCATCCAAACCTAGCTAGAAAATACAAAAAAAGAAAAATGCAAAAAAATTCAAAAAATTAAAAGACATCATTCTGGCCATATTTCTATCCAAACCGAGTAGAAAGAGGCAGGGAAAGAGGGAAAAAAAATTTTAGTCACGAATTCTGTTCCTATCCGACCCTAGTTAGAAAATTCCAAAACAAATAGCAAAAAAATTCAAAAAAATTAAAAAACATCATTCCAGCTTCACTTTTATCCGAACTGGGTTGGAATAGGCCGAGAAAGAAAAAAAAATAAAAAATTTAGTCCCGAATTCCGTTCCTATCCGACCCTAGCTAGAAAATTCGAAAAAAATTGGCAAAAAAATTCAAGAAATTGAAAAACTTCATTCCTGCATTATTTCTAACCAAACCAGGTTGAGATAGTTCTAGAAAGAGAAAGAAACGATTTGAGTCTCGAATTCCGTTCCCATCCGACCCTAGCTAGAAAATACAAATAATAAAAAAAAAAAAAGCAAATAATTTCAAAAAATTAAAAGACATCATTCTGGCCATATTCCTATCCAAACCGAGTTGAAATAGGCAGGGAAAGAGGGAAAAAAAATTTTAGTCTGAATTCTGTTCCTATCCAACCCTAGCTTCGAAAATTCCAAAACAAATAGCAAAAAAATTCAAAAAAATTAAAAAACTTCATTCCGGCATTACTTTTATCCGAACTGGGTTGTAATAAGCCGAGAAAGAGAAAAAAAATAATAATTTAGTCCCGAATTCCGTTCCTATCCGACCCTAGCTAGAAAATACAAAAAATAAAATAAAATAAAAAGAAAGCAAAAAAATAAAAAGAAATCATTCCGGCAATATTTCTATCCAAACCGAGGTGAGATGGGCTGAGAAGGACAGAAAAAATTTATATTTCCCGAATTCCGTTCCTATCCGACCCTAGCTAGAAAATTCGAAAAAAATTGCCAAAAAAATTGAAAAACTTCATTCCTTTATTATTTCTAACCAAACCAGGTTGAGATAGTTCTAGAAAGAGAAAAAAAAAATTTTGAGTCTCGAATTCCGTTCCCATCCAACCCTAGCTAGAAAATACAAAAAAAGAAAAATGCAAAAAATTAAAAGACATCATTCTGGCCATATTTCTATCCAAACCGAGTTGAAATAGGCAGGGAAAGATAGAAAAAAAATTTTAGTCACGAATTCTGTTCCTATCCGACCCTAGCTAGAAAATTCCAAGACAAATAGCAAAAAAATTCAAAAAAATTAAAAAACTTCATTCCGGCTTTACTTTTATCCGAACTGGGTTGGAATAGGCCGAGAAAGAAAAAAAAAATAAAAAATTTAGTCCCGAATTCCGTTCCCATCCTACCCTAGGTAGAAATTACAAAAAAAAAAATTGCAAAAAAATTAAAAAAAATTAAAAAAATCATTCTGGCAATATTTCTATCCAAACTGGGTTGAAATACGCCGTGAAATAGAGAAAAAAAATTGTAGTCCCGAATTCCGTTCCTATCTGACCCTTGCTAGAAAATTCCAAAAAAAAAAAGCAAAAAAAAAAAAAAAAAGTCATTTCGGCAATATGTCTATCCAAACCGAGGTGAGATAGGCTGAGAAAGAGAAAAAAAAAAAATTTCCCGAATTCCGTTCCTATCCGACCCTAGCTAGAAAATTCGAAAAAAATTGGCAAAAAAATTCAAGAAATTGAAAAACTTCATTCCTGCATTATTTCTAACCAAACCAGGTTGAGATAGTTCTAGAAAGAGAAAAAAAAAAATTTGAGTCTCGAATTCCGTTCCCATCCAACCCTATCTAGAAAATACAAAAAAAAAAAAAAAAAAAAGCAAAAAATTTCAAAAAATTAAAAGACATCATTCTGGCCATATTTCTATCCAAACCGAGTTGAAATAGGCAGGGAAAGAGGGAAAAAAAATTTTAGTCACGAATTCTGTTCCTATCCGACCCTAGCTAGAAAATTCCAAAACAAATAGCAAAAAAATTCAAAAAATAGTAAAAAACTTCATTCTGGCTTTACTTTTATCCGAACTGGGTTGGAATAGGCCGAGAAAGAAAAAAGAAAAAAAATTTAGTCCCGAATTCCTTTCCCATCCGACCCTAGCTGGAAAATTTAAAAAAAAAAAAAAAAAGCAAAAAAATAAAAAGAAATCATTCCGGCAATATTTCTATCCAAACCGAGGTGAGATAGGTTGAGAAGGACAGAAAAAAAAAAAAAATTTCCCGAATTCCGTTCCTATCCGACCCTAGCTAGAAAATTCGAAAAAAATTGCCAAAAAAATTGAAAAACTTCATTCCTTTATTATTTCTAACCAAACCAGGTTGAGATAGTTCTAGAAAGAGAAAAAAAAAATTTTGAGTCTCGAATTCCGTTCCCATCCAACCCTATCTAGAAAATACAAAAAAAAAAAAAAAAAAAAGCAAAAAATTTCAAAAAATTAAAAGACATCATTCTTGCCATATTTCTATCCAAACCGAGTTGAAAGAGGCAGGGAAAGAGGGAAAAAAAATTTTAGTCACGAATTCTGTTCCTATCCGACCCTAGTTAGAAAATTCCAAAACAAATAGCAAAAAAATTCAAAAAAATTAAAAAACTTCATTCCAGCTTTACTTTTATCCGAACTGGGTTGGAATAGGCCGAGAAAGAAAAAAAAATAAAAAATTTAGTCCCGAATTCCGTTCCTATCCGACCCTAGCTAGAAAATTCGAAAAAAATTGGCAAAAAAATTCAAGAAATTGAAAAACTTCATTCCTGCATTATTTCTAACCAAACCAGGTTGAGATAGTTCTAGAAAGAGAAAGAAACGATTTGAGTCTCGAATTCCGTTCCCATCCGACCCTAGCTAGAAAATACAAATAATAAAAAAAAAAAAAAAAGCAAAAAATTTCAAAAAATTAAAAGACATCATTCTGGCCATATTCCTATCCAAACCGAGTTGAAATAGGCAGGGAAAGAGGGAAAAAAAATTTTAGTCTGAATTCTGTTCCTATCCAACCCTAGCTTCGAAAATTCCAAAACAAATAGCAAAAAAATTCAAAAAAATTAAAAAACTTCATTCCGGCATTACTTTTATCCGAACTGGGTTGTAATAGGCCGAGAAAGAGAAAAAAAATAATAATTTAGTCCCGAATTCCGTTCCTATCCGACCCTAGGTAGAAAATACAAAAAAAAATATAGCAAAAAAATTCAAAAAATTAAAAAACATCATTCCGGCAATATTTCTATCCAAACCGGGTTGAAATAGGCCGTGAAATAGAGAAAAAAATTTTAGTCCCGAATTCCGTTCCTATCCGACCCTAGCTAGAAAATACAAAAAATAAAATAAAATAAAAAGAAAGCAAAAAAATAAAAAGAAATCATTCCGGCAATATTTCTATCCAAACCGAGGTGAGATGGGCTGAGAAGGACAGAAAAAATTTATATTTCCCGAATTCCGTTCCTATCCGACCCTAGCTAGAAAATTCGAAAAAAATTGCCAAAAAAATTGAAAAACTTCATTCCTTTATTATTTCTAACCAAACCAGGTTGAGATAGTTCTAGAAAGAGAAAAAAAAAATTTTGAGTCTCGAATTCCGTTCCCATCCAACCCTAGCTAGAAAATACAAAAAAAAAAAAAAAAAAAAAAAAAAAAAAAAAAAGCAAAAAATATCAAAAAATTAAAAGACATCATTCTGGCCATATTTCTATCCAAACCGAGTTGAAAGAGGCAGGGAAAGTGGGAAAAAAAATTTTAGTCACGAATTCTGTTCCTATCCGACCCTAGTTAGAAAATTCCAAAACAAATAGCAAAAAAATTCAAAAAAATTAAAAAACTTCATTCCAGCTTTACTTTTATCCGAACTGGGTTGGAATAGGCCGAGAAAGAAAAAAAAATAAAAAATTTAGTCCCGAATTCCGTTCCCATCCGACCCTAGGTAGAAAGTACAAAAAAAAAATTGCAAAAAAATTAAAAAAATCATTCTGGCAATATTTCTATCCAAACTAGGTTGAAATACGCCGTGAAATAGAAAAAAAAATTTTAGACCCAAATTCCGTTCCTATCTGACCCTAGCTAGAAAATTCCAAAAAAAAAAGCAAAAAAAAAAAAAAAAAAAAAAATCATTTCGGCAATATGTCTATCCAAACCGAGGTGAGATAGGCTGAGAAAGAGAAAAAAAAAAATATTTCCCGAATTCCGTTCCTATCCGACCCTAGCTAGAAAATTCGAAAAAAATTGGCAAAAAAATTCAAGAAATTGAAAAACTTCATTCCTGCATTATATCTAACCAAACCAGGTTGAGATAGTTCTAGAAAGAGAAAAAAAAGTTTGAGTCTCGAATTCCGTTCCCATCCGGCCCTAGCTAGAAAATACAAATAATAATAAATAAAAAAATAAAAAGCAAAAATTTCAAAAAATTAAAAGACATCATTCTGGCCATATTTCGTTCCAAACCGAGATGAAATAGGCAGGGAAAGAGGGAAAAAAAATTTTAGTCCGAATTCTGTTCCTATCCAACCCAAGCTTCGAAAATTCCAAAACAAATAGCAAAAAAATTCAAAAAAATTAAAGAACTTCATTCCGGCTTTACTTTTGTCTGAACTGGGTTGGAATAGGCCGAGAAAGAAAAAAAAAAAAAAAAAAAATTTAGTCCCGAATTCCCTTCCTATCTAACCCTAGCTAGAATATTCCAAAAAAAAAAAGCAAAAAAAAAAAAAAAAAAAATCATTCCGGCAATATGTCTATCCAAACCGAGGTGAGATAGGCCGAGAAAGAGAAAAAAAAAATATTTCCCGAATTCCGTTCCTATCCGACCCTAGCTAGAAAATTCGAAAAAAATTGGCAAAAAAATTCAAGAAATTGAAAAACTTCATTCCTGCATTATTTCTAACCAAACCAGGTTGAGATAGTTCTAGAAAGAGAAAGAAACGATTTGAGTCTCGAATTCCGTTCCCATCCGACCGTAGCTAGAAAATACAAATAATAAAAAAAAAAAAAGCAAAAAATTTCAAAAAATTAAAAGACATCATTCTGGCCATATTCCTATCCAAACCGAGTTGAAATAGGCAGGGAAAGAGGGAAAAAAAATTTTAGTCTGAATTCTGTTCCTATCCAACCCTAGCTTGTAAAATTCCAAAACAAATAGCAAAAAAATTCAAAAAAATTAAAAAACTTCATTCCGGCATTACTTTTATCCGAACTGGGTTGTAATAAGCCGAGAAAGAGAAAAAAAATAATAATTTAGTCCCGAATTCCGTTCCTATCCGACCCTAGGTAGAAAATACAAAAAAAAATATAGCGAAAAAATTCAAAAAATTAAAAAACATCATTCCGGCAATATTTCTATCCAAACCGGGTTGAAATAGGCCGTGAAATAGAGAAAAAAATTTTAGTCCCGAATTCCGTTCCTATCCGACCCTAGCTAGAAAATACAAAAAATAAAATAAAATAAAAAGAAAGCAAAAAAATAAAAAGAAATCATTCCGACAATATTTCTATCCAAACCGAGGTGAGATGGGCTGAGAAGGACAGAAAAAATTTATATTTCCCGAATTCCGTTCCTATCCGACCCTAGCTAGAAAATTCGAAAAAAATTGCCAAAAAAATTGAAAAACTTCATTCCTTTATTATTTCTAACCAAACCAGGTTGAGATAGTTCTAGAAAGAGAAAAAAAAAATTTTGAGTCTCGAATTCCGTTCCCATCCAAACCTAGCTAGAAAATACAAAAAAAGAAAAATGCAAAAAAATTCAAAAAATTAAAAGACATCATTCTGGCCATATTCCTATCCAAACCGAGTTGAAATAGGCAGGGAAAGAGGGAAAAAAAATTTTAGTCTGAATTCTGTTCCTATCCAACCCTAGCTTCGAAAATTCCAAAACAAATAGCAAAAAAATTCAAAAAAATTAAAAAACTTCATTCCGGCATTACTTTTATCCGAACTGGGTTGTAATAAGCCGAGAAAGAGGAAAAAAATAATAATTTAGTCCCGAATTCCGTTCCTATCCGACCCTAGGTAGAAAATACAAAAAAAAATATAGCAAAAAAATTCAAAAAATTAAAAAACATCATTCCGGCAATATTTCTATCCAAACCGGGTTGAAATAGGCCGTGAAATAGAGAAAAAAAATTTAGTCCCGAATTCCGTTCCTATCCGACCCTAGCTAGAAAATACAAAAAATAAAATAAAATAAAAAGAAAGCAAAAAAATAAAAAGAAATCATTCCGACAATATTTCTATCCAAACCGAGGTGAGATGGGCTGAGAAGGACAGAAAAAATTTATATTTCCCGAATTCCGTTCCTATCCGACCCTAGCTAGAAAATTCGAAAAAAATTGCCAAAAAAATTGAAAAACTTCATTCCTTTATTATTTCTAACCAAACCAGGTTGAGATAGTTCTAGAAAGAGAAAAAAAAAATTTTGAGTCTCGAATTCCGTTCCCATCCAAACCTAGCTAGAAAATACAAAAAAAGAAAAATGCAAAAAAATTCAAAAAATTAAAAGACATCATTCTGGCCATATTTCTATCCAAACCGAGTTGAAATAGGCAGGGAAAGATAGAAAAAAAAATTTTAGTCACGAATTCTGTTCCTATCCGACCCTAGCTAGAAAATTCCAAGACAAATAGCAAAAAAAATCAAAAAAATTAAAAAACTTCATTCCGGCTTTACTTTTATCCGAACTGGGTTGGAATAGGCCGAGAAAGAAAAAAAAATAAAAAATTTAGTCCCGAATTCCGTTCCCATCCTACCCTAGGTAGAAATTACAAAAAAAAAAATTGCAAAAAAATTAAAAAAAATTAAAAAAATCATTCAGGCAATATTTCTATCCAAACTGGGTTGAAATACGCCATGAAATAGAGAAAAAAAATTGTAGTCCCGAATTCCGTTCCTATCTGACCCTTGCTAGAAAATTCCAAAAAAAAAAAGCAAAAAAAAAAAAAAAAAAGTCATTTCGGCAATATGTCTATCCAAACCGAGGTGAGATAGGCTGAGAAAGAGAAAAAAAAAAAAATTTCCCGAATTCCGTTCCTATCCGACCCTAGCTAGAAAATTCGAAAAAATTGGCAAAAAAATTCAAGAAATTGAAAAACTTCATTCCTGCATTATTTCTAACCAAACCAGGTTGAGATAGTTCTAGAAAGAGAAAAAAAAAATTTTGAGTCTCGAATTCCGTTCCCATCCAACCCTATCTAGAAAATACAAAAAAAAAAAAAAAAAAAAAGCAAAAAATTTCAAATAATTAAAAGACATCATTCTCGCCATATTTCTATCCAAACCGAGTTGAAATAGGCAGGGAAAGAGGGAAAAAAAATTTTAGTCACGAATTCTGTTCCTATCCGACCCTAGCTAGAAAATTCCAAAACAAATAGCAAAAAAATTCAAAAAATAGTAAAAAACTTCATTCTGGCTTTACTTTTATCCGAACTGGGTTGGAATAGGCCGAGAAAGAAAAAAGAAAAAAAATTTAGTCCCGAATTCCTTTCCCATCCGACCCTAGCTGGAAAATTTAAAAAAAAAAAAAAAAAGCAAAAAAATAAAAAGAAATCATTCCGGCAATATTTCTATCCAAACCGAGGTGAGATAGGTTGAGAAGGACAGAAAAAAAAAAAAATTTCCCGAATTCCGTTCCTATCCGACCCTAGCTAGAAAATTCGAAAAAAATTGCCAAAAAAATTGAAAAACTTCATTCCTTTATTATTTCTAACCAAACCAGGTTGAGATAGTTCTAGAAAGAGAAAAAAAAAATTTTGAGTCTCGAATTCCGTTCCCATCCAACCCTATCTAGAAAATACAAAAAAAAAAAAAAAAAAAGCAAAAAATTTCAAAAAATTAAAAGACATCATTCTGGCCATATTTCTATCCAAACCGAGTTGAAAGAGGCAGGGAAAGAGGGAAAAAAAATTTTAGTCACGAATTCTGTTCCTATCCGACCCTAGTTAGAAAATTCCAAAACAAATAGCAAAAAAATTAAAAAAAATTAAAAAACTTCATTCCAGCTTTACTTTTATCCGAACTGGGTTGGAATAGGCCGAGAAAGAAAAAAAAAAATAAAAAATTTAGTCCCGAATTCCGTTCCTATCCGACCCTAGCTAGAAAATTCGAAAAAAATTGGCAAAAAAATTCAAGAAATTGAAAAACTTCATTCCTGCATTATTTCTAACCAAACCAGGTTGAGATAGTTCTAGAAAGAGAAAGAAACGATTTGAGTCTCGAATTCCGTTCCCATCCGACCCTAGCTAGAAAATACAAATAATAAAAAAAAAAAAAAAGCAAAAAATTTCAAAAAAAAAAAAGACATCATTCTGGCCATATTCCTATCCAAACCGAGTTGAAATAGGCAGGGAAAGAGGGAAAAAAAATTTTAGTCTGAATTCTGTTCCTATCCAACCCTAGCTTCGAAAATTCCAAAACAAATAGCAAAAAAATTCAAAAAAATTAAAAAACTTCATTCCGGCATTACTTTTATCCGAACTGGGTTGTAATAGGCCGAGAAAGAGAAAAAAAATAATAATTTAGTCCCGAATTCCGTTCCTATCCGACCCTAGGTAGAAAATACAAAAAAAAATATAGCAAAAAAATTCAAAAAATTAAAAAACATCATTCCGGCAATATTTCTATCCAAACCGGGTTGAATAGGCCGTGAAATAGAGAAAAAAATTTTAGTCCCGAATTCCGTTCCTATCCGACCCTAGCTAGAAAATACAAAAAATAAAATAAAATAAAAAGAAAGCAAAAAAATAAAAAGAAATCATTCCGGCAATATTTCTATCCAAACCGAGGTGAGATGGGCTGAGAAGGACAGAAAAAATTTATATTTCCCGAATTCCGTTCCTATCCGACCCTAGCTAGAAAATTCGAAAAAAATTGCCAAAAAAATTGAAAAACTTCATTCCTTTATTATTTCTAACCAAACCAGGTTGAGATAGTTCTAGAAAGAGAAAAAAAAAATTTTGAGTCTCGAATTCCGTTCCCATCCAAACCTAGCTAGAAAATACAAAAAAAGAAAAATGCAAAAAAATTCAAAAAATTAAAAGACATCATTCTGGCCATATTTCTATCCAAACCGAGTTGAAATAGGCAGGGAAAGATAGAAAAAAAAATTTTAGTCACGAATTCTGTTCCTATCCGACCCTAGCTAGAAAATTCCAAGACAAATAGCAAAAAAAATCAAAAAAATTAAAAAACTTCATTCCGGCTTTACTTTTATCCGAACTGGGTTGGAATAGGCCGAGAAAGAAAAAAAAATAAAAAATTTAGTCCCGAATTCCGTTCCCATCCTACCCTAGGTAGAAATTACAAAAAAAAAAATTGCAAAAAAATTAAAAAAAATTAAAAAAATCATTCAGGCAATATTTCTATCCAAACTGGGTTGAAATACGCCATGAAATAGAGAAAAAAAATTGTAGTCCCGAATTCCGTTCCTATCTGACCCTTGCTAGAAAATTCCAAAAAAAAAAAGCAAAAAAAAAAAAAAAAAAGTCATTTCGGCAATATGTCTATCCAAACCGAGGTGAGATAGGCTGAGAAAGAGAAAAAAAAAAAAATTTCCCGAATTCCGTTCCTATCCGACCCTAGCTAGAAAATTCGAAAAAATTGGCAAAAAAATTCAAGAAATTGAAAAACTTCATTCCTGCATTATTTCTAACCAAACCAGGTTGAGATAGTTCTAGAAAGAGAAAAAAAAAATTTTGAGTCTCGAATTCCGTTCCCATCCAACCCTATCTAGAAAATACAAAAAAAAAAAAAAAAAAAAAAGCAAAAAATTTCAAAAAATTAAAAGACATCATTCTCGCCATATTTCTATCCAAACCGAGTTGAAATAGGCAGGGAAAGAGGGAAAAAAAATTTTAGTCACGAATTCTGTTCCTATCCGACCCTAGCTAGAAAATTCCAAAACAAATAGCAAAAAAATTCAAAAAATAGTAAAAAACTTCATTCTGGCTTTACTTTTATCCGAACTGGGTTGGAATAGGCCGAGAAAGAAAAAAGAAAAAAAATTTAGTCCCGAATTCCTTTCCCATCCGACCCTAGCTGGAAAATTTAAAAAAAAAAAAAAAAAGCAAAAAAATAAAAAGAAATCATTCCGGCAATATTTCTATCCAAACCGAGGTGAGATAGGTTGAGAAGGACAGAAAAAAAAAAAAATTTCCCGAATTCCGTTCCTATCCGACCCTAGCTAGAAAATTCGAAAAAAATTGCCAAAAAAATTGAAAAACTTCATTCCTTTATTATTTCTAACCAAACCAGGTTGAGATAGTTCTAGAAAGAGAAAAAAAAAATTTTGAGTCTCGAATTCCGTTCCCATCCAACCCTATCTAGAAAATACAAAAAAAAAAAAAAAAAAAGCAAAAAATTTCAAAAAATTAAAAGACATCATTCTGGCCATATTTCTATCCAAACCGAGTTGAAAGAGGCAGGGAAAGAGGGAAAAAAAATTTTAGTCACGAATTCTGTTCCTATCCGACCCTAGTTAGAAAATTCCAAAACAAATAGCAAAAAAATTAAAAAAAATTAAAAAACTTCATTCCAGCTTTACTTTTATCCGAACTGGGTTGGAATAGGCCGAGAAAGAAAAAAAAAAATAAAAAATTTAGTCCCGAATTCCGTTCCTATCCGACCCTAGCTAGAAAATTCGAAAAAAATTGGCAAAAAAATTCAAGAAATTGAAAAACTTCATTCCTGCATTATTTCTAACCAAACCAGGTTGAGATAGTTCTAGAAAGAGAAAGAAACGATTTGAGTCTCGAATTCCGTTCCCATCCGACCCTAGCTAGAAAATACAAATAATAAAAAAAAAAAAAAAGCAAAAAATTTCAAAAAAAAAAAAGACATCATTCTGGCCATATTCCTATCCAAACCGAGTTGAAATAGGCAGGGAAAGAGGGAAAAAAAATTTTAGTCTGAATTCTGTTCCTATCCAACCCTAGCTTCGAAAATTCCAAAACAAATAGCAAAAAAATTCAAAAAAATTAAAAAACTTCATTCCGGCATTACTTTTATCCGAACTGGGTTGTAATAGGCCGAGAAAGAGAAAAAAAATAATAATTTAGTCCCGAATTCCGTTCCTATCCGACCCTAGGTAGAAAATACAAAAAAAAATATAGCAAAAAAATTCAAAAAATTAAAAAACATCATTCCGGCAATATTTCTATCCAAACCGGGTTGAATAGGCCGTGAAATAGAGAAAAAAATTTTAGTCCCGAATTCCGTTCCTATCCGACCCTAGCTAGAAAATACAAAAAATAAAATAAAATAAAAAGAAAGCAAAAAAATAAAAAGAAATCATTCCGGCAATATTTCTATCCAAACCGAGGTGAGATGGGCTGAGAAGGACAGAAAAAATTTATATTTCCCGAATTCCGTTCCTATCCGACCCTAGCTAGAAAATTCGAAAAAAATTGCCAAAAAAATTGAAAAACTTCATTCCTTTATTATTTCTAACCAAACCAGGTTGAGATAGTTCTAGAAAGAGAAAAAAAAAATTTTGAGTCTCGAATTCCGTTCCCATCCAAACCTAGCTAGAAAATACAAAAAAAGAAAAATGCAAAAAAATTCAAAAAATTAAAAGACATCATTCTGGCCATATTTCTATCCAAACCGAGTTGAAATAGGCAGGGAAAGATAGAAAAAAAAATTTTAGTCACGAATTCTGTTCCTATCCGACCCTAGCTAGAAAATTCCAAGACAAATAGCAAAAAAAATCAAAAAAATTAAAAAACTTCATTCCGGCTTTACTTTTATCCGAACTGGGTTGGAATAGGCCGAGAAAGAAAAAAAAATAAAAAATTTAGTCCCGAATTCCGTTCCCATCCTACCCTAGGTAGAAATTACAAAAAAAAAAATTGCAAAAAAATTAAAAAAAATTAAAAAAATCATTCAGGCAATATTTCTATCCAAACTGGGTTGAAATACGCCATGAAATAGAGAAAAAAAATTGTAGTCCCGAATTCCGTTCCTATCTGACCCTTGCTAGAAAATTCCAAAAAAAAAAAGCAAAAAAAAAAAAAAAAAAGTCATTTCGGCAATATGTCTATCCAAACCGAGGTGAGATAGGCTGAGAAAGAGAAAAAAAAAAAAATTTCCCGAATTCCGTTCCTATCCGACCCTAGCTAGAAAATTCGAAAAAATTGGCAAAAAAATTCAAGAAATTGAAAAACTTCATTCCTGCATTATTTCTAACCAAACCAGGTTGAGATAGTTCTAGAAAGAGAAAAAAAAAATTTTGAGTCTCGAATTCCGTTCCCATCCAACCCTATCTAGAAAATACAAAAAAAAAAAAAAAAAAAAAAGCAAAAAATTTCAAAAAATTAAAAGACATCATTCTCGCCATATTTCTATCCAAACCGAGTTGAAATAGGCAGGGAAAGAGGGAAAAAAAATTTTAGTCACGAATTCTGTTCCTATCCGACCCTAGCTAGAAAATTCCAAAACAAATAGCAAAAAAATTCAAAAAATAGTAAAAAACTTCATTCTGGCTTTACTTTTATCCGAACTGGGTTGGAATAGGCCGAGAAAGAAAAAAGAAAAAAAATTTAGTCCCGAATTCCTTTCCCATCCGACCCTAGCTGGAAAATTTAAAAAAAAAAAAAAAAAGCAAAAAAATAAAAAGAAATCATTCCGGCAATATTTCTATCCAAACCGAGGTGAGATAGGTTGAGAAGGACAGAAAAAAAAAAAAATTTCCCGAATTCCGTTCCTATCCGACCCTAGCTAGAAAATTCGAAAAAAATTGCCAAAAAAATTGAAAAACTTCATTCCTTTATTATTTCTAACCAAACCAGGTTGAGATAGTTCTAGAAAGAGAAAAAAAAAATTTTGAGTCTCGAATTCCGTTCCCATCCAACCCTATCTAGAAAATACAAAAAAAAAAAAAAAAAAGCAAAAAATTTCAAAAAATTAAAAGACATCATTCTGGCCATATTTCTATCCAAACCGAGTTGAAAGAGGCAGGGAAAGAGGGAAAAAAAATTTTAGTCACGAATTCTGTTCCTATCCGACCCTAGTTAGAAAATTCCAAAACAAATAGCAAAAAAATTAAAAAAAATTAAAAAACTTCATTCCAGCTTTACTTTTATCCGAACTGGGTTGGAATAGGCCGAGAAAGAAAAAAAAAAATAAAAAATTTAGTCCCGAATTCCGTTCCTATCCGACCCTAGCTAGAAAATTCGAAAAAAATTGGCAAAAAAATTCAAGAAATTGAAAAACTTCATTCCTGCATTATTTCTAACCAAACCAGGTTGAGATAGTTCTAGAAAGAGAAAGAAACGATTTGAGTCTCGAATTCCGTTCCCATCCGACCCTAGCTAGAAAATACAAATAATAAAAAAAAAAAAAAAGCAAAAAATTTCAAAAAAAAAAAAGACATCATTCTGGCCATATTCCTATCCAAACCGAGTTGAAATAGGCAGGGAAAGAGGGAAAAAAAATTTTAGTCTGAATTCTGTTCCTATCCAACCCTAGCTTCGAAAATTCCAAAACAAATAGCAAAAAAATTCAAAAAAATTAAAAAACTTCATTCCGGCATTACTTTTATCCGAACTGGGTTGTAATAGGCCGAGAAAGAGAAAAAAAATAATAATTTAGTCCCGAATTCCGTTCCTATCCGACCCTAGGTAGAAAATACAAAAAAAAATATAGCAAAAAAATTCAAAAAATTAAAAAACATCATTCCGGCAATATTTCTATCCAAACCGGGTTGAATAGGCCGTGAAATAGAGAAAAAAATTTTAGTCCCGAATTCCGTTCCTATCCGACCCTAGCTAGAAAATACAAAAAATAAAATAAAATAAAAAGAAAGCAAAAAAATAAAAAGAAATCATTCCGGCAATATTTCTATCCAAACCGAGGTGAGATGGGCTGAGAAGGACAGAAAAAATTTATATTTCCCGAATTCCGTTCCTATCCGACCCTAGCTAGAAAATTCGAAAAAAATTGCCAAAAAAATTGAAAAACTTCATTTCTTTATTATTTCTAACCAAACCAGGTTGAGATAGTTCTAGAAAGAGAAAAAAAAAATTTTGAGTCTCGAATTCCGTTCCCATCCAACCCTAGCTAGAAAATACAAAAAAAAAAAAAAAAAAAAAAAAAATCAAAAAATTTCAAAAAATTAGAAGACATCATTCTGGCCATATTTCTATCCAAACCGAGTTGAAAGAGGCAGGGAAAGAGGGAAAAAAAATTTTAGTCACGAATTCTGTTCCTATCCGACCCTAGTTAGAAAATTCCAAAACAAATAGCAAAAAAATTCAAAAAAATTAAAAAACTTCATTCCAGCTTTACTTTTATCCGAACTGGGTTGGAATAGGCCGAGAAAGAAAAAAAAATAAAAAATTTAGTCCCGAATTCCGTTCCCATCCGACCCTAGGTAGAAAGTACAAAAAAAAAATTGCAAAAAAATTAAAAAAATCATTCTGGCAATATTTCTATCCAAACTAGGTTGAAATACGCCGTGAAATAGAAAAAAAAATTTTAGTCCCAAATTCCGTTCCTATCTGACCCTAGCTAGAAAATTCCAAAAAAAAAAGCAAAAAAAAAAAAAAAAAAAAAAAAATCATTTCCGCAATATGTCTATCCAATCCGAGGTGAGATAGGCTGAGAAAGAGAAAAAAAAAAATATTTCCCGAATTCCGTTCCTATCCGACCCTAGCTAGAAAATTCGAAAAAAATTGGCAAAAAAATTCAAGAAATTGAAAAACTTCATTCCTGCATTATATCTAACCAAACCAGGTTGAGATAGTTCTAGAAAGAGAAAAAAAAGTTTGAGTCTCGAATTCCGTTCCCATCCGACCCTAGCTAGAAAATACAAATAATAAAAAATAAAAAAAAAAAAAGCAAAAATTTCAAAAAATTAAAAGACATCATTCTAGCCATATTTCGTTCCAAACCGAGATGAAATAGGCAGGGAAAGAGGGAAAAAAAATTTTAGTCCGAATTCTGTTCCTATCCAACCCAAGCTTCGAAAATTCCAAAACAAATAGCAAAAAAATTCAAAAAAATTAAAGAACTTCATTCCGGCTTTACTTTTGTCTGAACTGGGTTGGAATAGGCCGAGAAAGAAAAAAAAAAAAAAAAAATTTAGTCCCGAATTCCGTTCCTATCTAACCCTAGCTAGAATATTCCAAAAAAAAAAAGCAAAAAAAAAAAAAAAAAAAATCATTCCGGCAATATGTCTATCCAAACCGAGGTGAGATAGGCCGAGAAAGAGAAAAAAAAAATATTTCCCGAATTCCGTTCCTATCCGACCCTAGCTAGAAAATTCGAAAAAAATTGGCAAAAAAATTCAAGAAATTGAAAAACTTCATTCCTGCATTATATCTAACCAAACCAGGTTGAGATAGTTCTAGAAAGAGAAAGAAACGATTTGAGTCTCGAATTCCGTTCCCATCCGACCCTAGCTAGAAAATACAAATAATAAAAAAAAAAAAAGCAAATAATTTCAAAAAATTAAAAGACATCATTCTGGCCATATTCCTATCCAAACCGAGTTGAAATAGGCAGGGAAAGAGGGAAAAAAAATTTTAGTCTGAATTCTGTTCCTATCCAACCCTAGCTTCGAAAATTCCAAAACAAATAGCAAAAAAATTCAAAAAAATTAAAAAACTTCATTCCGGCATTACTTTTATCCGAACTGGGTTGTAATAAGCCGAGAAAGAGAAAAAAAATAATAATTTAGTCCCGAATTCCGTTCCTATCCGACCCTAGGTAGAAAATACAAAAAAAAATATAGCAAAAAAATTCAAAAAATTAAAAAACATCATTCCGGCAATATTTCTATCCAAACCGGGTTGAAATAGGCCGTGAAATAGAGAAAAAAATTTTAGTCCCGAATTCCGTTCCTATCCGACCCTAGCTAGAAAATACAAAAAATAAAATAAAATAAAAAGAAAGCAAAAAAATAAAAAGAAATCATTCCGACAATATTTCTATCCAAACCGAGGTGAGATGGGCTGAGAAGGACAGAAAAAATTTATATTTCCCGAATTCCGTTCCTATCCGACCCTAGCTAGAAAATTCGAAAAAAATTGCCAAAAAAATTGAAAAACTTCATTCCTTTATTATTTCTAACCAAACCAGGTTGAGATAGTTCTAGAAAGAGAAAAAAAAAATTTTGAGTCTCGAATTCCGTTCCCATCCAAACCTAGCTAGAAAATACAAAAAAAGAAAAATGCAAAAAAATTCAAAAAATTAAAAGACATCATTCTGGCCATATTTCTATCCAAACCGAGTAGAAAGAGGCAGGGAAAGAGGGAAAAAAAATTTTAGTCACGAATTCTGTTCCTATCCGACCCTAGTTAGAAAATTCCAAAACAAATAGCAAAAAAATTCAAAAAAATTAAAAAACATCATTCCAGCTTCACTTTTATCCGAACTGGGTTGGAATAGGCCGAGAAAGAAAAAAAAATAAAAAATTTAGTCCCGAATTCCGTTCCTATCCAACCCTAGCTAGAAAATTCGAAAAAAATTGGCAAAAAAATTCAAGAAATTGAAAAACTTCATTCCTGCATTATTTCTAACCAAACCAGGTTGAGATAGTTCTAGAAAGAGAAAGAAACGATTTGAGTCTCGAATTCCGTTCCCATCCGACCCTAGCTAGAAAATACAAATAATAAAAAAAAAAAAAAAAGCAAAAAATTTCAAAAAATTAAAAGATATCATTCTGGCCATATTCCTATCCAAACCGAGTTGAAATAGGCAGGGAAAGAGGGAAAAAAAATTTTAGTCTGAATTCTGTTCCTATCCAACCCTAGCTTCGAAAATTCCAAAACAAATAGCAAAAAAATTCAAAAAAATTAAAAAACTTCATTCCGGCATTACTTTTATCCGAACTGGGTTGTAATAGGCCGAGAAAGAGAAAAAAAATAATAATTTAGTCCCGAATTCCGTTCCTATCCGACCCTAGGTAGAAAATACAAAAAAAAATATAGCAAAAAAATTCAAAAAATTAAAAAACATCATTCCGGCAATATTTCTATCCAAACCGGGTTGAAATAGGCCGTGAAATAGAGAAAAAAAATTTAGTCCCGAATTCCGTTCCTATCCGACCCTAGCTAGAAAATACAAAAAATAAAATAAAATAAAAAGAAAGCAAAAAAATAAAAAGAAATCATTCCGACAATATTTCTATCCAAACCGAGGTGAGATGGGCTGAGAAGGACAGAAAAAATTTATATTTCCCGAATTCCGTTCCTATCCGACCCTAGCTAGAAAATTCGAAAAAAATTGCCAAAAAAATTGAAAAACTTCATTCCTTTATTATTTCTAACCAAACCAGGTTGAGATAGTTCTAGAAAGACAAAAAAAAAATTTTGAGTCTCGAATTCCGTTCCCATCCAACCCTAGCTAGAAAATACAAAAAAAAAAAAAAAAAAAAAAAAAAAAGCAAAAAATTTCAGAAAATTAAAAGACATCATTCTGGCCATATTTCTATCCAAACCGAGTTGAATGAGGCAGGGAAAGAGGGAAAAAAAATTTTAGTCACGAATTCTGTTCCTATCCGACCCTAGTTAGAAAATTCCAAAACAAATAGCAAAAAAATTCAAAAAAATTAAAAAACTTCATTCCAGCTTTACTTTTATCCGAACTGGGTTGGAATAGGCCGAGAAAGAAAAAAAAATAAAAAATTTAGTCCCGAATTCCGTTCCCATCCGACCCTAGGTAGAAAGTACAAAAAAAAAATTGCAAAAAAATTAAAAAAATCATTCTGGCAATATTTCTATCCAAACTAGGTTGAAATACGCCGTGAAATAGAAAAAAAAATTTTAGTCCCAAATTCCGTTCCTATCTGACCCTAGCTAGAAAATTCCAAAAAAAAAAGCAAAAAAAAAAAAAAAAAAAAAAATCATTTCGGCAATATGTCTATCCAAACCGAGGTGAGATAGGCTGAGAAAGAGAAAAAAAAAAATATTTCCCGAATTCCGTTCCTATCCGACCCTAGCTAGAAAATTCGAAAAAAATTGGCAAAAAAATTGAAGAAATTGAAAGCTTCATTCCTGCATTATATCTAACCAAACCAGGTTGAGATAGTTCTAGAAAGAGAAAAAAAAGTTTGAGTCTCGAATTCCGTTCCCATCCGACCCTAGCTAGAAAATACAAATAATAAAAAAAAAAAAAAAAAAAAGCAAAAATTTCAAAAAATTAAAAGACATCATTCTGGCCATATTTCGTTCCAAACCGAGATGAAATAGGCAGGGAAAGAGGGAAAAAAAATTTTAGTCCGAATTCTGTTCCTATCCAACCCAAGCTTCGAAAATTCCAAAACAAATAGCAAAAAAATTCAAAAAAATTAAAGAACTTCATTCCGGCTTTACTTTTGTCTGAACTGGGTTGGAATAGGCCGAGAAAGAAAAAAAAAAAAAAAAAATTTAGTCCCGAATTCCGTTCCTATCTAACCCTAGCTAGAATATTCCAAAAAAAAAAAGCAAAAAAAAAAAAAAAAAAAATCATTCCGGCAATATTTCTATCTAACCCTAGCTAGAATATTCCAAAAAAAAAATTTAGTCCCGAATTCCGTTCCTATCTAACCCTAGCTAGAATATTCCAAAAAAAAAATTCAAAAAATTAAAAAACATCATTCCGGCAATATTTCTATCCAAACCGGGTTGAAATAGGCCGTGAAATAGAGAAAAAAATTTTAGTCCCGAATTCCGTTCCTATCCGACCCTAGCTAGAAAATACAAAAAATAAAATAAAATAAAAAGAAAGCAAAAAAATAAAAAGAAATCATTCCGACAATATTTCTATCCAAACCGAGGTGAGATGGGCTGAGAAGGACAGAAAAAATTTATATTTCCCGAATTCCGTTCCTATCCGACCCTAGCTAGAAAATTCGAAAAAAATTGCCAAAAAAATTGAAAAACTTCATTCCTTTATTATTTCTAACCAAACCAGGTTGAGATAGTTCTAGAAAGAGAAAAAAAAAATTTTGAGTCTCGAATTCCGTTCCCATCCAAACCTAGCTAGAAAATACAAAAAAAGAAAAATGCAAAAAAATTCAAAAAATTAAAAGACATCATTCTGGCCATATTCCTATCCAAACCGAGTTGAAATAGGCAGGGAAAGAGGGAAAAAAATTTTTAGTCTGAATTCTGTTCCTATCCAACCCTAGCTTCGAAAATTCCAAAACAAATAGCAAAAAAATTCAAAAAAATTAAAAAACTTCATTCCGGCATTACTTTTATCCGAACTGGGTTGTAATAAGCCGAGAAAGAGAAAAAAAATAATAATTTAGTCCCGAATTCCGTTCCTATCCGACCCTAGGTAGAAAATACAAAAAAAAATATAGCAAAAAAATTCAAAAAATTAAAAAACATCATTCCGGCAATATTTCTATCCAAACCGGGTTGAAATAGGCCGTGAAATAGAGAAAAAAATTTTAGTCCCGAATTCCGTTCCTATCCGACCCTAGCTAGAAAATACAAAAAATAAAATAAAATAAAAAGAAAGCAAAAAAAAAAAAAGAAATCATTCCGACAATATTTCTATCCAAACCGAGGTGAGATGGGCTGAGAAGGACAGAAAAAATTTATATTTCCCGAATTCCGTTCCTATCCGACCCTAGCTAGAAAATTCGAAAAAAATTGCCAAAAAAATTGAAAAACTTCATTCCTTTATTATTTCTAACCAAACCAGGTTGAGATAGTTCTAGAAAGAGAAAAAAAAAATTTTGAGTCTCGAATTCCGTTCCCATCCAAACCTAGCTAGAAAATACAAAAAAAGAAAAATGCAAAAAAATTCAAAAAATTAAAAGACATCATTCTGGCCATATTTCTATCCAAACCGAGTTGAAATAGGCAGGGAAAGATAGAAAAAAAAATTTTAGTCACGAATTCTGTTCCAATCCGACCCTAGCTAGAAAATTCCAAGACAAATAGCAAAAAAAATCAAAAAAATTAAAAAACTTCATTCCGGCTTTACTTTTATCCGAACTGGGTTGGAATAGGCCGAGAAAGAAAAAAAAATAAAAAATTTAGTCCCGAATTCCGTTCCCATCCTACCCTAGGTAGAAATTACAAAAAAAAAATTGCAAAAAAATTAAAAAAAATTAAAAAAATCATTCAGGCAATATTTCTATCCAAACTGGGTTGAAATACGCCGTGAAATAGAGAAAAAAAATTGTAGTCCCGAATTCCGTTCCTATCTGACCCTTGCTAGAAAATTCCAAAAAAAAAAAGCAAAAAAAAAAAAAAAAAAGTCATTTCGGCAATATGTCCATCCAAACCGAGGTGAGATAGGCTGAGAAAGAGAAAAAAAAAAAATTTTCCCGAATTTCGTTCCTATCCGACCCTAGCTAGAAAATTCGAAAAAAATTGGCAAAAAAATTCAAGAAATTGAAAAACTTCATTCCTGCATTATTTCTAACCAAACCAGGTTGAGATAGTTTTAGAAAGAGAAAAAAAAATTTGAGTCTCGAATTCCGTTCCCATCCGACCCTAGCTAGAAAATTCAAATAATAAAAAATAAAAAAATAAAAACAAAAAATTTCAAAAAATTAAAAGACATCATTCTGGCCATATTTCTATCCAAACCGAGTTGAAATAGGCAGGGAAAGAGGGAAAAAAAATTTTAGTCACGAATTCTGTTCCTATCCGACCCTAGCTAGAAAATTCCAAAACAAATAGCAAAAAAATTCAAAAAATTGTAAAAAACTTCATTCTGGCTTTACTTTTATCCGAACTGGGTTGGAATAGGCTGAGAAAGAAAAAAGAAAAAAAATTTAGTCCCGAATTCCTTTCCCATCCGACCCTAGCTGGAAAATTAAAAAAAAAAAAAAAAAAGCAAAAAAATAAAAAGAAATCATTCCGGCAATATTTCTATCCAAACCGAGGTGAGATAGGTTGAGAAGGACAGAAAAAAAAAAAAATTTCCCGAATTCCGTTCCTATCCGACCCTAGCTAGAAAATTCGAAAAAAATTGCCAAAAAAATTGAAAAACTTCATTCCTTTATTATTTCTAACCAAACCAGGTTGAGATAGTTCTAGAAAGAGAAAAAAAAAATTTTGAGTCTCGAATTCCGTTCCCATCCAACCCTATCTAGAAAATACAAAAAAAAAAAAAAAAAAAAAAGCAAAAAATTTCAAAAAATTAAAAGACATCATTCTGGCCATATTTCTATCCAAATCGAGTAGAAAGAGGCAGGGAAAGTGGGAAAAAAAATTTTAGTCACGAATTCTGTTCCTATCCGACCCTAGTTAGAAAATTCCAAAACAAATAGCAAAAAAATTCAAAAAAATTAAAAAACTTCATTCCAGCTTTACTTTTATCCGAACTGGGTTGGAATAGGCCGAGAAAGAAAAAAAAATAAAAAATTTAGTCCCGAATTCCGTTCCTATCCGACCCTAGCTAGAAAATTCGAAAAAAATTGGCAAAAAAATTCAAGAAATTGAAAAACTTCATTCCTGCATTATTTCTAACCAAACCAGGTTGAGATAGTTCTAGAAAGAGAAAGAAACGATTTGAGTCTCAAATTCCGTTCCCATCCGACCCTAGCTAGAAAATACAAATAATAAAAAAAAAAAAAAAGCAAAAAATTTCAAAAAATTAAAAGACATCATTCTGGACATATTCCTATCCAAACCGAGTTGAAATAGGCAGGGAAAGAGGGAAAAAAAATTTTTGTCTGAATTCTGTTCCTATCCAACCCTAGCTTCGAAAATTCCAAAACAAATAGCAAAAAAATTCAAAAAAATTAAAAAACTTCATTCCGGCATTACTTTTATCCGAACTGGGTTGTAATAGGCCGAGAAAGAGAAAAAAAATAATAATTTAGTCCCGAATTCCGTTCCTATCCGACCCTAGGTAGAAAATACAAAAAAAAATATAGCAAAAAAATTCAAAAAATTAAAAAACATCATTCCGGCAATATTTCTATCCAAACCGGGTTGAAATAGGCCGTGAAATAGAGAAAAAAAATTTAGTCCCGAATTCCGTTCCTATCCGACCCTAGCTAGAAAATACAAAAAAAAAAATAAAATAAAAAGAAAGCAAAAAAATAAAAAGAAATCATTCCGACAATATTTCTATCCAAACCGAGGTGAGATGGGCTGAGAAGGACAGAAAAAATTTATATTTCCCGAATTCCGTTCCTATCCGACCCTAGCTAGAAAATTCGAAAAAAATTGCCAAAAAAATTGAAAAACTTCATTCCTTTATTATTTCTAACCAAACCAGGTTGAGATAGTTCTAGAAAGAGAAAAAAAAAAATTTTGAGTCTCGAATTCCGTTCCCATCCGACCCTAGCTAGAAAATACAAATAATAAAAAAAAAAAAAAAGCAAAAAATTTCAAAAAAAAAAAAGACATCATTCTGGCCATATTCCTATCCAAACCGAGTTGAAATAGGCAGGGAAAGAGGGAAAAAAAATTTTAGTCTGAATTCTGTTCCTATCCAACCCTAGCTTCGAAAATTCCAAAACAAATAGCAAAAAAATTCAAAAAAATTAAAAAACTTCATTCCGGCATTACTTTTATCCGAACTGGGTTGTAATAGGCCGAGAAAGAGAAAAAAAATAATAATTTAGTCCCGAATTCCGTTCCTATCCGACCCTAGGTAGAAAATACAAAAAAAAATATAGCAAAAAAATTCAAAAAATTAAAAAACATCATTCCGGCAATATTTCTATCCAAACCGGGTTGAATAGGCCGTGAAATAGAGAAAAAAATTTTAGTCCCGAATTCCGTTCCTATCCGACCCTAGCTAGAAAATACAAAAAATAAAATAAAATAAAAAGAAAGCAAAAAAATAAAAAGAAATCATTCCGGCAATATTTCTATCCAAACCGAGGTGAGATGGGCTGAGAAGGACAGAAAAAATTTATATTTCCCGAATTCCGTTCCTATCCGACCCTAGCTAGAAAATTCGAAAAAAATTGCCAAAAAAATTGAAAAACTTCATTTCTTTATTATTTCTAACCAAACCAGGTTGAGATAGTTCTAGAAAGAGAAAAAAAAAATTTTGAGTCTCGAATTCCGTTCCCATCCAACCCTAGCTAGAAAATACAAAAAAAAAAAAAAAAAAAAAAAAAAAGCAAAAAATTTCAAAAAATTAGAAGACATCATTCTGGCCATATTTCTATCCAAACCGAGTTGAAAGAGGCAGGGAAAGAGGGAAAAAAAATTTTAGTCACGAATTCTGTTCCTATCCGACCCTAGTTAGAAAATTCCAAAACAAATAGCAAAAAAATTCAAAAAAATTAAAAAACTTCATTCCAGCTTTACTTTTATCCGAACTGGGTTGGAATAGGCCGAGAAAGAAAAAAAAATAAAAAATTTAGTCCCGAATTCCGTTCCCATCCGACCCTAGGTAGAAAGTACAAAAAAAAAATTGCAAAAAAATTAAAAAAATCATTCTGGCAATATTTCTATCCAAACTAGGTTGAAATACGCCGTGAAATAGAAAAAAAAATTTTAGTCCCAAATTCCGTTCCTATCTGACCCTAGCTAGAAAATTCCAAAAAAAAAAGCAAAAAAAAAAAAAAAAAAAAAAAAATCATTTCCGCAATATGTCTATCCAATCCGAGGTGAGATAGGCTGAGAAAGAGAAAAAAAAAAATATTTCCCGAATTCCGTTCCTATCCGACCCTAGCTAGAAAATTCGAAAAAAATTGGCAAAAAAATTCAAGAAATTGAAAAACTTCATTCCTGCATTATATCTAACCAAACCAGGTTGAGATAGTTCTAGAAAGAGAAAAAAAAGTTTGAGTCTCGAATTCCGTTCCCATCCGACCCTAGCTAGAAAATACAAATAATAAAAAATAAAAAAAAAAAAAGCAAAAATTTCAAAAAATTAAAAGACATCATTCTAGCCATATTTCGTTCCAAACCGAGATGAAATAGGCAGGGAAAGAGGGAAAAAAAATTTTAGTCCGAATTCTGTTCCTATCCAACCCAAGCTTCGAAAATTCCAAAACAAATAGCAAAAAAATTCAAAAAAATTAAAGAACTTCATTCCGGCTTTACTTTTGTCTGAACTGGGTTGGAATAGGCCGAGAAAGAAAAAAAAAAAAAAAAAATTTAGTCCCGAATTCCGTTCCTATCTAACCCTAGCTAGAATATTCCAAAAAAAAAAAGCAAAAAAAAAAAAAAAAAAAATCATTCCGGCAATATGTCTATCCAAACCGAGGTGAGATAGGCCGAGAAAGAGAAAAAAAAAATATTTCCCGAATTCCGTTCCTATCCGACCCTAGCTAGAAAATTCGAAAAAAATTGGCAAAAAAATTCAAGAAATTGAAAAACTTCATTCCTGCATTATATCTAACCAAACCAGGTTGAGATAGTTCTAGAAAGAGAAAGAAACGATTTGAGTCTCGAATTCCGTTCCCATCCGACCCTAGCTAGAAAATACAAATAATAAAAAAAAAAAAAGCAAATAATTTCAAAAAATTAAAAGACATCATTCTGGCCATATTCCTATCCAAACCGAGTTGAAATAGGCAGGGAAAGAGGGAAAAAAAATTTTAGTCTGAATTCTGTTCCTATCCAACCCTAGCTTCGAAAATTCCAAAACAAATAGCAAAAAAATTCAAAAAAATTAAAAAACTTCATTCCGGCATTACTTTTATCCGAACTGGGTTGTAATAAGCCGAGAAAGAGAAAAAAAATAATAATTTAGTCCCGAATTCCGTTCCTATCCGACCCTAGGTAGAAAATACAAAAAAAAATATAGCAAAAAAATTCAAAAAATTAAAAAACATCATTCCGGCAATATTTCTATCCAAACCGGGTTGAAATAGGCCGTGAAATAGAGAAAAAAATTTTAGTCCCGAATTCCGTTCCTATCCGACCCTAGCTAGAAAATACAAAAAATAAAATAAAATAAAAAGAAAGCAAAAAAATAAAAAGAAATCATTCCGACAATATTTCTATCCAAACCGAGGTGAGATGGGCTGAGAAGGACAGAAAAAATTTATATTTCCCGAATTCCGTTCCTATCCGACCCTAGCTAGAAAATTCGAAAAAAATTGCCAAAAAAATTGAAAAACTTCATTCCTTTATTATTTCTAACCAAACCAGGTTGAGATAGTTCTAGAAAGAGAAAAAAAAAATTTTGAGTCTCGAATTCCGTTCCCATCCAAACCTAGCTAGAAAATACAAAAAAAGAAAAATGCAAAAAAATTCAAAAAATTAAAAGACATCATTCTGGCCATATTTCTATCCAAACCGAGTAGAAAGAGGCAGGGAAAGAGGGAAAAAAAATTTTAGTCACGAATTCTGTTCCTATCCGACCCTAGTTAGAAAATTCCAAAACAAATAGCAAAAAAATTCAAAAAAATTAAAAAACATCATTCCAGCTTCACTTTTATCCGAACTGGGTTGGAATAGGCCGAGAAAGAAAAAAAAATAAAAAATTTAGTCCCGAATTCCGTTCCTATCCGACCCTAGCTAGAAAATTCGAAAAAAATTGGCAAAAAAATTCAAGAAATTGAAAAACTTCATTCCTGCATTATTTCTAACCAAACCAGGTTGAGATAGTTCTAGAAAGAGAAAGAAACGATTTGAGTCTCGAATTCCGTTCCCATCCGACCCTAGCTAGAAAATACAAATAATAAAAAAAAAAAAAAAAGCAAAAAATTTCAAAAAATTAAAAGATATCATTCTGGCCATATTCCTATCCAAACCGAGTTGAAATAGGCAGGGAAAGAGGGAAAAAAAATTTTAGTCTGAATTCTGTTCCTATCCAACCCTAGCTTCGAAAATTCCAAAACAAATAGCAAAAAAATTCAAAAAAATTAAAAAACTTCATTCCGGCATTACTTTTATCCGAACTGGGTTGTAATAGGCCGAGAAAGAGAAAAAAAATAATAATTTAGTCCCGAATTCCGTTCCTATCCGACCCTAGGTAGAAAATACAAAAAAAAATATAGCAAAAAAATTCAAAAAATTAAAAAACATCATTCCGGCAATATTTCTATCCAAACCGGGTTGAAATAGGCCGTGAAATAGAGAAAAAAAATTTAGTCCCGAATTCCGTTCCTATCCGACCCTAGCTAGAAAATACAAAAAATAAAATAAAATAAAAAGAAAGCAAAAAAATAAAAAGAAATCATTCCGACAATATTTCTATCCAAACCGAGGTGAGATGGGCTGAGAAGGACAGAAAAAATTTATATTTCCCGAATTCCGTTCCTATCCGACCCTAGCTAGAAAATTCGAAAAAAATTGCCAAAAAAATTGAAAAACTTCATTCCTTTATTATTTCTAACCAAACCAGGTTGAGATAGTTCTAGAAAGAGAAAAAAAAAATTTTGAGTCTCGAATTCCGTTCCCATCCAAACCTAGCTAGAAAATACAAAAAAAGAAAAATGCAAAAAAATTCAAAAAATTAAAAGACATCATTCTGGCCATATTCCTATCCAAACCGAGTTGAAATAGGCAGGGAAAGAGGGAAAAAAATTTTTAGTCTGAATTCTGTTCCTATCCAACCCTAGCTTCGAAAATTCCAAAACAAATAGCAAAAAAATTCAAAAAAATTAAAAAACTTCATTCCGGCATTACTTTTATCCGAACTGGGTTGTAATAAGCCGAGAAAGAGAAAAAAAATAATAATTTAGTCCCGAATTCCGTTCCTATCCGACCCTAGGTAGAAAATACAAAAAAAAATATAGCAAAAAAATTCAAAAAATTAAAAAACATCATTCCGGCAATATTTCTATCCAAACCGGGTTGAAATAGGCCGTGAAATAGAGAAAAAAATTTTAGTCCCGAATTCCGTTCCTATCCGACCCTAGCTAGAAAATACAAAAAATAAAATAAAATAAAAAGAAAGCAAAAAAAAAAAAAGAAATCATTCCGACAATATTTCTATCCAAACCGAGGTGAGATGGGCTGAGAAGGACAGAAAAAATTTATATTTCCCGAATTCCGTTCCTATCCGACCCTAGCTAGAAAATTCGAAAAAAATTGCCAAAAAAATTGAAAAACTTCATTCCTTTATTATTTCTAACCAAACCAGGTTGAGATAGTTCTAGAAAGAGAAAAAAAAAATTTTGAGTCTCGAATTCCGTTCCCATCCAAACCTAGCTAGAAAATACAAAAAAAGAAAAATGCAAAAAAATTCAAAAAATTAAAAGACATCATTCTGGCCATATTTCTATCCAAACCGAGTTGAAATAGGCAGGGAAAGATAGAAAAAAAAATTTTAGTCACGAATTCTGTTCCAATCCGACCCTAGCTAGAAAATTCCAAGACAAATAGCAAAAAAAATCAAAAAAATTAAAAAACTTCATTCCGGCTTTACTTTTATCCGAACTGGGTTGGAATAGGCCGAGAAAGAAAAAAAAATAAAAAATTTAGTCCCGAATTCCGTTCCCATCCTACCCTAGGTAGAAATTACAAAAAAAAAATTGCAAAAAAATTAAAAAAAATTAAAAAAATCATTCAGGCAATATTTCTATCCAAACTGGGTTGAAATACGCCGTGAAATAGAGAAAAAAAATTGTAGTCCCGAATTCCGTTCCTATCTGACCCTTGCTAGAAAATTCCAAAAAAAAAAAGCAAAAAAAAAAAAAAAAAAGTCATTTCGGCAATATGTCCATCCAAACCGAGGTGAGATAGGCTGAGAAAGAGAAAAAAAAAAAATTTTCCCGAATTTCGTTCCTATCCGACCCTAGCTAGAAAATTCGAAAAAAATTGGCAAAAAAATTCAAGAAATTGAAAAACTTCATTCCTGCATTATTTCTAACCAAACCAGGTTGAGATAGTTTTAGAAAGAGAAAAAAAAATTTGAGTCTCGAATTCCGTTCCCATCCGACCCTAGCTAGAAAATTCAAATAATAAAAAATAAAAAAATAAAAACAAAAAATTTCAAAAAATTAAAAGACATCATTCTGGCCATATTTCTATCCAAACCGAGTTGAAATAGGCAGGGAAAGAGGGAAAAAAAATTTTAGTCACGAATTCTGTTCCTATCCGACCCTAGCTAGAAAATTCCAAAACAAATAGCAAAAAAATTCAAAAAATTGTAAAAAACTTCATTCTGGCTTTACTTTTATCCGAACTGGGTTGGAATAGGCTGAGAAAGAAAAAAGAAAAAAAATTTAGTCCCGAATTCCTTTCCCATCCGACCCTAGCTGGAAAATTAAAAAAAAAAAAAAAAAAGCAAAAAAATAAAAAGAAATCATTCCGGCAATATTTCTATCCAAACCGAGGTGAGATAGGTTGAGAAGGACAGAAAAAAAAAAAAATTTCCCGAATTCCGTTCCTATCCGACCCTAGCTAGAAAATTCGAAAAAAATTGCCAAAAAAATTGAAAAACTTCATTCCTTTATTATTTCTAACCAAACCAGGTTGAGATAGTTCTAGAAAGAGAAAAAAAAAATTTTGAGTCTCGAATTCCGTTCCCATCCAACCCTATCTAGAAAATACAAAAAAAAAAAAAAAAAAAAAAGCAAAAAATTTCAAAAAATTAAAAGACATCATTCTGGCCATATTTCTATCCAAATCGAGTAGAAAGAGGCAGGGAAAGTGGGAAAAAAAATTTTAGTCACGAATTCTGTTCCTATCCGACCCTAGTTAGAAAATTCCAAAACAAATAGCAAAAAAATTCAAAAAAATTAAAAAACTTCATTCCAGCTTTACTTTTATCCGAACTGGGTTGGAATAGGCCGAGAAAGAAAAAAAAATAAAAAATTTAGTCCCGAATTCCGTTCCTATCCGACCCTAGCTAGAAAATTCGAAAAAAATTGGCAAAAAAATTCAAGAAATTGAAAAACTTCATTCCTGCATTATTTCTAACCAAACCAGGTTGAGATAGTTCTAGAAAGAGAAAGAAACGATTTGAGTCTCAAATTCCGTTCCCATCCGACCCTAGCTAGAAAATACAAATAATAAAAAAAAAAAAAAAGCAAAAAATTTCAAAAAATTAAAAGACATCATTCTGGACATATTCCTATCCAAACCGAGTTGAAATAGGCAGGGAAAGAGGGAAAAAAAATTTTTGTCTGAATTCTGTTCCTATCCAACCCTAGCTTCGAAAATTCCAAAACAAATAGCAAAAAAATTCAAAAAAATTAAAAAACTTCATTCCGGCATTACTTTTATCCGAACTGGGTTGTAATAGGCCGAGAAAGAGAAAAAAAATAATAATTTAGTCCCGAATTCCGTTCCTATCCGACCCTAGGTAGAAAATACAAAAAAAAATATAGCAAAAAAATTCAAAAAATTAAAAAACATCATTCCGGCAATATTTCTATCCAAACCGGGTTGAAATAGGCCGTGAAATAGAGAAAAAAAATTTAGTCCCGAATTCCGTTCCTATCCGACCCTAGCTAGAAAATACAAAAAAAAAAATAAAATAAAAAGAAAGCAAAAAAATAAAAAGAAATCATTCCGACAATATTTCTATCCAAACCGAGGTGAGATGGGCTGAGAAGGACAGAAAAAATTTATATTTCCCGAATTCCGTTCCTATCCGACCCTAGCTAGAAAATTCGAAAAAAATTGCCAAAAAAATTGAAAAACTTCATTCCTTTATTATTTCTAACCAAACCAGGTTGAGATAGTTCTAGAAAGAGAAAAAAAAAAATTTTGAGTCTCGAATTCCGTTCCCATCCAAACCTAGCTAGAAAATACAAAAAAAGAAAAATGCAAAAAAATTCAAAAAATTAAAAGACATCATTCTGGCCATATTTCTATCCAAACCGAGTTGAAATAGGCAGGGAAAGATAGAAAAAAAAATTTTAGTCACGAATTCTGTTCCTATCCGACCCTAGCTAGAAAATTCCAAGACAAATAGCAAAAAAAATCAAAAAAATTAAAAAACTTCATTCCGGCTTTACTTTTATCCGAACTGGGTTGGAATAGGCCGAGAAAGAAAAAAAAATAAAAAATTTAGTCCGAATTCCGTTCCCATCCTACCCTAGGTAGAAATTACAAAAAAAAAATTGCAAAAAAATTAAAAAAAATAAAAAAAATCATTCAGGCAATATTTCTATCCAAACTTGGTTGAAATACGCCATGAAATAGAGAAAAAAAATTGTAGTCCCGAATTCCGTTCCTATCTGACCCTTGCTAGAAAATTCCAAAAAAAAAAGCAAAAAAAAAAAAAAAAAAGTCATTTCGGCAATATGTCTATCCAAACCGAGGTGAGATAGGCTGAGAAAGAGAAAAAAAAAAAATTTCCCGAATTCCGTTCCTATCCGACCTTAGCTAGAAAATTCGAAAAAAATTGGCAAAAAAATTCAAGAAATTGAAAAACTTCATTCCTGCATTATTTCTAACCAAACCAGGTTGAGATAGTTTTAGAAAGAGAAAAAAAAATTTGAGTCTCGAATTCCGTTCCCATCCGACCCTAGCTAGAAAATTCAAATAATAAAAAAAAATAAAATAAAAACAAAAAATTTCAAAAAATTAAAAGACATAATTCTGGCCATATTTCTATCCAAACCGAGTTGAAATAGGCAGGGAAAGAGGGAAAAAAAATTTTAGTCACGAATTCTGTTCCTATCCGACCCTAGCTAGAAAATTCCAAAACAAATAGCAAAAAAATTCAAAAAATAGTAAAAAACTTCATTCTGGCTTTACTTTTATCCGAACTGGGTTGGAATAGGCCGAGAAAGAAAAAAGAAAAAAAATTTAGTCCCGAATTCCTTTCCCATCCGACCCTAGCTGGAAAATTAAAAAAAAAAAAAAAAGCAAAAAAATAAAAAGAAATCATTCCGGCAATATTTCTATCCAAACCGAGGTGAGATAGGTTGAGAAGGACAGAAAAAAAAAAAAATTTCCCGAATTCCGTTCCTATCCGACCCTAGCTAGAAAATTCGAAAAAAATTGCCAAAAAAATTGAAAAACTTCATTCCTTTATTATTTCTAACCAAACCAGGTTGAGATAGTTCTTGAAAGAGAAAAAAAAAATTTTGAGTCTCGAATTCCGTTCCCATCCAACCCTATCTAGAAAATACAAAAAAAAAAAAAAAAAAAAAAAGCAAAAAATTTCAAAAAATTAAAAGACATCCTTCAGGCCATATTTCTATCCAAACCGAGTAGAAAGAGGCAGGGAAAGAGGGAAAAAAAATTTTAGTCACGAATTCTGTTCCTATCCGACCCTAGTTAGAAAATTCCAAAACAAATAGCAAAAAAATTCAAAAAAATTAAAAAACTTCATTCCAGCTTTACTTTTATCCGAACTGGGTTGGAATAGGCCGAGAAAGAAAAAAAAATAAAAAATTTAGTCCCGAATTCCGTTCCTATCGGACCCTAGCTAGAAAATTCGAAAAAAATTGGCAAAAAAATTCAAGAAATTGAAAAACTTCATTCCTGCATTATTTCTAACCAAACCAGGTTGAGATAGTTCTAGAAAGAGAAAGAAACGATTTGAGTCTCGAATTCCGTTCCCATCCGACCCTAGCTAGAAAATACAAATAATAAAAAAAAAAAAAAAAAAGCAAAAAATTTCAAAAAATTAAAAGACATCATTCTGGCCATATTCCTATCCAAACCGAGTTGAAATAGGCAGGGAAAGAGGGAAAAAAAATTTTAGTCTGAATTCTGTTCCTATCCAACCCTAGCTTCGAAAATTCCAAAACAAATAGCAAAAAAATTCAAAAAAATTAAAAAACATCATTCCGGCATTACTTTTATCCGAACTGGGTTGTAATAGGCCGAGAAAGAGAAAAAAAAAATAATTTAGTCCCGAATTCCGTTCCTATCCGACCCTAGGTAGAAAATACAAAAAAAAATATAGCAAAAAAATTCAAAAAATTAAAAAACATCATTCCGGCAATATTTCTATCCAAACCGGGTTGAAATAGGCCGTGAAATAGAGAAAAATATTTTAGTCCAGAATTCCGTTCCTATCCGACCCTAGCTAGAAAATACAAAAAAATAAAATAAAATAAAAAGAAAGCAAAAAAATAAAAAGAAATCATTCCGGCAATATTTCTATCCAAACCGAGGTGAGATAGGTTGAGAAGGACAGAAAAAAAAAAAAATTTCCCGAATTCCGTTCCTATCCGACCCTAGCTAGAAAATTCGAAAAAAATTGCCAAAAAAATTGAAAAACTTCATTCCTTTATTATTTCTAACCAAACCAGGTTGAGATAGTTCTAGAAAGAGAAAAAAAAAAAATTTGAGTCTCGAATTCCGTTCCCATCCAACCCTAGCTAGAAAATACAAAAAAAAAAAAAAAAAAAAAAGCAAAAATTTCAAAAAATTAAAAGACATCATTCTGGCCATATTTCTATCCAAACCGAGTTGAAAGAGGCAGGGAAAGAGGGAAAAAAAATTTTAGTCACGAATTCTGTTCCTATCCGACCCTAGTTAGAAAATTCCAAAACAAATAGCAAAAAAATTCAAAAAAATTAAAAATTTCATTCCAGCTTTACTTTTATCCGAACTGGGTTGGAATAGGCCGAGAAAGAAAAAAAAATAAAAAATTTAGTCCCGAATTCCGTTCCCATCCGACCCTAGGTAGAAAGTACAAAAAAAAAATTGCAAAAAAATTAAAAAAATCATTCTGGCAATATTTCTATCCA